>JAVIWB010003930.1:0-524061 GCA_031893035.1 Dermolepida albohirtum | reverse complement strand
GACTCTGACTACCTATTTTCCAATGTTTTAATGTACCGATAATAGAACCAATGTTTCCATTATACCCCCTATGTCCGTGATGTGTCGTATTATCGTACCTCATATTTATGTGGTATATCAGCATGATTCTTTAGCCACTATGTCAAGAGCTATGATTATTCTACAGTGTTCTTTTTTTTTGGATTTGGACCTCTTCATTTTATTGCGTTATAGTTATGATGTTCTTATTATTATTACTACACTGTTATTAGTAGCTATTATTATTTTGTTATAATTTTATTTATCTATTCACAAATGTTTTAATTAATTTTGTATATACATTTCCTGTACTTAGGTTCATTACCGCTGGCTAATAAATAGAAATAAATATCCAAACAACCATATTGTAAATTACAAAACATATATTGTAAATATGGTTTTGTAAATAAACCACGCTCCATTCGCTATGTTCCTCTTTTATATCCTTAGCGTTTCAAACTTGACTGAATGTCTTATGAATACACGTTTTCATTTCCGAAGAATCCAATGGGGATATGTATTCTGACAGAAGGTATGGTTATATATTGCTGTTTATTTTGAACCAGAATTAATATGAATATGAGCATGCATTACGTTGGAGAAATGTGCATATTATGTGGTACGATATCAAAATTTCACTTAATGCACGTATATGCAAGAATTCATTATATAAACTGTTTACAATTCATAATATGAACATTTCATTCGTGTGTATATAAATGGACATTGTACTGTAGATAATTTTAGTTATTCATAAGAGTTGCGAGATTTACATTCTACAACCTAAATAAATAATGAACATTGAATTAAATACTCTTATTGTATATTGTTTTTATAGTTTGAATATATTTAAACGAGTAAATGTAAAATAAAATGAATTTCGAAATTAAAATTAAGGCTTTTATAAAAATGAAACAATAATGCGGCAAATAAAAACTAGTCCACATCATGTTCAACTGCACTAATTGCGTGCAACTTTGCCTAGCAGGTCTGTCGCCGTGTATATAAGTGGGAGCCACTGTCGAAGAGAGAAGAATTCCCCTGACTTTCAAAGTTAAAATACGTACAAAAAATTTTGTAAATATTTGACATATTTGTGACCCTATGATTCAATATAGGTATTAATAGCTTTTTAAAATATTTTCATTAATTAATTAAAATTAATTAAAAAGGTAATTATGACGCTTTTCCACAATAATGTTCGTATTCTGTATACTAAGTTATCATCATCAACCTTCAAAAGCCACACACACACACACACACACACACACACACACTGTAGACTTATTTCTCATAATTTAAAATAAAGAATTATAAATGAAATGTGAGTAATCCCATGATCCCTAGATTGTATTGTTTGCCTGTAATACACAAACCAGGTAACTCGATAAGACTAATTGCTTCAAGGATTAACTTACCCATTTAATTTCAAAATGGCTAGGGAATGAATATAAAAAATTTGTCCGAAAAACTTGAAAGTTAAATCTAAATAGTTTTAAAGGGTTGTCAGCTACTATTTAATGTCATTTTTGTATATAATTTTATTCAACCTTACTTGTTAATAAACTATTAAGCTTAGATCATTTATATATTTTATTTATTAATATATATTATCTTGATTAATTTAACACACCATGGTTTATAGGAATAATTTCTTGTTTTATTTATCTGGTTGTTATGTTGACTGGATGCTAAGCCTGGTTGATTATAAAAAAACTCCAGGTTAAAACCTTTTAACATTTTATAAAAGAATCAAAACAAAGAGCGATTCATAATTAAATTTTGTGGTGTGAGCAAATATTAATAACATTCAAATTTTATTCAATAATTCATAGTACATATCACAGCAATATGTATGTATATCGATGCGCATTGTAGATTTGAAAAATCATAATGTATATAATAATATGCATTTAGAGTTTTAATAGTTTTTTAAATTAGTACAGTCATGTCTTAAAATCTGAATTACGATACCAAACTCTTCGAATTGTGCGATACATATAAGTACACGTATAAAAAAATCCTCTAGTTGAAAGAGATGAATTTCTCGCAAAATTAGCACGCAAAAAAAGAATTCCCTCTCCACCAAATTCATTTTATCCTGCCCATTAAGAAATTACAGGATTTCATTCTGTCCGCACTGATAGAAGATAAAAAGAATGTCAGACGATCCCACGACGGTTACCGTCGAGTTAGTTTAATTCGGAGTACGCGGGCGTAAGAGGTGAGGACGGGAGCAGATAGCGATCAGTAATCAGGTATTGTCTGCCCTGCCACAACTTCTGCCAGTGTCGTCATTTGACGGTTCTTGAGAAAAAAGAATCTTGGTTGCACAATGCTACGATAAAGTTGAATAGTGAAAATTAGAAAACCATCATCGTTGTTTTCGTCATTTAATAAAGGTTAAGTAAAGAAAAAGATGTGGAAGCGCACGGTGCATATTTATCCAATAAACAAAGCAATAGAAGACGACAAGCTTTATTGTATCCACAGATATATGTAATACTTGACAAAAATGAAGCAACGATTTAAAAACTGAAAAATATTTTTAATTTAATTAATTAATATTAATTAAAAAATTACAAGTTGCTATTTGTTATTAATAAAAGTTAAAATTAAGAACGTAACAAAGATAAGCAGAAATGAACAACCAGATGGTTGAAAAAATATGTTACTTCTGTGATTAACACAAAATAATTATTGTAATGAACTAATTTTTATTAACAACTAGTTGTACCCAGCGCGCGTTGCTACGCCACCAACTAAAATAATTTTGAAGGAAAGACATTACACAAATATTCAATTCATTTTGAATCATTTTATTGATTTTGTTCATTTTGAAAAAATTGTGACATTGCAGCGATTCGTTTCAATTCGATATTTATTGTAGTGCTGTGGGATACACAGTATTTCCTGTTTTTTCATCTGGTGCGTAAACGAATAAATCAGAAGGTTTTCCGGCGCGTGAGCAGGCCACATAGAGCTGCGCATGTGAGAAGCATGGATTCCCCAAATTTAATCCACACACTTGCAACAATTGTCCTTGTACTTTGTTGATAGTCATTGCGAAAGCGAATCGTACCGGAAACTGCAAACGTTTGAATTCGAATGGCATATCTGTCGGGATCATTGACAGTACGTCTTCACCTATGAATTTTCCAGTCAAAAATGTTGCCTCGATAACATTGTTCATCATTTGCTTGACTGAGAGTCTGGTTCCGTTGCAAAGTCGTGGTGGATTTATGTTTCGAAGAAGAACAACGGGTACGCCAATTTTCAATGTAAGAACGTACGGTGGCATGCCTGGCAAATCAAGCGAATTCAAGAATTCAGTTGGATAGTTGACAACTTCGTCTTGATTCACCACAGTATCGATGGACTTATACGTTGTCGTTTCGCCGGGTATTCCATTCTGAATGGTGAAGTTGACGGTATTTACTTCGATGTTTTTGGCCGCTATTATAGTACGCGTACTGAGCCACTGATGATTTTTGTAGTTCTGTGCAATGTTTGAGAAAACTTTTTGCACCAATTCGTCTATGTTTTCTGTGATCTTACAGAAGCCGGCAAGTTGTTACATTGTGTAGATTCATCAGTTTGTATTCGCCCATTTCCAATATTCATTAATTGTTTTGCAAAATTTCCAATTGAAATGGCAGTGGCGCCATCTATCGAACATTGGTCGTAGCAACTTAGAGACTTTCGTAGGCTATAAATGTTATATATATATATATATATATATATATATATATATATATGCTATAAATGTATATATGTAAATGTATATAAATAATGTAATTTCTAGTAAGTTCAGAAATTGTATTATAAATAATGAACTGTTTTTGAAAAATATTTTGTTCATGTCAATAATTTTTTAAATGTTAACAATGACTGTGGTTGAA
Source organism: Dermolepida albohirtum (assembly GCA_031893035.1). Classification (NCBI taxonomy): domain Eukaryota; kingdom Metazoa; phylum Arthropoda; class Insecta; order Coleoptera; family Scarabaeidae; genus Dermolepida; species Dermolepida albohirtum. Next base: position 520,141 of record JAVIWB010003930.1, on the reverse strand, counting down.
TTCATGATAAAAACCCTTTACCACACCAATGTTCGCACTCTGTATACGTATTTCGACAACTAAATTATCAGCAGATTTACTGATGATTTTTGATTAAACAACTTTATTTTCTTTCTTTAATAAATGAAAGTAATTATTTGAAGTTTCGTCACTAAGGTGATGAAGGATATAAAAATACTGAAGATTCAAGGATTCATATAATTCTATTTCAGTTGCGTAAATCATTCAACTCGTAAACAGTTTAGTATTAAAGATTAACATTAATCCACTTCGTATCCATTCTTGTTTATCACAACATAATGAAGCATAGATTCCAAGTCTTCAGTAATCTTTTGTGAAATTCATTCGTAAACTGATGATAGTATTTGGGATAAATACCTGGCAGCAAATAATGCCATTTTAGCCGACAGTCTCATTAGTGATTTAGATTTATCACAAGTCAGGCTGCAGTAAAGCCTTCACACTGGTTTCTTTAAACCATACCCTAACATCTCTAACGCGTGCTTCAGATCTTATTGGATTGTTTATCCATGGATCGATATGATGCTCTCAATATAATGTAAATAGATCATTGATAAAACCGTGGATTTCTTTGTTAGTGTTATGTCTTCTATTAAAAAGCCGCCATTCGCAGGAATAAACGTATAGAAAAGGAGGGAACATATAGAAAAGCAGACATCGCTGTCTCATATCTCAGCTTTTCAAAAACTTCTGTGTTAGTGTATAAGTGTTCATAATAACTGTGAAATTATTTTCTATTCTTACCAAACCATCGTAAGATCTGCACTGTTATCGCTAGTATCCTATCCTTTGCTTTTCTCATTTATATGTTTGTATATATATATATGATATTTCAGACTCTTGCATTTATTTATACTGACTTTTTAAATACTTTCGATTTTTTTTGGCCACGGAATTCTGTTAAAAAAACTGAGTGCATTTGGTCTAAATCCATCCTTTACTGATCTCATGACTTTTTATTTATCTGCGTTACGAGTATGTTTCAAATAATGGCTTTAATTTTTTTGAATTTACATCCCTATTTGTCACAATTCAGCATCTTTAAGCTCACTTTTTCATTATTTATATGATTGCTCTATTCCAATTTCTTACCTGTTCTATGTTAGATGAACTACAGATTTTTTTCTAAGAGATCTTATCGAATCTCGTTGTGGAAACACTTCAAGAAAATATCTATATAAAATTGAATTGGTATTCTGAAAATAAATTAAAACTCAATATTGGTAAATAGAATATGTACGTATGCCTAATAAAATTTCGTTCTCCTATTTCGTAAATGATTAACTTTTGACTAGTACAGAAACCGGAGTGTTCTTTTATTCCATGCAGTCCTACTACTTGAAGGCGAATCCATAGAGCTCACTTTAAATACGCGGACGAATCAGTAATTAGTGAATCTAGAGAAGAAAACAAACTTTTTGACAAGAAATTGTTCTATTTTTCAATGTAATGTTTATTGAAATTGACAAATGAACGACGTTTTAAATGATCTAATGGCTTCAGTTCCTGTGTTATTTGAACCTTATATGCCTTCAGAGCTAAATGCTTGTGTAAAACACGCCATGTTGATGATCCACTAAGTCTAAGTTGTTGTGAACGGCGTCTAATGGACATTTCAGGATCTTCAGCAACATTTTCACGAATCAAACCAACATTTTCTTGTGAACGACCACTAAGACTGTATTTTTCACTTTTTTTAATCTTTCACGGAACCGGTCTCTTGAAATTTTTCAATAATTCGACCAATAGTGCTTTCAGATGGACGATTATGTAAACCATAAAATTCACGTAATTTTCTAAAAACTCTTTTCATAGAATGCTGATTTTCATAAAATAATTCAACAATTTGAACGTGTTGTTGTACCGTGTACGAAGCCATTTTTATAAATGTCATACATCACACTTTTTAGATGCCCACATACTCATACAAAATCAGTGCGCCATCTATATTTTATTTATTCTTAAAAAAAACGCGCAATTCGAAACACGCTTTGTAATTGTGCGTATAGAACGATTGAACTATGTTTCTGTTTATAATTTGAACTGTTTTATTTATATATGTAGAATACATGCATCTCCATATACAGAACACGTAGATGTCCGAAATAAAATTGTGTAAAACATTTATGTGTATTTAAGGGCTCTCAAACCAGAGAGTACCATCACAATGATTTCTCTAACAGGCTTACTTTTTAATTTAATTAATTTCTTCAACTTTCTGTATTAGTATTTATCTTGTCTAATATTATACGTGTATATTTTGTATATTAATAAATACGATTGTAGAATTATAACTTGTATTGCATAATATTTCCCAGCAAGCTTCTGTTTGATAATAATATTTAGAAATAAAAAAATAAAAACTGCCATCTAAATATGTACATACAAAATTTAATATCCACATATTTAGATTTTAATCATCGGATCATTTCTCTTAGATTGGCCAGTTCTTTCACCAATACCACTATGTAGATAATCATTATTTGTTTCGCTCGTTAATATTTTATTTACTCTTTCTCGTTCATTGAAAATTAAGGCACTTAATTAACGTTCTTTCCTTTTGAATATAAATATATTAATTACAATGTTTTTCGTTAAAAGATATTGCAAATATTTCAAAAGCAAGCAGATTTTGTCTATGTAAAATTCTCAGCAATGCACCGAGGAGAAAAAGTAAAGAAAAAACTTATCAAACCATTTCCACGTGTTTGTAATAACAGCACACGCACACAACAAACGTATAAATAAATAAATGGATTATTTTAGATGTTTGTGCTGGTCTTCTGTTTACAAGACGTTTAATTTCAATGAATTTATTGCTTCGGCCAGCATCATAAAAGCCGATTAATTACTGAGTCACCGTTGTGTTCGACTCGGTATCTAAAATAAACAACTAATGGAGACACAACGAGTACAGTTTTTATAGATGAAACTGTAACGCTAATCGATCTAATAACAATTGCTTGAAGATGTTGAGTAAATGTTATCCTTATGTCTATGTTGTTTCACCTGCTTCTGAACTGCGCTTATTAAGTCTCTTAAAAAGGTATTGCTGATGCAGCAGTTGAACGAAAACGTTACGTCAGCGTTTGTTTGAAAAGTGGAGTACCGCACTTTGCACTTGTAAAACTCTGGAAGCTTTAATATCTTGAGAAGCACGCTGGTGTTATTAACTTTTATTATGTCTTTTCTTAAATTTTTCGAAATAAAATATTTGTTCGGAAATAAAATTGATAAGATATTTCATTGCAGAGAAATCATTAAACTAGATGAATAAAATTCGAACAGGATAAACGTATATAATTTCGCAATTCTTCCAATCCTATTTTTTCTTTCTCGAGTTAATAATAATATTTATTGATCATTGAGATGCATAATGTGTATGTATTAAGCCAAAAAAGATGACGATGGAATAAAGTATAATAGTTAAAACAGATAGAAAAAAGAGTTGTACATAATAATTCGGAAGAAATAAATTGTATTGAACAAACAGAAATTGATTGAAGTAAAACAAATCGTTTTTTTCAGCAACAATTACAAAGGAAAAACAAAAAAAAATTAATTTATATACGCAATGTATAAATGCTGAAAATAATAAATACTAAATATAAATAGGATATATAAAATACTCCCTTACATACGTGAAAAATACTCTTCCAAGGAACACACTGACTGTTGTTTTTCAACTTTGATATCTAAATGAGTTTTTTAAATTTTACGACATGCGGCAAATGGTTATACGAGGGAGCGTTTTTATATTCGCGGAATGGGGGACAAGGGGTGGAAATAAAAAAACCAAATTATTTTTCGTTTTCAATATATTTACCTGCAAGACGGATACATTTTTCACATCTTTCAATTAATTTATTTATACCCTCATAAAAAAATGATTTCTCTTTATCTGCAAAATACGCCGAAACTGCCTCCTTGACTTCATCATCGGCAGTAAATTTTTTACCCCGCAGCTCTTTTTTCATTTTCGGAAACAGGTAATAATCACTCGGGGCCAGGTCTGGGCTGTAGGGTGGGTGATTCACAATTTCGAAGCCCACCTTATGCAGGGCAGTTAACGCAACGCGGCTCTTGTGGACGGGCGCGTTGTCGTGCAAAAGCAGAACAGCTTTTGTCAATTTTCCCCGTCTTTTCTCTTTAATGGCTTCTTTTAGTCGCTCTAATATTGAAGCGTAATATTCTCCGGTTATAGAAACACCTTTATCTTTACAATCAATCAACAATATTCCTTCCGAGTCCCAAAATACCATTGCCATGAGTTTCCCAGCTGATTGTGACACTTTAAATTTCTTGGGAGGTGCTGTGCCCTTTTTATGCCACTGCATGGAGTCTTGTTTGGACTCAGGTTCATAATGATGAACCCAAGTTTCGTCTCCAGTAACAATTCCACTCAATACACCATCCTTGCCTTCATAACAGAGGTCCAAAAATGCACACGAACAATCTACGCGCTGTTGTTTTTGCGGCGGCGTGAGCATTCTCGGCACCCATCTTGCGCTGACCTTAGACATGCCGAGATGATCGTGTAGGATTTTAAAAATTGTTGTATCGGATACTCCAACCATTTCTGCGACTTGTTTCTTCTTTACTCGAGCATCTTCGAGTACAACTTGTTCAACTTTTTGGATAAGTGCTGGCGTGGTCACCTCAATGCTCCTGCCCGGCCTCGGGTCGTCTTCAAGGGATTCCCTTCCTTATTTAAATAAACTATGCCACTTGTACACCATGGTTTTTCCTGGACAAGAGTCGCCGTAAACCAATGACATCTCATTCATTATGGTCGCGACTGATTTTCCTTGCCTGGTAAGGAACTTTATAACGGCACGATATTCGATTTTTTCCATATTTCACTTTTCACTCCTGATTATGTTACTTGGTTGACGATAGTTCAAAGACTAACTGTCTAATAACAACGAAACTTCGTATTTATACTAATCATGAGTCGCTGCACAGGCCACGTCCACAATGCGCCTACTCACCCCTCTACAACCCCCTCATTCCGCGAATATAAAAACGCTCCCTCGTATGTATGTACACCAGGTTGCTCAATAACTTTTATCGTTCGGTAAGAAAAACACGATTTTATGGTTTGAAATATATTTTGTTATTCAGTGTAGCCCCCTGAACTTCAATACACTTGCTCCAGTGATTTTCTAATTTATGGATTCCATCACTTCCACAGCTGTTATTACCTATAACTCGATGAAAATCGTTTTCCATGTATGCATTTTTTGAGATGTGAGAACAGCTAGAAGTCAGAGGGAGCTAAATCTGGCGAATAGGGTGGATGCTGAAACAATACGTACTTTAATTCACTCATTTTTGCAATGGTTTTTTAGCTGTGTGAGAGCAGGGTTCGTCGTATTGATGAAAATGACTTCTTTCTTCTGTAAACAGGTCTCTTCTCACATCTAGATGGCTCAGAATGTTACAATAATAATCTGAGTTTATTGTTTTACCAGTTTGGAGGTAATCCACGAAGAAAATTCCCTTTGTGTGCCAAAAAACTGATGCTAACAGCTTCTTGCCCGATTTCTGGACACTAACTAGCTTCAGAGTCGAAATACCGGGCTTACACCAACCCTTAGCGTCTTATTTTGATTGAGGATCATGGTGGTAGAATCAAGTCTCATTTATAGTATTGAAATGACGCACAAAATCGTTTTTATTCTTTCTAAAACGCTTCAAAACGCTTGATGAGAGTTAGTTGTTTTTGTTCCATTGTTAACGAATATGGCACGCATTTTGTACACAGCTTTCTGAAACCCAAAACTTAGGACAAAATATTGCTGATATTGCCTAATAAGGTACCTAGGGCTTCGATTAAGTCTGCCTCGGATAATCGACGATTCTTCCAAAACCGTATCCTGTACTTTTGGTACGATTCTGCTATTGCAGCACTTTTGAGACGTCCTTCACGTGGATCGTCTTGTACAACCACGTTTAAATTCAGCAGCTCATCTTTCTACTTAATCGAATGTGAAGAGTCCTTACACACTTTTATCAATAGTTCAGGAATTTGTTTTGGTGCTACACCTTCCAAAAATAAGAATTTTATCACTGCACGATATTCATTTTTTTCCATTGCAAAAAAATGCTGTGATACATCAATTTTGAAAACCTGTAAATATGCGAATGAGAAAATATAAAATGATAAAACTTCTTCGCGGGTGTTCATAAAAAAGTAGTACAATTTTTAGAAAAAATAAAGCGACGAACCTAATAGCGTTGTCTCTTATCAACAAAACTTATTGAACAACCTGGTATTCGTACTCTTGAATTTATTGGATTCATTTTGATAGAAAAGACAAAGTACTAAAGGTTGACATAAATTCTGTCTTGTTCTATACTTCATTCCAGAGTAATCATGAGATGTCCAGCGTATAACATGTGTAAAGCCCTATTTATAGGGTATTGTATCAGTACGAAGAATATGAAATCTGATTGTAAAATGTTTAAATTTGAGAAAAATATAAATTATTAGTTTATAAAAAATTATAATTAAAATTTGCGATGGCTATATATTTTAGAGTTTTAAGATTACTAGAATGTGCACAACATAACCTGATAATACGTAATTTAATTTGAATTCATGATTTGATAAGTGGATAAATACTAACTGAAAGCTTATTTAACAGAGATTGCGAATTATCAATTCTCTTTAGGACAGATCGCGGTCTTGTACATGTCTTTGAGCGTTTTCGATTTTCTATAATGTGTTCACTGAAAATATTAAAAACACTCAGAGAGCAAATACCTGTAGCTCAACTCAATTCGTTTCTTAGAGTCAATTAGGTATTCTTTTTGGTGTCTACTAAATATATTTAGTATAGTTTTTTTTGTACTATAAAATGCTTCTTTAATCAGTTCTTTGGCGGTGCTGATTGCATTTTGCACACAGGTGAAAACAATACGTAAACTTTAACATCTCCGGAACCACAAGCAAAAATTATATTAGCTGAAATAACTTTTCGGAATAAAATATTTTTCCAGAAAGTTTTCTTGATTAGTAGTACCCTTATCTGTTTCTAGGTAGATGATATTGCCTTATTGAAGTATTGTATAACTATTTAAGTTATTTGCAAAAAACAAAGTTTGCTATGCTTTCACCCTTTAAAATTCTAGGACGTTGCATTTCATTTACTTAGTACGAGGATAGTTTGACAAGTAGTGAGAATGACACATAGGTGGCGCTCTAATTGCTAAAACAAATACACTGTAATTTAGGTTGCCTATTTGTATGTTTACATTTCGATATTTAGATAAATCGGTTGATTAGTTTATTTTCGACAGCTGATTGAAAAAGAAGCAACACGTCGTTTTGTTAAAATGGAAAAAGCAGAGTATCGTGCGGTGATTAAATACTTCGTAATTAAGGGTATGAAAGCTACCGAAATAAAAGATGAGTTACGGGAAACATTAGGTGAATCTGCTCCATCACCCACCACAATAAGTAGATGGGTAAATGAATTTAAACGTGATAGAACAAGCTGTTGATGAAGCGCGCCTGGAGCACCCAAAATCGTGACTTGTAAGGAAATGATTATAAAAATCCATAATATTATTACGCAAGATCGACGACTCAAAGTGAGAGAGATAGCAGACATGGTAAACATTCCAACAGAACGCGTACACCACATTTTAACGAAAGAATTGGGCCTTTCCAAGCTTTCGACAAGATGGGTGCCGCGATTGCGGTACTGAGAGTTTAGGTACCTCTTAAAAGAACAATAAAGTGATTCCTTTCTCGTTTTGCATGCAACTGTCATCATAATGAAAAGATTAATTATACACTTTATTATTATGTAGGTACCATGCCATGAATAGTGCCGCAATTGCTTACGACTGATCAAAAGTTCAAATAAAAAATAAGCGGAGTCCGGTTGATTTTTGTAGGCTATTTGTTACTTGCGATGAAACTTGGATACACTACAGTACACCCGAAACTAAACAACAGTCGAAACAATGGTTATAACGTGGTTCTGCACCTCCAAAGAAAGCGAAAACCACTTTATCGGCAAACAAGGTGATGGCGTCAATTTTTTGGGATTCAAAGGGCATTTTGCTCATTGATTACCTTCAGAAAAGTGCCACAATAAACGGACAATATTATGCAGAACTTCTACAAAAATTAAATGTTGAGATTCGTGCTAAACGGCCAGGAATGGCAAAGAAAAAGATTCTGTTTCACCAAGACAACGACCCCTGGCATACCAGCACAGTTGCGATGTCCAAAATCCACGAGTTGCATTTCCAATTAGTACCGCATGCGTCTTATTCGCCGGATCTAGCCCCTTCCGACTTACACATTTCTCCAAAATTGAAAACGGCACTAGGTGGAAAGAAATTTTCGTCTAACGACGAGCTTATCATCTTCGTAAATGAGTATTTTGCAAGCCTTCCGGAATCGCATTTTAGAGATGGAATAAGGGCATTGGAGCACCGTTTGAATAAATGTATTGCTATTTTAGAAGAATATATTGAAAAATAAAAATTATTTTGTATTTAAAAAATTCGTTTTTCGTTTCCATTCTCACTACTTGTCAAACTACCCTCGTATTGCATGCTTTGTTTGAAGTCAGACATTTCAACATAAATTTTTTCTTAAATTTTTTATATTAATATTATTATATATAATATATTTTTGAAATATATAGAATAAGCAAAAAGTAATTTACTTAATTGTGATTGGTATATATTTATTTTATTTGTGGAAAAGAATCTTTTCATTTAAAAAACAACTAACGAGAAGGTGTGAAAATAGAAATTAGAATATTCTTAGATTTGAATGCAGACTTTTGGAATTTCATATTAATCTGTAAAAACTTTTTTTTATGTCGTCTACAATTCTTCTATTTAATCTTTTTCATTATTCGAACGCACACACACTCGCATAAATATACGTAAATCAGAATCAAACACGTCATAACAACACGTTTAAATAAATTCGTTCCGGTAGAGTGCACGACTGTATCAAAATTGCATTAGCGACGGCAGTAACAGCATCAGCTCCGAGTGAGCCCAGGCGCAGGCCAAATAACGGAATAACAATTGCCATTGAGGTCCGCCAGCCGTAATAATCTGAATTTGTAATTTAAGTAATATCGAATTGAACAACCAAACCGTCATCGTCGCCAGTGCGAAAAGAAACGGTTCCCTCCCTATCTTCTTCAACCCCGAACGCTGGGGGAATATCCCCTGTACTGATGTTCTGTATTGCTAAAACGGCTTAGCTCTATACCTTTTCAATCAGTCATTGAACACAAGCAATGGGTTCAGCTAACCACCTTTATCAAATTGTAAAGAGCTTTTTTTATAAAATCCGATCGGTATATATGTATATGTACATGCATTCACACGGACGCATACATGCATAGACATGTGGGCGTAAAGAGAAAGACACACACAGAGAGGAATTCATGGGTTTCTTTTTCTTTACATATTCTTAGGTTCGCATGCCTGTTTAAGGGTGACAAACGTATTTGCTGAAATTTTGCGTAGGGGAGGAAATACGGTGGAACGATAATTCCACTTCTATTATTTTGGACGCAGTGGGACCGCAAGTATTATTATTATTAAGATGAAATGCTACTTTTGAGGATTCGTTATCAAAATTTCATTTGAATTTAGATGAACTAAAATTTCACTCATATGAGGAAAAATCATTATTATTTGAACTATTTTTGAGATGATAATTTGATTACGATTTCTTTTTTCTAATATATAACTTTTTTCGTATAAGGCCGCACATCAGGTCCGCAAAGGCGGCTCCATACGAAAAACTTTTAATTATCGAGCCGATAATGCTCTAACAGACGAAACTAATCGCAGTTGGTATGTAATATAGTGTGTAATTTAGACAAAGTCTTTTACCTATTCCTTAGTGTAATGGAATTTCATAATAAACTTTTAGAACACTATAAAAAATTATACACAATCGCGTAATATTAAATAAATATGTTCATTTCGTGTAGAAAGATTGCATAGTATATAAGTATTGCATTACATCCCGACTGCCCTTTTACAAACGCCTGCCAGCCGCACGCAGGAGCCATTTAAGGTGAATAATATTAAAAAGAGAATTCGGTGGTTCTTCTAGATCGTTTCGAGCCTCTTCTACGACATTGCCTACCCGTTGCGACCAATCTCTCCAACAACGAATAACTAGAAATATTTCTATGCATCCGCCTAGCGATTTCATGAAATGCAGTCAGTACTTACCTCATGCAGCCTAATCATAAAATCGCGTAGATGGTGATAATTTGGTTGTTTTCGAATTTTTGATATCTTAATACATTCGTTCCTAACTACTGTTATTCATACAGGTGATAATTCGATCTGCAGTATATACAGAATGATTCAAAATTCACAATTCTATATGTTTAAATTCTGTCAATTACACTTCACAAAGGATGTTGTAATGTTAAAAGGAATCATTCAAATGTTATTGTAATAACACCCTGTCTACTACATATGTTTCAGAGAATCACACTCTTCATCAGGCAGACTTGTGTTATTAACGAATGATTCCTTGGTAGAGCTTATCGTATCTTTTCTATACAGAAAAATAATGAATAATCATTGCCTCTCTCTCTCGTCCAACACAAAAATGTATTGAACGTTCTCGCTTTGCCGTTCAGTACATGTGAGTCTGCGTGTGCGGTGCAGTGTGAATTTAAGTAAGTTTAACATTGAACCTCCAACGAGATAGAGCATTTGTCGTTTAAATAAACATTTTCGTGAAATTGGCCCTCTGTGTTCATTGGGCTGCACCCAATGCGGAGTTCAATGAACTCAATCCGCAGAGTGTGTAGAAAACTTGGATTACTTCAAACAACTGTTTAGTGCGCGTCGAGAAGCAGGTTAGTATACAAACCATAACACCAAGTACTGGTGCATACTCTGCGCAAATGACAGTAACGACAGTAAAGCGTGTAGAATTTTATGAACGTGTGTTCTGAAACATTGAAAATGAATCGTTTTTGCTTCGCGTTACTTTTAATGAGGGCTACAAATGCCATTGAAATACTGGAACATGAAAGGGACAGTCCGAAAGTTAATGTCTTCTGAGCCATATCGCTAATAAATATTTACGGATATTCCTTTTTCTGCTTTTTGACAAAAACATAATTATCAAGGTAACGTATCTTAGAATACTGTAAAAATAGTTTGCTCCTTAGATGAATAAAAATTCAGAAGATTATATTTTTCAGCAAGATGGAGATCCACCCCAACCTCAACAATGGACAGGTCACATGGAAATGAAGACCTTGCACTTCAGTCCTTGCTATATTTTATGATTTTTCTCCTGTGGGGATTCATGAAAAATGCAGTTTAGGTACTTCTTATTCTCACAAATTGAAATGCTCTAAGAAATTATATCACTGAAGAGGTGCCTATTGAACATCTATAAATTTTGATATGTGAATATTGAAATGCAATTTACAAAACTCAAATATGTACAACACAGTTCAGAGAATATAGCCCATTGAAATTCTATATGCCTATTTGAATCACATGTATATCGTACACGGTAGTATATTTAATGTGATGTTTAAATAAGGTGTCTTCAAAATTGGCAAATTTTAAAAGAATTTCATTGGCACTAATACAATTACTAGCGAGAAGAAAATAAGAATGTCCGTGTTCAGAAAAGCTTCTTTTTAATTCAGAAAAATTAAGATAAAAATATATATTTATTTGTAATCTAATATGCGGAAATTAATAAACAAAGAGAATCACTGGATATTATGAAGTACAGAAAAGAGAAAATAAAAAAAAGTCTATGAAATACGTTCTAATATATATTGAGAAGGAAAATAGAAACAATAAGGATGGTAAGGGAGATGCTCACAAAGAAAATCGTGAAATGGATTCCAAACCAAAATAGAAAAGAGGAAAACTAGAAAAATAATGAGGCAAGATATAAGAAGACCAATTATTTTATTTTGGTACCAGTATAAATTTATTCGTCATTCTCTAAATTTTAAAATTGAATACCCTGTAACAGTTTTGAATAAAGCCAATTCTTAAACAATCCATTTTCGAAGTATACACGATAGAACATGCTCGCAACACCGTACCGTAGATTTCACATTGTTTATATCATGCTGATGCCAGGCACAATTAATTTTTAATGGAAATTAGATTGCTGACCTAATTGGCTTTTCACACCGCAGAATCCCTCTCAGGAGAGAAGGGTTAGATAAACGTGAAAATCGATATTTTCTTGAACTTCTAATTATAACGATGACAAAATAGGAAAATTATCCCTGTATATAATGACATGAAAAACAAAGGAAGGATATATTTTTCAGAATATTTTCGTAAACATTCGACACTAGGGAAACTTGTCATCGCAAAGGCTTGACGCGCATTAATTTAAACCAATTAATACATAAAGTAGTCTATTCAATCAATTATATAATTTCAATTATCGTCAACACTTTTCCAATAACATTGCGATACTCAAACACTTCCGTTATAGAAGTTTATATTCAGAAAATGCTTGTCTTAGAGTTTATAAAAATGAAAACTTTTTCGAAAAAAATAAAAATCTGACTGCGCCAAGTAGGAATTATAAGGAACGTATAAGCCTAGTATTGAAATGTTCTACTTGTTTAATCTTAGCTGTGTTTGCGAAAATGGTATAGGTTTTTCAAAATATTTCCATGTTATTAGGATAGGATCGTTTATCCTTGAACATCGTTTCTGAAAAACCTAAAAGTTCAGCACAAGAGGGAAGAAAAATGTTTTACAAACCAGCTTAAGAGAGAAAAGTGTTAACCAGTATAGACAGAACTTATTTGGTTAACAGATGGGTCTAGGGCAGAACAACGAGTCAAGGGGGAGGAGCAGTACTACTTTACTGAGTTGAAGAAATGAATAGGCAGATCGACAAGTCCATCTAAACTTGTATAGAAGGTGTGCACATCTCCCGAATAAATTCAGTAGTCGCAAAAAGATGACAATAGCCTGGGTTCCAGACACGCAAGCTATAAACATAATGAAAAAGCGGACAAATTGGTTCGATAATATTAGTGTCTACCTTTCATAAGCCTTTCTCTGGTGTTGCCAGATATACATATCAAAACAGCCATGAAAAGGTGGACTCAAAATAAATCTCGGGAGAAGTAGCATAACTGTTTAGGCTAAAGAGTTCCTTAGAGAACAGTCACCCAATTTTACAATGGACTTACTGAGAAGCGACCCGCTGTTTGTTAGGAAGATATTGGGTCCTACAAGGCAACGTAAGCTCAACAAACATATGAATAGTAGTTATACAGAAGAAACCATACAGATTCTACCAAGTAAAAGAGGAAACCATGATTTACGTAGCATATCAGTGTGAGAATTTGACAAGAACACGGTTTCTGCACATGAAAGATGAATGTTCTAAAGTCAAACTTTATGTAGGAAATCCGCTCTCGAAGTTACTAGGTCTAATTAAAAGAATCATACTAGAAAATATATTCTAGTCATACACGAAGACTAATAAATCTGGAAAAGCTACAGGGCAAGAAGCTCATGACCTCCTAAGTATTTATTTATTTATCTAACCCAGAATGTGTCCCTGATCCTATTGCTTGGTCAATTAAATCTTTTACCTCACAAGTTTCAAGTGCCGAAGAGCACCTACGTATGTGTATTAGGTGGTTCGTTGGTAATTACAGTCACAATAATTTTAGATAAATGCACCCAGTTTCCATGTTCACTTCAAATCCTCTAACACTTGTGTCTCGTCTATTGAAAGAGTTTCAAACATGTGTGTCAATATCAGTTTTTTAATTAGTTTAAGTTAGTGGAACGGCGTTTGTCCACTCAGCATTTATTGTATTTCTGTATTACGGTTTCATAATTCTCTATTTCTCGGTGTTGGCGTTTTAGCAAATTTGGTTTCTGTTTGTATCATATTTTGCGACAAAATTTCGTTTCTATAAAGAAAATATGCGAGCCAGATAGTTCATACCTAAATATCTTGTTAAAGCACAACGTTTTTGATCAAATAATCCCAATTTGTGTAATTCTCGAAGGCTTGTTGTTCCTCGAGGAAAGTTGTGTATGTGCCAGGAATTCCTCCAAAAGCACCAAAAAAGCATATAAACTAAACAAAATATACGTAAATAATAAAGAACAAAGAAGAAAAGAATATATTGAAAGAATCCCAAAAATCAAAACTATTTATCACAATATTAAGATCGTATTACCAAACAAATGCATTAATTAATCGTACTTTAAAAGCTATTGGCACTATTTTGAGGTAGCTAGCTACTCCGATCCAATAAATTAATATGGCGAAAGATGTATGGATAAATTGCAACCTGCTAATTACATTCATAAATCTTGCAGACACATTAAAATCATCCCAGTGTACGTCTTTTTGAAAATTCCGTCCATCGGTCCAATTCAATCTCGTTCCAGTATTGCTGAATAAATGCGATATAATTGCATGCGACTCACCTGGCTTTCAGGCAACTAGTGAGTAAGTAATATAACTTTCGAAGTTCGGTATGAATTATGTAGTAGATTTTAACCGATTTACGTATAATGCAGTTGAGGAGGACTAACTGGTTAGTCGTCAAAATACATATGTACGTATGTGTGAAATCTGTAGTTCGTGAATTATGAATAATTTCAATAAGTTATTCATCATTTAATGAAAGAATATTTTTTATTTTTATGTTTACATGTTATCTCTTGTTTTATTGATTTTAAATATTTGAAAATATATATTTTTTAAATCTCATTCATTTTTATTGACGAAACTACGTATATTTCAATGTTTTTTTAGGAAAGTTTATTTTTTTCTTGTAGTAGTTGGCAGGTCTGCCTATTAAACAAAAAAAACCGCGTTCCTATTTTTTAAAGAAAACAAAAGCTATTCGATACAAGTGTTGAGTACTCACAACAACATGTTTGATGTGTTTTTAACGTTGAAAAACACATGTTTGTATTCAATTGATTAACGTTATAAAACAAAATCGCCAGAATTATGTTATGGTCGTATATTAAAAGTCAAATGTATACTTTTACCTTAATAAGATTTCATTTTTTTAAAGGATATGTTCTTCATTATAAAGCATTTCTTCAGCACAAAGATTTGAAAGATGAATGGACAAAAGGGAGTAACGCTATGTCAACTATCAGACAAAGACTTATTAAATTAAGATGTGACAAATAAATAATACTTATGGTGGTGGCTTTTAGTGTGCGTATTACGGTGAATTTTTACCCATCGATAGGTAAACCTTATTCTTTGTTTAACTATATGTGTTATTTCCATTTGTTTTAGCTTGTATACTCTTTCCAAGTATCAATCTTTTCTCTTTTTCTTTTCGTTTTTACTTTTTTCTTCTTTAATTCTATCTGTTTCTCTAGAAAACCAAGAGTGTTTTACAGTAGTAAATATTATTTATTTACTTATTTTCTTCTCTAGTACATAACCATCTCTTGTATCCTTTTATGTTTCAGTTGGCCCAATACACCATTCCAACAGAAACTTTGTAGGAGCGTTAAAGATGTGCTCATGAAGAACAAGAACAGCGGTGAGAATAATCTCAGACTCAAGCACTTTCATTGTGTCTCTCAAATAATTTCTACTTTATCCTCTTTGTTGTAAGCCTTATTCATGCGTTGCTTACCGCTAGTTACTCTTCTTCATTTGGTATTCTATTGTACACTGATTCTTTAGAACACTTTCTTGATTTGCTTGAGGTCTTCATCTAAGATCATCCATCACCAGTAACTACAATTTCTCTAATATTACTGATTTAGGTTGTTGTGATCCAAAACTTAATTTGTTTAACAATGTCGTAAATTTGAATGACAGAACACTTGATCTGGTTTTATTAAATTTTGCGAGCAACGTTGAGGTTGTACAGGACCCATTACCGCTTATTGCTGAGGATGTTCATCATCCTGCTCTAGATATTACCGTACCTAATGCAAAATCCTCCAAACTAGATATTTTCCCTTCCAGTATCAACGTCAGATATAATTTTCACAAAGCCAACTTTCACAAACCCTACTTTGTCTTTTCGACAACAGATTGGTCCATTCTTGATAACTACGATAACGTTGATGAAGCTCTTCGGGTTTTTTACTGCAAAATACATATGTGCTAAATCTCGCTCATCATTATCTTTCTTGACTCTCTTCTACTATTAGAAAAAACTTTAATTTAAAGTCGTATTATCACAAAAAATGGAAATCCACTCAACATAATTGTTACAGACTAGAGTTCCAGAAGCTACTATGATTGATCAAGACGGACATCGAGTTGACTTTTAAATCATACATTCATCGGACTGAAGCAAACTTTATGACAGATCCACAGTCATTGGCAGTTTGTTCGCACCAGGCATAACGTTTCCAGAATTCCTGGCAATCTTCACGACTCTATCAGCGTGTACAGCGATGCAGCGTGTATTGTTAACACATTCGCCATAGCTTTTTCCAACGTTTTCGTTCTGTTGACTCCGCCCTAAAAGAAATAAAAATCATTCACCGCAAGATAGTTTCCGCAAATTGTAAGATGACTCTGCTCTAGAAAATCCAATGCATGGGATTCCAACTCACAGGCTAAGGAAACATCAATTTGGCCGTAAAAGGGGGCGAATAAAGTATTAACGAGAGATTTTTCGTTGTACCTTTGAAGTCGTCTACATGTCTCGTGGCAAATTGTATGGACGTCTTTCATATTATATTGAATTTGATACATTATACGAGAATGAAAGATATTTGTAATTAATATATTTGAAAATATATTTTTATTAATTTAGAATTTACGTACTTTTTTCTTATTTAAAAGATTAAATTTTAAATTTGAATTTTATCATATACAGGGTTATACACAGTGGGAGGTAACGAAATCTCCAGTTTTATATTTTAAACTTTCAAATAGAATTCTCATAACAATATAGTAAGTCTATATTTGATTTGATACAGATTTTTTTAAATTTAAAATTGTGACATTTATAATGATATTGATTCATGCTTGGAGGGTAACAAAATCCCTCCTGATATGTAGATTTATATATTTATTTTGCCGAACTCAAGAATATGAGTAGTTAAAGCTTCAAACTCTAGGAATATAATTTTAATTTATCTCCTATTACACTATTTAATTACTCATAAGCACAGCCAATTTTAAATTTTTTGCTTGTAAATGTAGTAAATAACATATTTTATGTTTATAAGTCAAGAATTTTATTTAAAATTAATAATATCCAACTTGTTAGATGCGAGGCCTTTTAAGTCATAAGAATATCTACAGAGAACGATAAGTTCTACTAAGATTATAAGAATCTCGGCAGGTTTATGCTTGTTAAGGTTATAAGGAGCTTTCTCGAATTTTGTGTCTTAATCTTTATAGTAACATGTAGCAAAATATGTATTCCTTTCTACGTATCTAGTAAACTTTATATGCATTTTTTTCAATGTGAATTTGTTCAAAAATCTTTAAAAGTAACAATTTAAAATATTTTTTCGTCTATTAGAACCAATTTTGCCAGTACATTGTGAGATTTGTGCCCGTATCGATCTCCATTCAATATAATTCTCTCTAGTTGTGTGTCACCAAGGGCCGTAGCAGAATACACGAAGGAAACGGACTCGTTCAATCGTTGGACCCTTTTCGTATGAAAGGTACGAGGGGAGAAGCGCAGATCCGCACCTCCGCAACCCCAACCTGGCTGATGATTTCGCTCGAAGTTCCCCCTCAGTTAAAAGAGCAATTGTCACTTCTCCATCCCCGTGTTGGATTATTATTAACTTATCATTGTTATGTTAATGTGGGATTTTCAAAGGAATGAGTCAGTGTATGTGTGCGAGTAAGCGTGCGTGCGTGGATAATACACCTTTCGAAGAGATTATCGTAATCTATTGGAACACGATTTCTCAATAATATACTTTATTTGAATTTATTTAAGTTGTACAAATATTACGTTGTTGGACAAGATATAAGAGAAATACAATTTTCTGCACAATAATAAAACTTTTATTATTTTCGTTTTGAACGCTTGTATTACAGTACTAGTGATCTCCATTAATGAAATATCATTTTTTACATTTTTGTGAAGCACGATCTTTTATGTTAACATCAATATCTCGATTTTAAACCGAATGAACATCAGCATTAGCATTATGTTACATATTCTGCAGACGAATATGCCAATCTAACATTACATATGTACATATGTAAATCTAAGAATAGGTAAAATCAGGAATGTTTTCCGATAACGTGGTTACTGTCGTATGAAATAAGATGTCGACAGAAAACGAGGCTGTCAAATTAAATACTATATTTATATTGCTGTGAGATGCGATAATGTACTATATACTCAACCCGTGAACCTATAAAAAACAAAGGTAAAAGCTGCCTACGTAGGTTACCTATGTGCAAACTTACAAGGATGATGAACTAATATGATAAATTAGCTGTTAGAACAATAACAAATAACGGCGGTCAAACACAAGAAATATAACAATATCGGAACCGTAGAAAAGGCGAAGTTCATAAGTCAAAAGTCAAAACACTATTTTATCTGTATTATACGTGTGATTTCTTGACAAGACGTAGCGCGTAACTCTATTACAAAAACATTTGCGCCGTTTATTTCTTCACACCACTGACTACCGATGAATTAGACAAATGCCGATATTTGGCAGCGTTATTGACAAACCGGCAAACTTTCGTGGTTTATAGTATACAAAATAACAAACTTACGAGGGAGCGTTTTTATATTCGCGGAATGAGCGGGTTGTAGAGGGGTGAGTAGGCGCATTGGGGGCGTGGCCTGTGCAGCGACTCATGATTAGTATAAATACGAAGTTTCATTGTTATTAGACAGTTAGTCTTTGAGCTATCGTCAATCAAGTAACATAATCAGGCGTAAAAAGTGAAATATGGAAAAAATCGAATATCGTGCCGTTATAAAGTTCCTTACCAGGCAAGGAAAATCAGTCGCGACCATAATGGATGAGATGTCATTGGTTTACGGCGACTCTTGTCCAGGAAAAACCATGGTGTATAAGTGGCATAGTTTATTTAAACAAGGAAGGGAATCCCTTGAAGACGACCCGAGGCCGGGCAGGAGCATTGAGGTGACAACGCCAGCACTTATCCAAAAAGTTGAACAAATTGGACTCGAAGATGCTCGACTAAACAAGAAACAACTCGCAGAAATGGTTGGAGTATCCGATACAACAATTTTTAAAATCCTACACGATCATCTCGGCATGTCTAAGGTCAGCGCAAGATGGGTGCCGAGAATGCTCACGCCGCCGCAAAAACAACAGCACGTAGAGTGTTCGCGTGCATTTTTGGACCTCTGTAATGAAGACAAGGATGGTGTATTGAGTGGAATTGTTACTGGAGACGAAACTTGGGTTCATCATTATGAACCTGAGTCCAAACAAGACTCCATGCAGTGGCATAAAAAGGGCACAGCACCTCCCAAGAAATTTAAAGTGTCACAATCAGCTGGGAAACACATGGCAACGGTATTTTTGGACTCGGAAGGAATATTGTTGATTGATTATCAAGGAGGCAGTTTCGACGTATTTTGCAGATAAAGAGAAATTATTTTTTTATGAGGGTATAAATAAATTAATTGAAAGATGTGAAAAATGTATCCGTCTTGCAGGTGAATATATTGAAAAAGAAAAATAATTTGGTTTTTTTATTTCCACCCCTTGTCCCCCATTCCGCGAATATAAAAACGCTCCCTCGTAATATCATCACAGGATCATATTTTATCTCAGTTTTCATGATACAATTTCATGCGATTGCACCATTATTGATGCAAACTTTGAGAGTCTAAATGTTACAATTTAGACAACTTTTAAATAACTTCTAACCACTCACTCTGTAATTTTTTATTTCATAACTAAAGTAGCATTAACATAAAGGAATCTATATAAATTAAAAGCTTTAACTCTATTGAACAATTTACTTTTAGCAGTGATAAACTAGTTGAAATGCGTGATGTATGCTAAAATGGTATTGCAAATATAGTATATTATTGTTATATTATGAATTGATTTTTTCTCGATCATCGCGTAGGAACTGCATCTTTGGCACTGTTACATCCTCACCAACATTTCTTTCACAACTGCAAAGGTCATCCTCAGGGCGGCTGCTAGTGCTGCACTGAAACTAAAAACAGAACTGAAATATTAGTTTTAATTTATTTTTTTTGCAAATATGTATTTGGTTTTGTCTTTAGTCATCTTTATATGTTTTTTTCGTAATTTTTAGGCCGGAGAAAATATTTACTACTAATAAATGTCTGCATCTAAAAAGTATAAGTTTGACAATCTAAGAAGGAAATCCAGAAACTTAGTTCGTGAGTAAGGTAATTTTTGATTCTTAAAGCAATCTGGCTCGTAGACCTCCGCGTGTCTTCGATAATTCTGATACCGACGTTGCGTCACCACTTGTATGACACATCTTCAGGGCTTAACTGCTGATTCTACTTTCGTTGCCGATACTGGTGTAAATCAAGTGATGGGTTTGTATAGGGATATTAGTCACGAATCGATAGAGCGTTACGGTTTACAGTTGATTGGTTTGCAGATACTAAAAGCAATTTTTACAGCAGTAACCAGTTAATATTTTCGCAAAGGTATCTGCACGATACAAATGTAAATAACTGAGACAAGTAATAACTATTTAAGGTATGCCAGCTGAAATTGTTTGAGTAGATGACCATGTAAATGTTTCATATGTCGAGTGGAATTGGTTTGAGATTATTGAACTTAACAAACCCAAGTAATACTGCAACTCCACGAGATGATTGTATTGAATTGTTTTCTATATTGGCACATATACCAACGTCTGTTGAAATTTTTTTCAATTGATATTCTTAAACTTAGACCCTTCCGAGATTGAGCACTACTGCCATTGCTATTTATACAAATAAAGCCAGTCTTCGAAAATTATTATATCTATCAGTTCAACATTTTGTGTTTACCGTTAGTCATCCAATAATAATGCATACGAAACTAAAAAATCCCTGCAATATTGCATATACAATTTATTTTCTTAAGTCCATAGTTTGTATACCTAAACTTCCATGCCAATTATTGACAATTTCTTCTATAATTTTAGCTTATACAACATATATTAGGTTGATACATATGAAATGTCCGATTTTGTAAGGAATAAAAAAAAGTCTAAATTTAAAAAAATATAAATATTTATTCTGCAAAATAGTCTCCATTTACATCAATAGTTTGTTGCCAACGGCCTGGAAGCTGAAAAATTCCCTTGGAAAAGAAATCTAGGTTTTAACGGCTCACATATTGCTCAAACACTGCTATTACAGACTCCCGGTCAGGAAAGTCCCTATTTTTTAAGTGATTGTCTAAACTTCGGAAAAAATGAAAATCAGTTGGCGAAAGGTCTGGTGAATAAGGTGGGCGAGGGAGAATTTCGTAACCAAATTCCGAAAGTTTTTGGATTGTCTGTCGTGCAACATGAGGTCTTGCATTATCATGAAGAAGTATGGGTTCATGTCTATTGACTAGTGAGGGCTGCAAGCGGCTCAATTTTCCATGCATAGTTTCCAGTTCGGCACAATAGGACGCTGCCGTGATGGTTTCACCAGGTTGCAAAAATAAATAGTGAATAATACCCTTACTGGTCCACCATACAGCCACCATAATCTTTCGCGGGTGAAGTGATGCTCGTGCATGCTGTCTTGGTGCTTCACCTCGATCTAACCATTGTCCTGACCGTCTCCGATTGTCATAAAGTATCCACTTTTCATCACACGTTACCACTCGATGAAGAAACGGTTCAACTTTCTGTCGATTAGCCAAAGAGGTAGCCACCTCTAATCGACGGAGCTTATTGGCTTCCGTTAATTGGTGCGGCACCCATCGATCGAGTTTCTTCACTTTGCCAATCGAAGAAAGGTGACGACTAATGGTGGCAATGGACACTTGAAATGTTTCTGCAAGGCTACGCACTGTTGTCGACGGATTACTTTCAACTTCTACACGCAGCTCGTCGTCATTTACGGTGCTACGCGCATATCCGCGAGGCTCATTTTCCAAATCAAAATTTCCCTCGCTGAATTTTTTAAACCACCGCCGTAATGTGCATTCATTACACGTGGTTTCACCGAACATCTGATTAATTTCTCGCGTTGCTGCAGCTGCATTTAATCCCTTTTTAAATTGAAAGAGATAAATTGCCCGAATATTTCTTGCCGACAGCATTTCCATAGGCGAGACAAGGACAGGTGTATTAATCTTTCCAAGAAATGGAACAGGTACACACTTCAAAATAAATACCCTTTTCTACAAATACAATAATAATTTTCACCAAAAACATACACGTCTTCACACAGGTGCGATTCAGTTCAGACTGAAGGAAAAAACGGACATTACATTTGTAACGACCTGATACATACTACTTTACAGATAAAAAATGAAACGGTATTACTTTTAAAAAAATAAATTTCTTTTAATAATAAAACAGTACTTTTTATTGTTTTGTTTATAGACAATTTTCTGTACTTTATTTAATATCTTAATTTTCTACTCGTTACTCCGTCTTTGATTTTCTTTGCAGACAAGCGATGGTGGTGTAATGGTTAGCATAGTTGCCTTCCAAGCAGTTGATCCGAGTTCGATTCTCGGCCATCGCACAATTTTTAAAATTTTTCTTTTAATTTTTGTGCTTTTTTATGGTCCTTTTAACCTGGTTTATAATTTGCGTCACTTTTAATAAGTTAAATTACTATTTTAATTTCAACGCCGAATTAATATAAATAAATAATGTACTCAAAGTGGAACCCTGGAGAACTCTTCATGTTATTTTTAGTCTACTGATGAAATAAAGGCTATTAAAGCACCATGATTAATAGGATTAAAAGTTATTTAATAAGTTAGTGCATATAATATTAATTCAACTTGTTGAACGGACAAATCTCCTCAAATTGCTAAGTTATTGTAGCGCTATTGAAGCCAAAGAGTTTTACTAGTACAAATGATCCTATACGATGATAAGATTTTGATAGGTCAGTGTAACTGACGCTGATTTTATCCTAGCGCAACGATCAAAGCGAGTCCGAAACCTTACTACCAAATTAAAGTTACATCGGTCTTACTTCCAAATTAAAGTTGCATCGGTCTTACTTCCAAATTAAAGTTGCATCGGTCTTACTTCCAAATTAAAGTTGCATCGGCCTGTGAAGAATAGGGTTTTGATGTAATCATGTTGATTAAATAAAGTAATAATCTTGCGCAGCATGTATAAATACACGAAAGAAGAAAAGATTAAAATGCTGCAATGGTGCCAAACGGGAAATAGTTCGTAAAATGTTTTTCAAGTTATTTAGTGTAAGTACATCCTGATAGATCCATTCTGTACAAATTGATAGTAGTTGGATTAACTAAAAAAATCAGTGTCTGTTCGAAGAAAAAATTTCATCAGAAAACAGTTTAATAAGGTCTCCTCGTGGAGTTGTCGATGACTTGAGGTTAGCACAGTCAACTGTTTGTTATATCTGAGCATCGAGAATAAGTAGATAATGATAGATACCAAACAATTTAATTTTGTTCATCATCATAATCCTTCCTCCGCTACCTTGCGGTGTCGAGTGTTTATTTTCTCACAAATTCCCTCCATTGCTTCCTGTCCCTGGCCAAACTCTGACCCCTTGCCATGCTTTACCCCTCCTCTTCAGCATCTCCCCAATATCCTCATTCCAGGTCTTGCACGGCCTTCCTCTTCTGCTTTTCCCCGTTTCTTTTGCTTCCCATACTCTTTTTGTTTGTCTACCGTTCCCCATTCTAACCAGTTGTCCATACCATCCCAGTTTCTTTTCTTCTATTAATTCTATCAATGGTTTTACATTCAATTTATTTCTTATCTCCGTATTTCTTATTCTTTCTCTCCTTGTAATATTCTTTACTCTCCTGAGGTACCTCATTTCGGCTGCTCAATCTGCTTTTTTGCCTCTCTGTTAGTATCCAGTTCTCGCAACCGTATATTATTGTAGGGGTATATATCGTTTTATATATATATATATATATATATATATATATATATATTCATTTTTGTTTTTTTCTGAGATTTGTTTATTATTTAGAAATCCCCTCTTCAATGCATTAAATAATCGTCCTGTCTTATCTAACCTGTTATTTATTTCATCATCCAAATTTCCTCTGCTGTTGAGTATTGCTCCCAGGTATCTATATTTATCTGTTTGTTCTATCTAATTTTGTTAATGTGTGATAAACAAAAATTAAAAAGATTAAAATTTTGTAAAGAACAATTTATTCACGGAAGAATCTAGATTTTTGCTGGTGGGAGGACATAGCGATTCTGTAGTAATATACTGGGCAAAGAAGCTAACACAAAAATATATCCCCAAGAAGTCAATATAAATAAACATTAAATACTAGGGCGGGTTAAATCACGTTATTAACCTTTTTTTCATAGACGACTCACTGAAAAGTGAAAATCCCAGATATTATTTTTCAGAGAAAGCACTTTCAGTAAGACGGCTGCCCTGTACATAATTCTAAAGTCATTTAGAGTTACTCGAATGGACACCGTTCTGATCCTACTTTTTGAGCAATTCCTTGCTTTATTGGTCTTATCTTTGAGCCACTTGTTACCCAAATTTTCATTCAGAATTTAACTTACTTAACTCACACTAGACATACTGCACTTCACCTTTTTGCTTATTTGCTTCTGGGGATTTTCTTCTCTTACGGCTAATAAAACAGCTTTTGTTTTCACAAGTTGATTTAGCGAATCTATACACCCTTGCCTAATGAAACACGAATAATGTATCTGTCTACACATTTTAGATAGGAAAGGGGTAGTAGTCGTATATAATTATTGCAGTATAGCAAAACCCCAAATATTGATCCTAAACAAATATTCCCTAATTTACTTTAATCCGCTTAGTGTACGAATTTCATTTCAAACTACTGTAGAAAAGATAATAAACACAATAATTAATATACATTTACGTATATTAAGAACACTGCAACAAAGCACAATAAAATTATAAGTTCTTTTAAGAAACTGAGGTAGACTCAATTATTCAGCTTAGATAATCTCTTCACAGATATTAGGCATAATTAAAAGGAAAACTTTAACGTGCTAATGTTGCTTTACGGAATTTGTCACCAACCACCAACCAGGTAGGGGAATATGATCCAATAAAACATTGTTTGTGAGGACGCAAATATGCGCAATATGCGTTAGAAAAAATTTCCCTAATTATTAAGTGACTATAGCACTAATGAAGCCAAAGCTTTCAATGGATCAGTCTACATAACAACAACTTGACTTTGGCGGGCCAATGCTTAATGTACAGTATAAAATGCTGTGCTGATTACGGTAGATCTTGATCAAAGAAGCCATGCTGTATTAGCGACTGAAAATGATATTAACAAAACCTTCGTGCGTGGAGAGTGCTTCTGATTTTTGAAAACATTTAAACGACATAAAATAATTTTTCAGAAATCCCCACAAACACACACACACATACACAGTACATCAAAGACTTATTAATAATACCAACATTTCCACGAAATTCGCTCGTAACATCTCGTTTTCTCGATACCCTGTGCTATGCTCGTTATCGTCTCACCTTTAAAAACAAGCTCTCGTTTATTTGTTGTGTTTTGTTTTTTTCCTCGTTAGAGTAGTCCGCTATCAACGTATAGCGTTTCATTACGTTCCAAATGAACGCATTCAGTTTTTCAGTGGGGCATAGTCTTAAAACCGCAGGTATCTCGAAGTCATATAAACATTCCACTCGAAATAAATCACTCTGCGCTCCATCGAATATTTGTTTATACGGTGCGGTTCGTGAGACGTTCTAGGTATGGAAGTTTACGAGGGACGTTAAAATAATAAGCAGTTCGAGATAGAAATGATGGTGGTTTGGCTTGCGTATGGTTGATATACAATAGATTTTGATTTACGACACACGAATTAAAAGAGTATACTGTGTAAGTTGCCATAAAGCTTTCGTCAAATTTATAAATAGTATTAGTTATTGTTTAAAATAAATAATAATTGATTCAAATATTCTCTAAATCAACTTTATATCACCTTTTGTTTTGTGTAATACTGTAAATTAAAAAATTAAGATCCAGAATAAAATAAGTCTTTGTAAACCTTCTATTTTATGTTTTTTTCTATAGTCGAATTATTTCTTTATCGCATTTAATAGTACTTATGTAAGTAAGTACTAAAGAAGTTAATCTTTAATGTGTTCAGAGTTGATTTCAATTCCAGTTCTGGAAACTTGAATTGTTCAGCTTTTATTTACTTCTATTATAATAGAATTTGTGGTCATTAATGAACATATAAAGAAGTAATGGTCCGAAGTTTAGTCCCTGTAGAAAACTCGCTGCTGAAACATACGAGCTCGAGATGCAATCACAATAATATTATAACTTGGTTTATTCTGAAGAAATAGATCAATAATGGACCACTAAATTGTAATAATCAAATATTAAATCAAAATTATTGACATTAAATTAATGAAAAGCTAGAATTACCTCCAGTTACATGTAATTAATTAATTACTGAAGACTATGATATATAGATAGGGAAAAATACTGTCGAAACAATCACCGTATTGTTTACTATCATTCAAGTAGGCCGAGAAGAGGCCCGTTAATGTGGTAGAAATTTCAATATTGGAGAATTTAATGAGGAGCAAACTATGTTGTCAAAAGCATTAGTAAAGGCCGTATAAACACCAACCACTTGTTCAAGCAGTCTGAAATAAACTGAGTAATAATTGTAAGGTTAGTGGTAGCGGAGCGCACGCTGATAAAGCTATCTATTGCATCGAAAGCGTGGGAGAATAGGTATAGATGACTTTCAATTCTTAACATAGTCTAATGCTTCGCACAAACTTGAAACAATGTACTAAGATCAAAGATACGAGTTCGGAGGTAAAAATGGTATAATACTTCTTCATTGTCGTTCATAGAAAACAGCTTCAAGAACTTTATCAAAATTAGATGAAATTGTTATGGACCTATAGTTCTTCACATTAATATTCCCAGATTTTTTATGTACCTAGTAAATTCTGAAATTCTTTCAAAAATTGGGAGAAATATATATATGTTCACAAAGATAAATTCAGTATTTTGAAAATAGCCATTGCAGAACTGTTCCAAAAACTAAAACCGGCAATTTGTATTTTTTAAAATATTTCAAAATTTTATTCTGGTTAATATTTAGCAAACGCAGCAAGTTGGTACGGATATGAAGAGTAAATAGAAATGTAATGTATGGGTAGAATAGCATTTGAGAGGGTAGGAACAAAGGAATCAACAATATACTGAGAATTATAAAATTTATTACCATTACCATTACCATCAATCTTTTTAGCAATTTTGAACAATTATATTTAGAATTTACAAAATTACAGAACGTTTTATCATCTGCCAGTGCATGCCCAATACTTTTACAATTAACTTATTACCTTATTTTTTTGGTAATAGTCTTTCAGGTAGCTCTTTACTAATGATCATAAATGACGCAAGAAAACTTTATTTTGAAACTCAAGGAATACACACGCACACACGTACAAGTTCATAATAAAGTAAATTTTATGGCACACAAATCAACTGATATATTGGTATATCGTCTAAGAAACGCAAAAGGTTGGTCGCTCTTCTGATCCTATAACGTTTACTATTATTTGCAGGAAATATAATAGGTGTAAGAAAAAGCCATTGATTCATGTTAAATAATTAATAACGTTGAACAGTCTTCCGAGCAATCAGCGGCCTGAACCGATGAAATGCGAACATGCAAGCATTGCTGATAGCTTGCATTATATCAGTGACGCGAAGATGCCTGCGAAAGGTTGATTGTTAATTGTGAGTGGAATAAATACATTTATAAATCGTTTACCTATTTTATAATATATAAAAACTATAACATTATTTGTTAAAAAGGAATCATTCTATTATTAATAACACCCTATCAACTACATATGTTTCATCGAATTCACGAATCTTCAGGTTGATTTGTGTTATTAATGAACGATTCCTTCAGAGTGCTTATCATATCTTTTCGATACAGAAAATAATGAATAATATCATATCTCCCTCTCTCGACCAATACATAAATGTATTGACCGACAACTGGAGCAAGAATAGAAGCGCTTTGTCTCATCTCACAGATCGGAGACCATGCCTCCAGTGTGTAATAGACAGAAACTTACATCTTTAGGCTTTATGCCTGGTGGTCTCCGATCTGTGAGATAGAAGCGTTCTTGCTTTGTCGGTCAATACATTTATGTATTGGTCGAGAGAGGGAGATATGATATTATTCATTATTTTCTGTATCGAAAAGATATGATAAGCACTCTGAAGGAATCGTTCATTAATAACACAAATCAACCTGAAGATTCGTGAATTCGATGAAACATATGTAGTTGATAGGGTGTTATTAATAATAGAATGATTCCTTTTTAACATTCTTTAATTGGCATAAAGCCTAGATGTAAGTTTCTGTCTATTACACACTGGAGGCATGGTCTCCGATCTGTGAGATAGAAGCGTTCTTGCTTTGTCGGTCAATACATTTATGTATTGGTCGAGAGAGGGAGATATGATATTATTCATAACATTATTTATTTTATTTATAATCACACCTATTCAACTATCACACAACAACATACACCCTATCAACTGTACGCTATGAAGTTATGTGTTATTGTGATATAATGAAATTAGATATATGTATGATTAAAATTTAGAGCTAAATTGATCATAAAACCTATTACTTTGCGATTGTTTCAGACCTACTGTGAGCCTAATGTGTTTCTGTAGTCTCTTGGCTTCTTTGTATACGCATTTTAGTTTTAAAAATTTCACACCATCTAACTGATCGGGCCTTCCCGTCGGACATCATATCCACTTCATCTACGGTGTGTTGACCCTCACAAGCCCCAAGGGAACGTTAACTACCGCACTTCCTTGTAGCGGGAGTACTAGTTCCCGTGCTCACACACTAGCTATGAGCTCGCTATATTGTATAACACAAGAAAATAAATACTAAAAGTAAAACTATTTAAGAAGTGAATCTTCATATTAGACTTGCTAATTTCTCGAAAACAAATACGTCCATTCATCATCCTTGTTGTTTTAATTTGAGTTTATCGCGTATGCAAAACATCCAGAAATAAAAGCGGTCAAAGATTTATTTATTTCTCTACGTAAACATGTCCGAGCAGGTTTACACAATCTTTTTTTTTCCTTCTGAGGAGATATAAAATGGGTCAGATTCAACGAGGATGGGGCTGTAAAAGTTAACGTTAAAGTCAAGAGACTCCGGACTGTTCATCATATATCAGCGACGAGAGCCACGAGAAAGAACGGGAAAGCTACCGGCGCGGCAAAATCGGAAAGCGTCCTCGCTACCCTCCGTCGCTCTCTTTCTCGTTTTTCAAGCCAACACACGTAATTAAACACTTTCCCCCCTGTGACTGGGCTTTAACCTCTTCCCTCTTCTGTCCCCACCGAATGTGAGATACGCAAAAACACTAATTGCTTTTCGACCCCGGGCAAATTGCAGGTGGTACAACTGGCACGATATTACTAATTCGACCGGTCGGTTCGTTCAGTGAAAAAAAGTAGATAAATTATGTTTTCGCGTCCCGTCGGACGTAGGAATCACAGCGACATATGTCCGAACTTTTAATAAGTTCTTCCTGTGCCCACTAACCCTTCAATTTTTTTTTACTGGACAGTAAAAATATAATTACAAAGTGATATCATATGTAGTAATATGTTGATATATTCATGTATATATTTATGAATTAGACAACTAATATAAAAAAAAAGAAACACGAGACTTTACATAAATTGCTTGAAATCATAATTGGGCCATGAAATATATTTCGAAGGGTATTATAAAATTAGTAATATTAAAATTCAATGTTAGTTCATACAAAATTATAAAATTAAAAATAGGCTTTTAACTTAATTTGGAAGAAGAGACTTTCTTTAAACTGAAATACAATTTCTCAACTGAACTATTCGGATTTTGCCTCTTTAGAAAACATTTCGATTTGAACAAGGAGAAGCATTACTGAGATTTTAAGCAGAGAGAGAGAGAGAGAGAGAGAGAGAGAGAGAGAGAGAGAGATGATAGCAATTTTCGCCGATGATATTAGCAGCAAACAAGGACATGAGGGTAAACAGACAAAATGTAAAAAGCTCGGAATATCAGTCCTTAGGCAGATATTTAAGGCGGTGAAGCAAATTACCGCCCGCTGGGTTAAGCGGATTGAGACGGCGACTATGTTGGGTGAAGATGTTAAGAGTAGATGAATTCAGTGGCCTCTAAAGCTGATTAGTCGTGTGGTACCAGAGCATTATCATTAATTTTTTCTAAATCTGCCGAAATTATATGTGATCTGATTGAACAGTTTGCTGAAAAGACCTTTTCTAGGATCTACGTCTACGATTGGCACAAATAACTATTGTATATATATTCCTATGTATTCCTATGTATTCCTATGGTGTAAGAGTTGACTCGAGAAAAATTCACTGAGAAACTTTAACGCCCTATGGCTCATATTTGTGTCCCCGTGATTGCTCTATGTTTGAGTTACTCCAAGAAGAATTGAGAGGGCATCATTTTGACGGCGACTCCCATATGGTTAGAAAAATGTGTAAATGAAAGTAGAAATTATGTAGAAAATAAATTCAAAAAAGTTTGAATTATATTTGACCTACCCTCGTGTTATTATTATGTCTAATTATTCTGCTGATAAACAGAATTTTCAGATACTTGCAAAAGATTTTATCATATCGAGTTCGTAGACTTCCGCGTTGTGGTTCATACTATCTTCTTCTGGGCTTCCGGACTGGAACCACGTCACTGGTATAACTGCCGACGTTTCGTACCCACTCGTATGGGACATCTTCATGACTCAACTACTGCTGTCTGTCGCACTGAAACTAATATTAATAATATTTGTAATATTTTTGTATTCGATGGCTGAGCATATACCGAGATCACAATGCCAAATACTAAGATATATTTTAGAATTACCTTATATATTGTCAGCTTATTTTACTCTTTTTATTACTATTTTTAGCTATCATTTGATTTCTATCTACAGAGCTTTTATAGATGGGTTGGTAGTTCGTTTCCATTTAGTTAACCAGTTTTAAGATTGAAACGATTTTGAAATGGTCACCCTATGAATCGGTCAAAATCAGGGAGCAGCAACTTAAAAATATAAGTAATGTACTACATATTGGGGAACAACTTATTGACTTTTTAACAGGAAAATATTTTAAGTTACAAAATAAGTCTCTATTTTGACATGAATCTAATTATGAATTAGCGACCTTTCATATTATGTTGCACATATACACACATAGTATGTACATTATAGTACTTCTTCTTTCAAATCTCAAATATAAAATCACTTTCTAAAGAGTTCTTCATTGATATATATTTATATAAACTGTTTTAAAACACTTTTATTCGACTAAGCTGCATGAACAATATCGTAATTAATATCTATTTCACAGTTTCGTGAATAGATATGTTATTCTTCATGAGACGCATGTGGACGTGCATTAGTGTTGATAACTGAACTGTCGAGAGAGACACGATTTCAAAGAAACACATCCAATCGTTAATTTACTCTCGACTAGAGGCATATACATATGTGTGTTTGAATGTACGTATGTATGCAGATATATATGAACGTATGAGTACTGCACTTCCCCAAAATAGCAACACCATTGCTGCACTGAACGACATAATGAGCGTTCCAAAATATTAGTTGGCGATAAATTCTCGACTTCCTCGACTTGTACATACATACATATATGAGGAGACAAGCCTTTCTCTGGCAAAATTCCTCATGTCATTACCACTTTCAATGCAAATTATATAATAATATATTATTTTTATTGGACAGATGTCTATAATTAATATAATAATGGTAATAATAATATTTAGAACGTTAAATAGTGTCAGATATGTACAGAGGAGGATTGGATTTTTTCTGGTTACTACAATCTTTTTTTATTTCCGATTTTGTTCTTTAAACTAATTTTGAGAACCTAAAAATAGTGATTATCTATTTTTGTAGAATTATTTATATGCTAATAATTGTCTAATTCACATTCTGCTACTTCTGACAAAATTGTTTGTAGAACATCTCTGTTAATACCCGCTTGTTCAGTTTTACTTTTCTATGTTCTAAAATTGAAGATGGTACTATGAAATAAAAATACAGTAAGTATGGGGTGAAATGGAACAAAGGAGACTAGACATGTTGTAAAGATAAGTATTTAGAAAGAATCTTGGCGGAAAAGAAACTGAAGATGGAAGGTCAACAAGAACAAATAAATAATTGTAAGAGCTTACAAGGAATATACAAAGGCTGCTAGGAAAGTTTTGCAATATGACGCAACAATGAATCGTAGGAAGCTACTTGTTGCTGCATGTCGAGACATGTTCATACGTGCATAGTAGCCGCCGCGCCATGTCGATGGGCTCAGTTATTCATTAACAGTGAGCGTGTAAAGTACTTGCGATGGCGATAAGGGCAGTTTTGCGTTATAATTTCGTGCGTGGTTTAAGCATAGACCAGTGCTTCGAAGAAATGACTCTTGGACTAGGTGATGTTTGTCTACATCGCACAACGATATTCACTGAGGAGCAGATGACACGACGTGTGACTTGGTGCCGGGAGATGCTAAAAAAGTTTAATAAGGAACAATCAATAAGGAACACAACATTGTGACAGATGACGAGACAAAAGCTCAAAACAAAGGTAGGGTCTTTGATGATGAGGACACACCCGTAGTTGTCAGACAATCCCGATCCGTAAAGAAGGAAATGATAGCTGTATTTTTCAAATCGAGTGAAATTGTGCTAAGTGGTATACTGAACAGTGCCTACCTAAAGTCATTGGACTTATGAAGAACCTGCGGCCAAAGTCAAGAATGGACACCTGGTTCCTCCATCACGATAATGTCCCAGCTCACCGCGCCAAAGCCTGCACCGAATATTGGACCACGACAGGATTGAAATTTCTCGAGCACCTTCCCTACAGTCACTGTTGCACTGTTTCCGCATGTCACCTTTTAAGCGACTTGGTAGGCACACTGATCCCTTAAATAGTCTCTCTAAATATCCAACTACAAACGTTTACAGAAAATCAATGTAGATTTCTTGTCTCCAGCACGGTTTTCAAACATGATCATTGTGAAAATTGATGATTGCGTTATTTGTTAAAATATCCTCGTCATTAAAAAAATACTTGTAATAGGTTTGGAATAAGCATTCATATTTAATTTGATAGTTATAGCTACTAGGAGTACAGGTATGTTGTTCATTTGGTCATTAATTAAAATATAAAATCAATTTTATCTTTGAAACAGTTGGCTTAAGGACCTATGTACATATGTATGTTCATACAATTACTACTTTTTTTCACGAGTGGTATACGTGGATAAAATTTCTGATTTACTTTTAAAATACCATGTATAATATATTGATTAGCCACAACAAGGAATTAAATTATTTCTTTAACATTAAAATGGTATTTATAATTAACTTATGTTGTCGATGTATGACGTATTCTTAAGAACGAGACACGACTCAAACTACATAATAAACATTTATTCTTTGTTTCTAACAGCAAAAGATTACCAGGAATTCCATAGAAATTATAACGCCAATGTTATTTTAAAAAGTTCACTATGAGTTTATCGCCAATTACTGTGCCAGAGTAGTCCAAGGTGGCAATAGCGAAGGCGCTGTTTATTATATTCATACATACTTACATACATTCAGATTCAGATAAGTTTATTTTAAAAAAAGAATAATCAGCGTTTCTGTAGAAGCGTAACGAATATCATACTTTTATCATCTATATAACCGGCTTGCTTACCTTTGTTCGAAGGTATGCACGTTCTGCATTGTCGTCATTTTTTGTGAGGCAGAGGCGTGAGATCTGTTTCTTACCTGTGGTGTAATAAGAGAAGTTTCATACGTGGAATTATAAAATAATAATTATACATTTTATTCTTTTGTATTGTTCGACCATAGGGGTAATAAAAAATTTTTATATTTTCGGTAAGGGGGTTCCCCCTTTTCAAGATAGTAAATTTTTTAAGCTGCAATACCTTTTTTATATAAATATTTTTTTATTATTTTGTGTATAATTGTTTTTTTATTATTTATTATTGCCCCATTACAAAAGAGTAAAATTTATAGTTAGGATAAAACGACAAACATATTAGAAACAAGAAAAGAATGCGTTAAAAATCATAATCTTGTAAATATTAT
Source organism: Dermolepida albohirtum (assembly GCA_031893035.1). NCBI lineage: Eukaryota > Metazoa > Arthropoda > Insecta > Coleoptera > Scarabaeidae > Dermolepida > Dermolepida albohirtum. The sequence goes on along the minus strand of JAVIWB010003930.1, from coordinate 485,778 downwards.
TGAAAAATAAACTTTTTTGTAAGGGTAACTATAATTTCAAAAATATGGCTCCTATGAAGAGCAAATGAAAAGAACCGTTGGTTTTGCTTTACTTCTACTACTTTCCTTGAAATATATGTTAAGTACTCTTTTAGTCTTATTTTTTCTAATTAAAATCATTTGCATTTTATGCGTCTTATTTGGTTATATCTGCTATGCCTTTTCAGTAATTATCCATATTCATATCCTCTATTTTCTCTGTCCATGGACTTCTTAATTTTCGTATTTTTATACCATACGCTTATATTAGATTACTCGCAATGGGTATTTTTATCTATCTAATTAAGCATGTAAAAATTCATATCACATTAACTTTTTTTCAAGTGCCTCATATCTTTACCAAAAAATTACCTGTGAAATTCTCCAAATTCCATATAAAACGTTTTCTCCTCAGATGCTTTCGAATGGAAAGAAGACAAAAGAACCTAAATCAAGGCCATAAAATGGAGTATTAACTATTTAAACTCACTATCTTTTATTATTTACTGATCTCTAGTTGTCTTATATGTTCAACCATTGTTTTGCGAATAAGAATTTTGAAATTTTCCCACCAGAGCAATTTTAATTTTTGAATTGTGTTTGAACAAGTTTTTCTATTTAGGAAAACTCCACATCCCAGAAAGCAGATGTCAATTTTTTTTCTAATACTATATTGGCTTTCTTTAGCAGTTGCGAGTAACTATGAATCAATCGCGTCCCAGTGATGCACTCAAGCTTTACCCTCGATAGTAAATCTAAAAAAAATTTGTCGCTCTTCTACATGTCCATATTTATTTAAAAGCTTCTTTGGTCAACATTTTTTTGCTTAGACGCTTTCAAACCTAAATCATCAAATACAATTTTCAGGATATTTGTTCCCAGTATAGCTATTTCAATAGAAATAATATCGATCTTCCACAACCAAATTTTCGATGTTCTCTACCATCTCTTCAGTTTCCACAGGTTGTCTAGAGATTGGGTCATTGTTAACTAATTTTTTAATGCACTGATAGAGTTTAAATCAAAATTTAATTTGAAAATAAGACGAGGAATCATCTCTTCACATAGCAATCATTTTTTCTTGAATAATCTTTGGGCCATTACCTTTTTCTCTCGATAGTTTATAACATTGCGATGTTCCACATTAATTTTACTCTTTTTGTAAACAAATAATTCTTAGCATAAACTTCACAAAGTATTTATAATGTAGCACATGTCCTAAACGTCGCCGCCATTTTTTAATAATTTACTTGAAATCGTTGCTTTTTTGTTTCAAGATTAGGTTCAAAACCTAACTCTCACATAATCTGCGTATAATAGAATATTTACTGTTACATGCTTCACGTTGGAATAATCAATGACAGTATCTAGTCCTATATCTTTCTGTTTTACAATATATTCTTTAAGGCTTTATCCATTAGAACTATGAATAAAAGCGAGCTCGAGCTATCACTGTGTTATTTCCATATTCATTTTAAATATTCCGGATATTTTTATTTGCAATCTTTACTATGTACAGCCAAAAATTTAAAAGAATGTCAATTGATCAGTATGCGACAACTTGACAAATAATGCTCAAGTAACCACGTAATAAGTCAGCTTCTTATTTGTTTTCGAACTCTTTAGATTAATATGTTACGGAAAGTGTTCACAAAGTTGTTCGTTACGCAAGTGTTAAACAGTTGCGATTATCCGGTTAGAAATCCTCCCGTATTTCTATTAATCAGTGGTGGCGTCGGTCGACGATGCGGTACCGGAGGTGGTGGTGAAATTGTTCGTCCGTTTCAAGTCCATCCGAGCACAGGAAACGCAATTTCACGTCGCCGACGTGGCACCTGTGTTCCTATTTCTTCCGATGACCGCAGTCCGACGCCAGCCGCGCCCTCTATTACTCTCCGCCATCCTCGGATTTTCATTTGGACACAGCTGTGAACGCACGTGCTGTTTAGGCAAAACCTCTACCACGTTCTACCTCTAATACACTCCGAGATATGTCGAAAAAGAAATACGAAAGATAATCTTTATTAACAGAGAGCGAAAATGATTTCATTTTTCTTTATTGGTCTTAGGATTATGAAAAATATATGAAAATGCTTAAATAGTATTACAGCATTTATATAATATCGAAAAATCACTACTTGTGTTTTTGTACAATTATAGCTCGGTACACACTGTGTCATCAAATGAAACTACATCAATATGAAATTAAGAATCCTATTGTTCTGCATTCGTTTATGTTTGAAAATTTCAGTAGCTTATTAGTAGTTTCTTCTTTATTTACTATCCAACACTTTACAAATTTACCAGATACTTTAAATGGCACTCATAGTTGGCTATAATTTCAATGACTTTTGTTGATTTTGTCCGTATCACTTCATATGGCTACTATGTTAAATAAATAAGTTACGGGCGTTTTTAATTATTTCTTGCTCTTGAAGGCATAGTTGGTTACAACAAAGTAGTACACAAAAACATGCTCGACATAACTTACACTCATAAGTCCTATCACTGACTAGAGTTAGCTGTGAGATTAGTTATCAGTTTTTGTTGAGAAACGTACAGTGTTTTGTACATGATACAGGAATATGTGCAGATCGAACCCTGAGATTCTATTTAAAGTTTTGTACCGCGACAAAACTCACGTAACAAATTGTGGGATGTTCAACAGGCACAATGAATATCTATGGATGCAATAAAATTCTCATAATTTTGAATCAAGAAGACCTTAAGTCAATGCAGTAATATTATTAATAAAAATAACAAAAAGAAGCGGACGTAAGTTTGAGTTCTGTGGAAGTATGGAACTTCAAAAGTAGTTTGAAAAGATACTTATTGAGGTTTATTGCGAAGATAAGAAGTAACGAAGTCAATTAGCAGTTCACTAAAACCAAAGCTGTTGTATTTGGCAGGCTGTGTACATATCGCATCAACTCAAACCTTATTATTCAGCGCATCAGCCACAAACTGCGTAAACACTGTCAGATTTGAAACAGTTGATTGTTTTTCCATAAAACTATGCCAGTATGAGGATATCATAATTTTAATCAGTGAATAGATTTTTAAGAATAGTGCGCTTCCAAAAATTTTGGCCATAATTCGTTAGAAGAAGACCTACCGGTTTTCGACACAGGCGTGACTTCAAACTGCACGACCACATAAATACTCTGAATTAGTTCAAAGGTATTTCAGATAAATTTTTGAGGAGCAAGGCAGTTCTTTCTATAAAAAGGGCATCGAACTTATTGAACATACCGGGAAAAGTGTATAGAGCTGAAAGGAGATTATGTTGAAAAATAGATATATTTCTTTCCAAAATTGTTGTGTTTTCTTTATTGGGTTGAGTACTTCTGGAACCACCCTCGTACAAACTTGGTGAAATATGAAAAAAACAGCAGCGAGAAAAAGTTGTGTATTATGATTATTAAATATTAGTATTATGATTGTTAAACAACCAATTACTGAAAAAGTAATTCCAAGGCCTTTAACAGAAACACTTTTGAGTTCATGATCTTTTATTGAATGCAGGTAAATGTATTGACTTTTCTACGATATCTAATAACAAAACAAAGCCCAGATGAAGTTTGTTATTGTGAGATCAACCAACTAAGAAATTAATAGCTGACTACAATTCAACATAATCTGTAGAATCAAAACTCTCACTCTCAAACAAAGTAGGCTGACCCGTGTGTTTAAAACGTACACTGTGTACGTTTTGGATTTTCACGGTACGGATCGCGTGCGGAAGTTGCTTTTCGAGAATTTTTACCGTAGTTGTCCAAGTGCGACAGTGTTTAATTATCTGCTGATGATGACAACTTAGTTGTCGAAATACGTACACAGAAAACGAAAATTGTTGTGTATTATATCAACCTTCACTGATCTAGTTAATCAGCCACAGGCTCCATTAAAATTACCTTCAAGTAAAAATTAATATTTCATTTAAAAATAAGAAAAAACTGAAAGACCTATTGTATTTTGTACATTAGTATATGTACATTTTCAGTATTAAAAGCATGTTCAATACTATTTATACATTAATTTTATTTTTTGCTTTCAATTCCTCATTAGTTTACTTTCCTGTTATTCTACCGCATCCCCGCTATATTCTCACCATTCAAATGCTACGAACACGCTCGCTTATTGGGCTCAAATCGACTCCATTAGTAACATCTATTTTAAACTGTATTATCACTTTAGCATATCGTGTGTAATATGAACGAGTTTGAACTTTCGCCTTTTGGTTGGTGAAATTCAGACATTTAATAATATTCCAAAAATTATCCTATCGACATTTAACGTCTCCCCATTTTATATATTTTCGTTTTTATAATGTCATTTAATATAAATTTTCTCTTATGTTACTGACTTGTGGAAATTGAACCAAAATTCTATGCAATAAAACTAAATTTTTCCTGATTATTTCTACATTTAAAGATTCTTTTATTTAAATCAATATTTTACGTAATAAGCTTTTTTTAGTAAACAAACTTCACGTAATATAAATTATTTCCGCTATATTATTGCATAATGTGTAGCTTATTTTGGAATAATACTTGGCGCCGGTGTAAGTTTTTAGAATTTATGAACATTTCCCCACAGCCCACACGGAACAGTAAATTGAATTGTTCGGCATTTTAGGATGTACCTATACATAGTCATTTAATATTAATAGGATCCATTTCGATTTTGTAGGCATTATATTTTAATTTGGATAAGCTTTAATAATCCGATTACGAATAACAGAAAACAAATAAATACACGTTTCCCATACAAATTTATCTGAATAGCTTTGAATGAATTCAGAATATTTATGCAGTTGTGCAGTTTGAAATGTAAAAATGTTTGTCCTGTAAGATAGAAGAATTTAAGTTCTATCTCAATAAATATTAGTCTTATAAGTCGTACAAAAAATATTACAGATTTGAAATATTAAGAAACTTTAAAGTTTAGAACCGAGTACCCTCGAGTCTGTTGTCTAATGTAGACGTCTATAATTTTATGATCTCTAACTGTTACGATTTTAGGAAACACGATACTAGTATTCTACATAACATTTTAAATTTAGGCTTATTTCCTTTTAGATTAAAATTAATTATTCAGTAGGTCAAAGGTAAAATTTAAAAGCAGAATAATTCCAAGCGATAATTACTTCTGAACTTTCCCCTTAGGTTCGCTCAGTTACATGTGCTGAATTTTGTATACGTATTATTGTACTGTAGCTTGTGCGCTGATTTAGCGAAATAAGGGCTTTACTATTATTGGTATCATATATGAAACTTTACCGTATGAGTATGATATTTATGTTAGTGCTACTATTAGTGTTTAGTTAGAGTTTTAAATGCGAGATGTAGCTATGAAAGTACAACAGAATCCAGGGAATATTTAATGGATGAGATACTAACTTCAAGCTCTGTAAATTCGTAGCTTATTTACGTTTGTTCAAAGATTTTAATTCCCAGCTTTGTTCTTCTAGTAATACTTGTCTCGTAGATCTTCCAACATTGTTTCTTTCCATTTTCTGCTTGGGTTTTTAATAATATTCTACAGATTCCTCATTGTTATCTCATTAGCCACTTTATCACTGTATATCTTCTCTCTTCGTTATAGATTTCAGTCTCTTTGATGTCCATGCACATAATTTGATTACATTTTTTCAAAGGTTGTTTCGTGTTTTGCAAGTTTTATAACACCTCTTTCTTTTATTTTTTATCTTTTATCTTAATGTTTCTTCTATTACTGCTTATGCTTTTTAAATATTTTGTTTATTGGACTTTCCTCGCCTATGCTATTCAGGCCCATAGCTCGATCACATTTATAGCTTCCTCTCCCTACCTTCGTCCTCGTAGATCATGTAACATAACTTTATTCCATTTTCTCCTCGGTCTTTCAATTTTTCTAGTACTGTCCGACTTTTTCGTTGTTGCCTTAAATACTCTATCTTTGTGCATATTTTCTAAATGTTTTATCTCCACATTCTTCCCCCCTTTGCTAACTGTGTTATGATCTGGATCTCCTATGTTCAATATATCTTTTTGCAATTGCATTTTTCAATTCAAACTTTTACACTAGATCGTGAATTGTATACCCATGCCACATTCTGATGTGTAAAAAAACTCGTCAAGCTTTTCTTAGCTTACTTGTAACAGACCGCTTGTTTTCATAATAAATTTGTAGGTTTGTTTCTATTGCTGCACATTGTGAGGCGCCATGATCCTTTTACCATATGTTTTATTGTAAACTGTTAAAACGTAAATTTTTAAAGCAAATAGCGCCTGAAATTCAGTGTTCACCCGTTGCATATGCACATAATTTGTTTGAAGAGATAGAAACCGTAGTTTTGAAGAAATTCTTTATTTCTGTATATACCAGGTGTACCGGAAAGTCATTATCGGTTCTTCTAACAGATGTTGAATAGGCTTAAGTATGCAATGTGTTGATTTGATACATACTATATATCATTTTATTCTGCTGACATCAAGCTTCAAAGCCATACATGTTATATTTTGCGAAAGTAACACTGTTACAGATTTATACCTCTTTGAAAATGTCGAGTTGTGTCTGAAAAAGTGCACTTGCATTATTTTTCATACTTAATCAAAAGAAAAAAGTCTCTGCAAGTCATTGTTTGCTGGTATGGTAAGCATACTCCAACCATAAAAATATTTGAGGCGTGGCTTAGACTATTCAAAAGAGGTGATTTCGATATGCAAGGCAAAGAATGTTCTGGCAGACCGAAAAAGTTCGAAGATGCGAAATTGCAGGAGTTATTGGATGAAGACCTAACTCAAACTCAAAAACAAATGGCAGAAGCGTTAAATGTGGCCCAAGAAATGATTTGCGACCGATTACGAGTGCCACATCAATTGAATGACAGGCAAATGGAAAATCGAACAATCGTCTATGAAATGCTGTTTCATAGGTATGATCAAAAGTTATTTCTGAATCGAATAGTGATGGGTGATGAAAAATGGATTTATTTCGAAAACTTTAAGCGCAAAAAATCATGGTATCACCTGGTGAAGCCGGCCCATCGACTCCAAGGCCAAATCGTTTCTATCACAAGACAATGCTCCATGTTTGGTGGGAGTAGAGTGGTGTGGTGTATTACGAATTGTTGAAACCTGGTGAAACACTTAATATTGATCGCTGCCGTCAATAAATTACTAATTTGAACCATTCATTGATAGAAATACGTCCAGAATTGCCCCGAAGATACGGTAAAGTGATTTTAGAGCACGATAACGCGCCGTCTTATACAGCAAAACCGGTCAAAGAAGTACTGGAAACACTTAGATGGGACTCTCCAGATCTTGCCCCGTTCGACTATCACATTCTCGCATGGACACGTGCTTGCAGAGCAGCAATTCGCCAATTTCGAAGAAGTTAGGAAAGCTCTCAATGAATGGTTTTGTTCAAAGGAGAAAAATTTCTTTTGGGATGGCATCCAAAGATGGGCAAGCTGTGTAAAATCAAATCGCCAGTACTTTGAATAAATACATTTTTCCGTTTTCTAGAAGTAGCTTTTTTATGAAAAAAATCGGTAATGTCTTTCCGGTACAGCTGGTATATACGTATATATATATATACGTATATACATATATAGGACGTTCAAGCAGTCTTCCAATGAAATTATAATCGGCGATTAAAATAATTTTTCAAAATCAGTGAAGTACTATTGTTAGATTATATCCTTGTCAAGCAATCCAAATCATTTTCTTTAATATTATTCCTACTTAGAAACAAGCTATTATTAAGAAATATTAGAAAATCCCGTCGACTTTGTTTAAAATACGATAATTCGTTTATCGATAGGTGTATTTCTTTTAAGCTTTCCGGCAGTCGAAATACGAATACTGCGTCATTCACATTTAAAATAAATAACCTTGTGACGATTGGTAACGGGCGCTCTATCAATTAATTAAGTTTACAAGTTAAAATATAATCACGATAAACGGATAGTGCTTATTTTAAAAATTTATTTGCGGTTACCTTTGTTTCTTATCATAATTAACTGACCACCATACCGTTTTGTGGTATCGCCGATTACATACGTATTTCACATTTTCAAATCAGTGAGGAAGGTCTAATTAATTTATTTATTACATACTCATGAACGTATTACAATACATATGCGTGTGTAAAAAAAGGAAAAGAAATAAGAAACTGTTCCGTATACATTCCCGTTATCGATCTTAGGAATTTAAACAATGTCGTTAATTAGATTTGACACAAGACGATATTAAGAGTGGGTTTATAGTCTGCGCTATGAGAAGTACCAAAAAATTGGATTTTATCAGTGTGCATTGCTTTATTCTTTTTGTGGGCGTTACCGAAGGTAAATTATGAATTTGTCGCGTTTTAGAAGTCAGTACCTAGATATAGATGTTCACTTTTTTTTAGATCTTTTCATACGTCCTTGACATATATTTATTAAAATAAATAAATTTCTATGGGCTATGAAAAAACCATGTCGAGAGGAATCTAATTACAGGAGGATATATAAGATTTCCAACTTTATAAAATAAGAATAGGAAAAGACAAAATCATGAATGAAAACAGACTTAAAATGAGATCAAATTATTGTACTACCAATGTACATAATTATTTTCCCACATAACCAACATATGCAACACATTTCTCCAAATGCTGAATCCACTTTTCATTCTGTCCATGTAAAAACTTTCTTGTTTACTCTTGATTCAATTGCCAACAGCAGCACGTACTTCAGAGTCTGATGAAAAATGTTGACCTTTCAATATCTCCTTGAACTTTGTGAACCACCAGAAATCTGAGGGTGCCAAATCAGGACTGTATGGAGATTGCAAAACAAACTTGAATTGCGGACCCGGCACTATCTTCATGGTCGCGGTGCAATAAAAAATTCGTTCTTTCCAGCTTTGATCTACGGATACGACTTTTTATCTAATTATCGTAAAATTTTACAATGTCTTACTGAATTAATTGTTGATCGCTTCGGCATCAATGACCCTCTTTCCGCTTCTCGTCATACATATTCATTTCGCCTTTATGACAGAGTTTTATACGTGAGACCCACTGGCGATCATTCCTTACATCCATACAATCGTTGTTATAAACAGCTTTCAAACGCCTATAAATTTTGATGAGCGTGCATCCTTCCATGGTAAAAAATCCTATCTCCAATCGTTGCTTGGTTCTCAGAAATATAACTCATGACAAGTGACACCGTTACTCAAAGAAAATGAAACTCGTCATGCTTGGACGAGGTAGTCGAAAATACCGTTGATAGAGCTTTCTTCTATCCTCACTATTCATACAATGGTATTGTTGAAGACCTTATATATTAATATATCATATATTCATGGACGTATATTTTCTTTCTCTCGCGAAGATGTGTAATTTTATTATTTAAAAATGTCTATATTGAAAAATACATTATTAAGTTAAGAATTTCTCAAGTAATTTTGTTATATTTTCTATGTACGAGTATATGCGACTCCGTGTAATTTGGTCGGTATTTGCTGATATTGATGATTAGAACTGGCACTGCTGTACTTCGAAGTGCAAGTGGTTTAGCAGGTAACAAATGTAAATAAACGCTTGTCCTTTTAAACAGCGGTTTCAATATGCAAATGCATAAAACGGATAGGATCGGTTAAATAGTTTCAGTATCAGCACCATTTAAAAAGTTTCTTCATACCCTGGCAAATATTTATTATTATATGTAGAGAACAATCGTTCGACATTTAATGATGAAATACTTGTATAATTAAAATAATCTTTATTAATACTTGATGCACCTATATACCTACTATGAACAAAAATTTATTTTAATGTGGTAAAATCTGATTTTTTCGTTGATCGAATCTTTTGTTAATACTGTTAACGAAATATTTAAAATAAATTTTTGGTGAGGGTACGTTTACAGATCCGTTAAATATTAACGAAGGTTATGAATTGTGCAAGTATTTTATCATTAGATGACGAACGGTCGTTCTCTACATGTAAGAACATTTATTTCTCACGGCGAATACGGCTACATCAAGAAATTGTTGAAACATTCCCGATGCTGCAAGTATTTAGCCCATCTTATCTACTTTGTGCATTTGCATACTGAAAACGCTTTCAAAAGGGTGTTTATTTTATTTATGATAGTTACCTACTAAATCTCTTGCAGTTCTCCAAAGTACGCGGTGTTGAGTTCTGGTTCTTCACTCTAACATATTTTTTAGGTTCATATATGTAAAGAAGTTATTAAGTGTATAGATGGTTATTTTGACGAAAGTCCCTTAAAATAAAAAGTGCCATGATTTCTTCATAAAGCTATTGATATTATTTTGTTTTATAAGAATATATAGTTTATCTTTATAGTAATTACATTTTTATTCCTATATATTATTTTACCAAAAGTGTACCATTTTTTAAATTTTATCTATAGTGAATATGACCATTTATAGTTTCTGAGTGAAGTGCTAGTACTTTTAAGAAAAATGGTTGCTTCATTTAATTCATATAGACCCTTCCATAGTGGTTAGATTTAAACCCAATCCAAGGTAAATTTTAAAAAACACTCCTCTTTTTGGAAAAAGTAACTTAGAAATGGAATATTTATATAAAGCAGTTTTGTAAAATTAAAATATTTAATGTTAAAAGTTTCAGTGAACGCACCTTTATAATTATTATACAAAGAAGAACCAGAAAAATTATAAATTTTACAAAGGTCCAAAGGCAATCTGTTACTCAAGGAAAATGCAAATGCAAATAGCTTTACAAAAGCCAATAAATAAAGCAAATTAAGTTTTACCATTACTGCCGTGCATGTACATTAGATACATTGGATATTTGGTCAGTACCTAAGTTATTTAACGATCAAATCAATAAGACTAATAAAGCTTCCGAAGTCATTTTAAGGGAAGTACCGTTTCTGAAAGAATATCCAGTAAAGGATCAAAAAGGAATTTTGAACGTAAAACAACAAGAACAACTGACACAACATATACATTGAGCAATAAATATTTGCTGATTTTTCTTCAAAAAAAAAAAATACAAAAGTAATAAACACATATATTAAACTAATAAGTATGATGCCCCACGTTAGGCGCCAAACATTTGCATATTACGTATTTGTAAATAAAATTTATTATTAAAATTGATTAAAGTGTGTTTACAGACAATATTGAGATATACAACATGCGATGGGTGGATATGTAGTTTGGTCTTTTTTCACGCACAATATTTCCTTTTTGATTTGTCTTATTATTAAGCAGATATAAATTACTTAATTAAAATAAATAAAATCATAAAACCTGTAATCTGCATGTACTTTTGTATACAAAAATAATAAATTTCTCAAATCCTCTCATATTTTGTAGTATTACACTTTGTGGAATTGTCATTCCCCTCGTCAGCTCTGATCGAGTGCGTTGCAACGTTTTCTTTTCACGACAGCGCTTTCCTCACCTTCTGTAATTTACATAGCATTATCTCCTACCCGTCTTTCCACCTGCCTTCACTTTTCATCTGGCCCTGTTCCTACCTCTACCTCGTTAACCTATTTCGCGACCCGTGTAATAAGTCAAGGACTATCCTAGACACCATTACCTTGTATTCCCAGGTAAAGGGTCCCTGTTCGTCGAGCGGACCGTCCTTACTCATGCATAATGCATTGGTTATTTTCCTTATTTACGTTTATGGGAAAAATTATAATTTTCAGTCGGGTCTACTAACAGAAGGTTCAGGATTGTGGTAAAGTGGATGAGCGATGAGTATGTAGTAGTTTTGTACTTGTATTTTGTAAATAAAACGAATTAAAGTTACTTTATGTTTTAGTATGCGCTAAATATATTTTTTATGGAACTTATTATGTTGATAAACGCGTGGTTGGAAGTAAATAAATTCAGAATCGTTAGATATACTCTAAAAATATATTTAGTTTTCTCTCACTTTTTTGGCTTATGATTTATTTATTATTGTCAAAGAACAGATTGTACAATATTCATGAAGTTAAGAAATAAGAAATACTCTCGTAGGAGTTTTAAATTCTGAAGGATTTCTTTCATAAAAGCATCATCTTGGCCTGGAAATATTCCACTTCGTAATAGTATTCTAAATTAATCTCCGCCTTCAACAAAGGTCACTTGGCGTTAAAATACTTTCCTTCGTTTACTTAGAAACTGCTATGAGAATGAAATTGAACGTGAGACATATTAGACAACCGATATGCATTTAGAATATAAAAATATTGTTTGAAGAATATAGTTTTAATGGTAAGTCATTGACTAAGAAGAAAGTTACCAGGTATCTTACGGAAGCGTATACCAGGTGTACATTTTATTCTATGGACAACAAGCTTCAAAGCTATACATGTTATGTTTTGCGAAAGTAACACTGTCACACTCTTTGAAAATGTCGAGCTTCGTGCTTGAAAAAGTGCATTTGCGGCACACATTACTTTTCTTATTTAATCAAAAGAAAAAAGCCGCTGAAAGCCATCGTTTGCTGGTATTATCTTACGGTGAGCATGTTCCAACCGTAATAACATGTGACATCGACAATTCGAAAGTGGTGATATCGTTCTGTACATTTTATTCTATGGACAACAAGCTTCAAAGCTATACATGTTATGTTTTGCGAAAGTAACACTGTCACACTCTTTGAAAATGTCGAGCTTCGTGCTTGAAAAAGTGCATTTGCGGCACACATTACTTTTCTTATTTAATCAAAAGAAAAAAGCCGCTGAAAGCCATCGTTTGCTGGTATTATCTTACGGTGAGCATGTTCCAACCGTAATAACATGTGACATCGACAATTCGAAAGTGGTGATATCGTTCTGCAAGCCAGAGAACGTTCTGCTAGACCGACAAAATTTGAAGATGCGAACTGCAAGAGTTACAGGATGAAAACCCAACCCGAACTCAAAAACAATTGGCAGAAATGTGGCCCAAGAAATGAGTAGCGACCGATACGAGCAATGGGAAAAATCTAAAAGATAGGAAAATGGGTCCCACATCAATTCAATGACAGGCAAATGGAAAATCGAAAAATCGTCTGTGAAATGCTGTTTCAAAGGTATGGTTAGTAGTCATTTCTGCATCGAATAGTGACGGGTGATGAAAAATGGGTTTATTTCGAAAACCCTAAGAGCAAAAAATCATCTGGCGACGCTAGCCCATCGATACCAAGGCCAAATCGTTCTGATCGCAAGACAATGGTCTGCGTTTGGTGGGACCAGAGTGGCGTGGCGTATTACGAACTGTTGAAACCTGGTGAAGCAGTTGATACTGATCGCTACCGACAACAAATTATTAATTTGAACCATGCATTGATAGAGAAACGTCCAGAATGGGCCCGAGGACACAGTAAAGTGGTTTTACAGCGAAGCCGGTTAAGGAAGCGTTGAAAGCACTTGGATGGGACTCTCCAGACCTTGGCCCCTCCGACACCTTTTCGCATCAATGGGACACGCACTTGAAGAGCAGCCCTTCGCCAATTTCGAAGAAGTTAGAAAATGGCTCAACGAATGGTTTTGCTCAAAGGACATACAGTTTTTTAGGGAATATGTATAGAATCAAATGGCCAATACTTTGAATAAATAATTTTTTCCATTTTCTTGAAAATTATGTAGTTTTTGTTTTACAAAAAATCGGTAATAACTTTCCGGTGCACTTGATACATTATCTTAATCGCACAAGGTAGGAGTAAGCATTCTAATAAAGCAGTTAAAGTCGATTAAAGCTCAATATATTATACGTTTGTGTAATACAATTACACTAGGCATTAATAAAATGTAACAACTGTAAAAGTTTTTAATCTTCGTTTAGGTATTGAACGTGAATTTTAAAAAATGGTCAAAAACAATTTTCTTCTCCTTCTTTCTTTTGTTGTGTACAGACCACACAGTCAACTTCATACCTAACATGCAATTGCCTCTGGTAAAAGCTTTGCTGGTATAGGAGCAGCAAATACTTCTCTATTCTGGCACATAAACATTACGTTAAGGTAAAAAGTGCGTTAGAGTGTAAACAATAAATTAAAAATATCAGTTATATTAATTATTAAATATTAGTGTAGAATTACTATTGCCATCTTGAATGATTCAGTTTTACTTAATGCAAACGATTCTATAAAATGTTTTTTAAAACGATTTCACTTTATAATATATCCAGTACACATTAAATCATCTACATATGTGATTTTACTACTGCATATTTCTCTACATCTCCAATATTAGTGATAATTCAGGCAACGATACGAATTGGAAATGCTAACAAAGATCAAACACAGAGTTGCGCTAAATATTTTGAATGATACGAAGTCGCTGCCCTCTGGTAGTGCTGTCTCTGTCTCGTGTAATCGCCAAGGTTATATCAATCGAACGTGGAATGGACGAACGGACTTGCTTAAGGTTGGCAGACTCTCGATACGAGAGGCTAATGTCTGACAAAGCGCATGATAATGTACAATTAAAATTATTATTCACGTTTAGCGTTCTAAAATTTGTAGTACTTTATACAATAGGCTTTTATAAAATGTACAAATAATAAGAGTAGTAGTTAGCTACCCTCGCAAAAGTATTATATACTGCATATAAATATACAAGATTAGGCTAATAATAGACTGCCCAACCAGATGAATAAAAATTCGCAATTTTTATAGCAAAATTATTCAAACTTAACAAGTAATCAATTGAAACATCAAAACTTCACATTTTGACTTACTCTTTTTTAGTCTTTGGATTATGTCAGAATAGTTAGATAAATTTCAACGCTAAAATCGTTTTTAGGATTTACGATGAGATGTTAGTACGCGAGTATTTGATAACCTACTGTAACTTTCCGAAAATATAATTTTTTTACGAGTGTCAATGAAAAGCTTTGAATTTAGCTTTCATGGTATACAAAGAGTACCAGGAAAGTTTTGCAATGCGACGCAACAGTGAATCGTAGGAAGTTGCTTGTTGCTGCATGTTGAGACATGTTCATACGTGCGTAGAAGCCGCCGCGCCATGTCTATGAGCTCAGTTATTCATTAGCAGTGAGAGTGTAAAGTGCTTGCGATGGCATCCTGGTCACGAAATGAGATAAGGGCAGTTTTGCGTTATAATTTCGTGCGTGGTTAAAAACTTAGACCAGTGCTTCGAAGAAATGACTCTTGCACTAGGTGATGTTTGTCCACATCGCACAATGATATTCAGGTGGTATAGAGAATTCCAAAGGAAAAATTTAACTGTGGAGGATGCTGGGAGGCCGGGAAGGCTACGAACGTCACTTACGGAGGAAAAAGTTACTACTGTGAGGAAAATATTTGGCGAGAACTGGCGAGTGATCTACCAACAGATAGAGGGTACTTCAGGCCTAAATGTACCAGGAATTCGTTCGATTCTGCATGATCATTTGCACGTGAAGAAACTTTGTTCCCTCTGGCTGCCGCATCGACTAACTGAAGAGCAGATGACACGACGTGTGACTTGGTGCTAGCAGATGCTAAAAAAGTTTAATAAGAGACAATCTCAGTATGTGAACAACATCGTGACAGGTGACGAGACTTCGCTGTACTATTACGATGTGCCGACCAAAGCTCAAAACACAGTTTGGGTCTTTGACCATGCGGACACACCCGTAGTTGTCAGAAAATCCCGATCTGTAAAGAAGAAAATGTGAAAACTAAAAATAGTGAAACTTGGCGGAACTGGTTAAAAGATTGGTTTCGGAGGATGGAGAGGTGTATTGAGTGTAGAGGAAATTACTTTGAAAAAATTAAATAAACAAAGCTGTATTGAAGAACTTTCCTAGTACCCTTTGCATGTAAAACAATACCTTTGCATTAGACGAATACTCATTACATTTTATAGCACAATCATTCACACTTTAGATATAATCCATTTAAACATTCAAGAATTCACATTTTTACACGGTTTTTGAAACTTTGATTTCTATAAGAATTAAGCTAAAAGAGTTACATGAATTTCGATGTCAAAATCGTTTTTGGAACCTTCGGAGGTATCAGTACATACGCGTTTGTTATGTAGAATAACTTTGCAAAAACTGCAAATTTTTGCCTCTTTGAAAAACTTTTGAGTTTAGACTTCGTAATGCGTAAAATAAGCAGTTCTGAACTAGAGGAAACCAAACTTATCACCTTATTTTATAGTAAAATCATTCAGGCTAATCCACATACACATTCAAAAGTTCGCATTTTAAGATGACTTTTAAAGTTTCTTATTCTCTCAGAAATAAGCCGAAAGAATATCACACAAATTTAGTTTAGAATCTTGGACCTTAGTATGCGAGTATTTGATTACGTACAACTTCCCAAAGATATATTTTCTCGTCAAGATACTGCCTTGAAAAAAATTTTCATCAAATTTTATTTTAAATCAAGTAACCATTCAGAAGTTTTTAATTATTTCCCTATTAGTCATTTAGCTACTTTTGGCGAAATCCATCGTTGCGGAGAAGTTTTTGGTAGTGTATTCCAGTATAGTTATTCTGGAACACTATTTATCCGAGGCCGATGTACCGAAATAAATTTGCTAATTTGCCTTTATTATATTGCTCAATCTACTTAAAATGGACTTTAAGTTGCTTTCATTTACATAGAAGGCAAGGCCTTTAATAATATGCTGTATGATATTCCTTTATTGATTTCTGTTGGTTGTGAATAATAAATAGTATAAAAAGTTTTGAACTGTCTTTGTAATAAGCAAAACAGCTTTTTGAACTAGCAAAATTTTTCAAAGTTTAGAAAAAATCTATTTGCACTTCCAAAAGATAAATTTTAGCATCAAAATCGTTTTTAGAAACTTCGAAAATATTTCCAAAATACAAATTTTTTTTAAAAAATTTAGAATTTTATTGAAATAAAATGCTTTGAATTTAGCCTTCCTGAAATGTAAAGAAGACTAGAAGAATGTAAACTCTTTCACTCTTCACTTTCGACAAGGTTTTTGAACTAAATGAATTATTCCTGAAGATTACTGAAATTATTACATATACTATATTTTTCAATTTCCAAATTTTTATGTATTTCAATAGCAAAATAAGTAAATTTGACATTTTTTTCTTGATATAACTCCTGAACGACACGGGAATTAGGGTAGCTTGACCCTGATGAAGCATACAATTTAGATGCGAAATATTGGTAATAAAAAATAAAGAATAACTGAAACTATATACGAATTGCTGAATTTCTTATCATCATTTTTTCTGCTACTTTATTCTAGCATTAAAGAATGTAGCAAAATTGCAAACTCTGCATGTTTATACATACATACTCGTATATAGGTGTGTATATTTACATTGACTCTCCATACTAAGAATAAGCGCTGTCGATCCTGATATTTACCACAACAGAACTAACATGCAATGATAATTTGAAATTCATCGAGATATATTTTACGAAACGTTAGCTTCCCCGCTCCCCTAACCCAAGTTTCTATCTGCACGTCCCCAAACCCTCCATTATGAGTCAACTACGCGA
Source organism: Dermolepida albohirtum (assembly GCA_031893035.1). NCBI lineage: Eukaryota > Metazoa > Arthropoda > Insecta > Coleoptera > Scarabaeidae > Dermolepida > Dermolepida albohirtum. The sequence goes on along the minus strand of JAVIWB010003930.1, from coordinate 468,303 downwards.
AAGCTGCTAGTGAAGGATAAGTTTCACTGCGCTTTATAGTTCAGGTGGAGGATAATGGAGGTGGATGGGTTTCAATTAACCTCTCTCCTATACCCTCCGCCAACCACTTCATCCGGGTCTCTATCACGGTGAAACCGTTATTCTCCCACCAGGGAAATGATGAAGACGAAGAACTGAGTACATTGAGAGGATCCTTACCTCTTACACTTATACACACCTAAACTAACACGACTACAGCAAAAGCTTTGAGAACACGAGTGAATAACACAGTAATCTCTGTTCTCTTCCACTTTTCGTTCGAAGTAGCCGTTTATTTAAATGTTTTTGTTTATTTCATTGCGAATTGAATCTTTTAAAGTACTTTAAATGGGGAAAAATGAATTGTTTTCTAATTTTAACAATTTCTTTCCTAGTATAATTAGTAATAAGCAACATTATACATCAATTAGTTATTTTATAGATTTTGATGTCCTTGTAGTTGGAGAATGATAGTGGTGAGGGGATATAATGTTTGTGAGACTACTTTAACAGCTGAAATGCACTTTTAATTAAAAAAAATTGATTGATGAACTTCTAGATGTAGAAAATTCTATTTTTTTTCTTTTTGGAAACAACATTCTAACTAATAGAAAGTAAAGTAGAATGTAAAATGATAAAAATGTCGTTAATATATTGAACCTAAAATCGCTATGATAGCTAATTGTAAGATTTAAGCTACTAAATTTGGAAAGATTGTAAGAAATTGTAACATTCATACAAAAGCAGTTCTGCTATATATAGTAGGTATGTAGGAAACGTTCAAGCCAAATTTTACAGAAATAGGACAGATACAGATCTGGATAAAAAGAAAATAAATCTTAGTTGCTTTAACAGTTTTGTAGAGTTTAAATCCTGTTGTAAGGATATTCGATTATTTAAAATGTTGAAGTTCCTTGGATGGATAGAGCTTCTAACATCGACGTCTTTAAATGAAAAAAAAGATGAAGAATTATTATTCATTGTGCAAAAGAAGGAAGCAGGATGCTTTAATAATTTTTTATATCTCATAAACTCTACAAATCATTTTCAAAAAAAAAGGTGGAAGTAGAAAGTGAAGTTAAACGACTAAAGTTTTGGGTGAATAATCCAAGAAAATGTTTTAGTTACAAAAGTTTGTTGCCTGATAATCCACCATCATTGTGTACAAAATTTTGAATGAACCTTTTTTGGTTCAGAAACATATTCGTTTAATTATATCAGAAGCCTATTGACATTCAATTTTGTTCAAATCAACTCATTTTTCATATATTTTACGAGAGTGATACATTTCCTATAACGATCACATAACGTCTCAGATGCAAGTTGCAACTCATAATGCCTTCAGATATAGATCTAGTAGCCAGTTGTTCACTGGTTGAGGTCAATTTGCCCACGCTTTTCCACCAAATATTTATCTTTACATTCTGATATTATTCATTAATATCATTTTAAAATTTTATTTAAGAAACAGTTAAAATGAGCATAGTTCGCAAGATTATACATTCAACATTACTTTATACTTGTCAGATGTAAGTCAAACTCAACAATCATTAATAAAAGGTTTTGAAATGCAAATGTAATACGTATGTGATGTCTTAGAACAGAATCCACTAAGTACTTTATTTTTTTGTGTCTTAATATTAGCTTAAAAGATTGAAACATTTTTTCTCGCTTCTATTAATGAAGAGTATGTGCCTTTATGCCTCTATTTTCTAACGATTACCAACATAAAGATATAACGTTTGTCTTATTTTCCAATCACCTAGTCACGTCAAGCGAGAACATATATCAGAAAGACGTACAATGGACATCCTGGACACCGCAATCCATTAATCCTCCTGAAAAGGGACTTGCACCTATAGACATTTTCTGCCACGATGATCGTCCTTGGCATCAATAAATTACCCTCTGATAATTACAACATTGCCCAAATATTTCATTGTACGCAGTCAGTGTCGTGGTCTTCTGCGGTCCGTTAAATTCCTTACATTTACTGGCGAGTAATTATGCGAATTTTTAGGTATTTTGTTTATTGAGACTTTAAGGATTTTTAGATACACAGTGCTTAGTAAGTTTGACAGGAGCAGGTACGGCACACAATAAGCCAAAAATTGAAAAATATTGTCTTTGAAAGTGACGCGTTCTTTTTTTAAATGTTTCCTTTTGCTATTACTCTATTTTCATTGTATATATGTCTTCTTAAACGTTCGATAAAGCAATTGAGTAATACGTTCTTCACCTATTGCTTTGAAAACTGAAGTTTTCAGCGCGACCGCTAAGCCCCGAAAATGTCCCATACGAGTGGTGACGAAATGTCAAAAGTATAGACAACAACCGCGGTAGTCTACGACCCAGATTAATTGAATAAAATTTCTACAGACGAAAAAGAATATTGCTTGAAGTATGTTGTGATCAAAATGGTATAAATGTCAGGTAGATAACCTGATAGTCAATAATGTAGCATTATACGAACGAACAGTACACTTGTTTAAAAATTATTTTAAATACAGGAAAGTTTCACGAAAACATTTGCAGATTACGTCCAATTTTTGATATAGAAAACGCCCGAAATCATTTGATAATTGGATGATATTGGTTCAGCTGTTAATAAAAGGTACTGATTCGTCGTCTGTCTGAACAGTCTATCGAAACCATTGCCGCAGTGAGTGAAAGTATTGCTGAGAATCCAACAACTCGCACTCGTGCGTTGGCAAGTATAAAAATCACTTTACAGCGGATTTTAAAGAATGATCTTTATCTTAATACTTATAAGGACTAGTTAACTCAGGAAATAAAATTGGCAAATCATACGCAGCAATTTCCCACAGACATACTGTTCTGTCACTGTTTTGGCGGCATAATATAAAACAGCTTTAAGCCACTTTCCCTATCTCGTCAATATAGGGCTGTGGTGGTTGACGAATGTCCGGGCAAACCTCTTTAAACTCATGAATGCGTTTTGGAAATTTAATAAAAACTTCTTTGGTAAAAACTGTAAATTGGTCTACTTTTGGAGAACTGTTTCTAATACATTCAGCTGCAACATAACATGCATGGAGCAAACAGGTTACATGAAGCAATTGAGGATAAGGTTGTTTTAGTAACTTTTCAGCTTTAACCATATTCGAACCCCCATCTGCAACCAACATTACAAGTTGGGTTGCCGATATATTGAACTTCCCAAAGGTATGTTTTATATCGTAGTTTCTACTATTCTTTCCGCGTTTGTCTTCTATAATATTCTATGTTACTACGTAAAAGAAGAGCCAAGAAAATCTCACCGCTTTTTAAAGTGCGCACTAACACATTTAAAATACTATTCTGTCTTGCATCCGTTGTTTCATCTACCGTCAGACATATTTTTTGATCTTTTAACTCTGCTTTTATTTTATCCGTAATCGTGTTCTTCACCCGAGGAAATACTATATTTGACTACTATAATTGACCTCTTGTTTGCTCTCTATTACGGAACGTATTTCCCCCAAAAGTCTCGAAATTCTTCATTGTCTACAATATTTTGTGGAATGTTGCACACGCTTAACATAAAAATAAAGTCATATAGAAATTTATAATATGGTGAATGACGTTGTTGTTTGTTATTAACATGTCTTTTACACACAAAAATACTGTACGGTAAAAGGTGGTTGATAGTGCAAACAGTACATTTAATAATAATGCCTGTGTATACTAATGTGGAAAATCGGTCAACACTCGTCGAATATAATAAAAAAAAACCGTCGATTCGCCATCATCAATCTAATCCGGCATTCATACATATTCCATATGCATACGAATCTTAACTCCGATCGCTTTCGAAATATATAATCGCCGCCAATGAGTTCTAAAGTCTGTGTAAATTATGTCAAACTGTTTGCTATCATTCAGTGCCATTAAAAGATACGAAGGGTACTAGGAAAGTTTTGTAGTACAGCTTTGTTTATTTAATTTTTTCAAAGTAATTCCCTCTACACTCAATACACCTCTCCATCCTCCGAAACCAATCTTTAAACCAGTTCTGCCAGGTTTTACTAGGGAGTAAAGCACACTCGTTGTCCCAAGCCCGCAGAAGGTCCTGTCGTGGTCAAATATTCGGTGTAGGCTTTGGCACGGTGAGCTGGAGCATTATCGTGATGGAGGAACTAGGTGTCCATTCTTGACTTTGGTCGCAGGTTCTTCATATGTAGATCCAATGACTTTAGGTAGGCACAGTTCAGTATTCCACTTAGCTGTGACTGTCTTCTGAGTATCCAAAACGACGCGTTCCACAATTCTACTCGATTTGAAAAATACAGCTATCATTTTCTTCTTTACAGATCGGGATCTTCTGACACCTACGGGTGTGTTCTCATCATCAGAGACCCAAACTTTGTTTTCAGCTTTGATCGGCACAAAGTTATAGTATTGTCAAGTTTTGTCACCTGTCAGGATGTTGTTCACATACCGAGATTGTCTCTTATTAAAATTTTTTAGCATCTACCGGCACCAAGTCACACGTCGTGTCATCTGCTCTTCAGTTAGTCGATGCGGCACCCACAGAGAACAGAGTTTCTTCACCTGCAAATGATCATGCAGAATCGAACGAATTCCTGGTGCATTTAGGCCTCAAGTATCCTCTATCTGTTGGTAGGTCACTCGCCTGTCCTCGCCAAGCATTTTCCACACAGTAGTAACGTTTTCCTCCGTAACTGACGTTCGTGGCCTTCCCGGCCTCTCAGCATCCTCCACAGTTAAATTTCCCCTTTGGGATTCTCTATACCACCTCAATATCGTTGTGCGATGTGGATAAACATCACCGAGTGCAAGAGTAATTTCTTCGAAGCACTGGTCTATGTTTAAACCGCACACGAAATTATAACGCAAAACTGCCCTTATCTCATTTCGTGACCACGATGCCATCGCAAGCACTTTACACTCTCACTGCTAATGAATAACTGAGCCCATCGACATGGCGCGACGGCTACTATGCACGTGTGAACATGTCTCAACATGCAGCAACAAGCAGCTTCATACGATTCATTGTTGCCTCAAATTGCAAAACTTTCCTAGTACCTTTTGTATGTAATATTAGGTGAATTAGTCACAATTGCTCTGTCTGATATAAGTCCATATTGGTGAATTGATAGGAATGGTTTAAAATTAGTATAAATAGCATTGTACAAAATACGTTCAAACACCCTCGCGAAATTTGACAAAATGTTTACAGGTTTGTAATTACTTATATTATTAGTTTTTAATTAGATTTGAGAAATTCAAGAAATATCGATATTTTAAATTAGTATTCACAAGCTTCAATAATACTACAATAGTATTACTATTACTATTAATAATAATATGACATATAATATATAAATCGCACAATATGTGTATTTTATTTATAATAATATTCAGGGGCTGGTGTTTCTTTGTCTCGACTGGTTTTGTTTGGGATATTTGGTGGAATTCCCTAATGAATACACGACAAACAATGAGATTTTGATTTAACTTCCTATCAATTTTATTACGTAACATTTATTAATATTAACTTATTGAGAACAAGTGTAAGTACATTGTAGCCTTTCTTGCCGTTTGTTGGGCACTATATATTACAATTATATTTCTGCAACACCGCAACATTATTTATTACAAACGCTTTGGCGTTTTCGTGTCCTTTTTTCTCTTTCGTGACCGCGTCGTATAAGCTTTCCCGAAATATGCATAAATGTCCAATATTACATTGTAATTTACGAATGACGGGTGCAAATTAGATCCGTTTTGCGTCGATTTAGATTAGTCACTGTGTGCGTGTATTTCATTCGAGACCGGTCTCCCCGATGCCTCTTCTCCTCCTCCCAGATCCCGGAAAACTTTAAAATTTACGATTCGTGTACCGATTTTATTAACATTGTTGCTAAATTCAAGAAGAATTATGAGCCGTTCTACTGAACACGCGAGTGGAATTACGCATAGTTTGGCGAGAAACACTAATTATACTTGTGTGTAAAATAATATAAATGTCAAACTGATGGGAAAACAGGAAATGCTGTAGAACCTTTACTTTGTTTGGATCAGTGTTTGACGTTGACTCATTTAGTGTGGGTTATGAAAAGAATTTACTACAAGATTAACACTATTTTGAGTTAGTGTTTACTCTTTTTAACTAGTTTCGATAGCCTCAATAATAAAAGTATTGCAATATATTCAAACAATAAAAAATCTTCTGCACAAATGGGTTGAATTCAGTTATTAATTGTACTACGTATTTCTGCTCTCAAACCCGTTCATCTTCGTAATTTTGACAGGTATGAATACATTATAATATTTTTCCCTTTATATTGCAGCCATTTTCTGACTTATTGTTGTGTTTTTATCACTAGCTAAAGAGTTTCATAGCACTGACAGAAAATACTTTATTTGAGTTCCGATTTCCAAATCGATAGCTCCACTAGATACGTAGGTCTTGATGTTTAACGATTTTATATAAAACGTTATTTCTTTCTTTGCTACATAGTTTGCATATTGATTCATTTTTATAATAATAATAGACATCAACATAACAAGCATTGAAGCCATATGGATTTGCAACGGGAAAAGTTCGTTAAAACTAGAGTTGCTAAATCTATCGGAGTATCATAGCCATCGGCATCGGAGTATATAGTTAGTAAGTCATAAGGTGGGTATGCTTAGTAATATACAAAATATTCTGAATCTCTTCCCTTTTTGCAAAACATCAAACTGAATGAGTTCGGCTATCCACCGCAGCATTTGATCTGCTTCCAGAAGCGTCTTACTCAGCGATGTCGCCGCTATGAGAGAATGTTCTTATACAAAGAAAACGACCGGCCCACATCTAGTGATGGAACATAGTTAAAATTGCAAAAGAAATCTGTAGAAGCACTATCATTATTACTGCAAATTTTTCTTAATCCGTTAAGCTTTTCCTTAAGAAGATGATTTTCCACGTCACTTAAAATATGTGAATGTATATCGTCTAGTATTTACAGTTATTATATAGTGTAGTCACAATGAAAGATTTTATAATTTTTCTATTGCCCCAATTATTCCTTTGCAATTGTTGCTATTAGTTTGAAAATTTATAAAAACACCAGTGTCTTAATACTTTAGCCGGCCTGCTTCAATAGCCATTTGTTCTTTAGTGTTAAATTGTAAAATTGAATTCTTTATTTGATGGAAAAATATGTCCCTTAACGTGCGAGAATTGTTTGTGGTGGTTGAGGAAAGTTGGGACACTATCTGTGAAATTCTCATATTCATTCTCCTTGGTAAAGACACGTGTAACCGCGTGGAGGGCAGAAATTTCTTCAAAAAAGTCTGTATTATATATATGCTGTAAAAAGCGGTTAAAATTAGAGTTTTTCGTTTATAATATTAAAGAGCACGGATTTTATTTGAGCTATTTATTTGCCTTTGCATAATACCTTCTAATAGTTTCTGTACGAAATGCAAAGCATGACGTTTAAGCGCTAAATGTGTTAAATTACTACACGTATTTAAAAAGGACGACCCACACGCCATTGCTGGGACAGCACTGAACAAGAACTGAAATTTTATCATTGTATTTAGCACTACGCTCAAAATTGCTTCGATTTCTGATGACTTTTGACTTGCATTATGCACTATTGTATTGTGATTTCAAACCTGTTTGAAATGTTGGCCGAATTCTGTGTAATCCAAGCGTGTTTGCTTTATAAATTTAAACTTCCTTCACAATTCACTCTGTGCAGGTCGACTCTGACTTATTGATGATGAAGATTTGCGTGTGGTTATTGAGCAAAATTTGGAAGCAACGTGCCAAGAACTTTTTGAAATATTTAAATTCAATGAAGAAACAATTAGTTTATATTTGCATCAAATTGGAAAATCGTGGAAGTTAAGCAAATGGATTCCACATATGTACGTTATCAAATGAGAATAAAGGTCGAAGGTTATTAATGTGTTCTTCACTTCTTTCACATCACAAAAATTAACTTTTTTTGATCGTGTGCTCACCTGTGATGAAAAATGGATATTGTATTGTAACATCAAGCGAACCTATCATTGGTTGTCAACAAAGGACCCTGTACCCCACATTTCAGAGGTACCACTCCACCACTAGAGGATTTTGTTATGTGTATGGTGGACTGCAGGCGACATTGTTCACTACGAGCTTCTGAACACGAACCAAACAACTACGGGTGAGAACTACTCTATACAAATTCAGCGTGTGCAGAATGCTTTACTTTAGAAATGGTCACGATTATTTAATCGAATGTGTTATTCTTGCAAACCAATGCAAGATCCCATACTACAAGATGTATAAGTGAAAAAATTTTTACTGTAGGGTGAGAAATTCTATCCCACCCCCATATTTGCCCGGTGTTTTTCCAAGTGATTATCTTTTCTTGGCTCTAGGTAATTACATGCGGAATAAAAAATTATCAACAAAGCATAGGTTGAAGGGAAGGTGGGTAGATTTTTTAATCTTGTTTTTCGCTGTAAACAGATTATGAAGGTGATTATTTCAATGTATGAAACTGTCTAAAATATTTATACTTGCGTTTAAAGTTTATTTAAAAAAACCGCAGGAACTTTATTGGTTATCTGACACATTTTTCTAGTCTATTACTAGCCAATAATAATGAGAATGATGTTTGAAAAAGTTCCTTGTTCATACTACGACATTGACAACCGAATATTTTTAGGGCCTGTGGGTTGAAAAATCTTTTGTAAACTTGTGTACATCATCAGAAAATCAACGTTTTCTGATAACTAGCAATAACAAAATCTTGTTGAGACATAATTACGCAATACACAAAAAAGCCATGCTTCAATATAACGAATATCACATATCACAATACTCTCACGGCTGTAGAGATGTACTAAGACCGCTACTGTGATTGAACTACGATGTTCTACACGCATAAGCTTCGGTATACTAATAAAATGACCTTACGTATAGACCACTTGTAATTACTCTAGAATTATTTCCAGATGTTTATTTAAGAGGGCGATTGGAGATTCGAATCTAGTTACTTACCTATTTACCCACCAACTAGCCCATAATTCTTGAAATATTATTATTATATTATTAGCCTATCTTTAAATTGAATTGGCTTTTGCTTGTTTACTTTAATTTATAAGCTAGTGACTACCATACATTTCTTTTACTGAAAATAGGTCATTGGAATGATGTTTAAAGGGAGTTTTGATGTTGTTTTTAAAAAGTATTGTACTGGTTCGGTCAGTGATGCCTTGTATATAATGTAGATGGGTTCTACAGAAGGGGATGATGTAAGCTAAGAATTGGGTTATGAAACTCTAGGATTAAGGTATCGATCTATGGTCTATTGAATATCATGTTGTTTATAAAGGTATTGGTGATGTGACTTCATTTCCGTGGGAGATAATAGTGGTCAAATATGTCGAAAGCTTTTTCGACTACGGAGTGATGAAGGGAAAGGGCGTGGTGACAAAAGTGGTGACGAAACATCGGTACCAGAATTATCGAAGACCCGGATCCAGTACGGAAGCCAAAATGATGAAAGTGTGGACAACGACCGCGAAACTCTACGAGCCATATTAATATTAATGCTAATTTACTATGAAATAGATATTAATTGACAAATTTTTATTCTAAAAATTCATTCTAATTAAATTGGTGACTGTGGCTAACTCTATAGAGGTCGATTAAAAATTACTCCTTTTTCACAATGTTGTTTTAAAAAGCGAAAACGATTTTGACAATTAAGCTGTCATCATCAGTAGATAAAAATAATATTTGGAAAATTAATACACACAAGTAAGGTACGCCACTATATACTACCTTCTTAATACTAACGAAAACTGATGATATTTTCAATTGCAATTACAATTCGTACAGATTGGATTATGGTGCAGGTCTAAATTATGTCAGATAGTATCCGGTTTTTCGAGCTAGACCTGTTAATGATGAGACCTTAATTGTTAAAATACGTATATATTAGAAAAGAACAAGATACGATCTCTAAAATTTCCTGCTTTTATGACGGACGCAATAACCATTGTGAACCATAAATTCTAAAGTTCTTATTACGTAGTAGTTTGTATCGGAAAAGAAGATGATACTCGTACTAAGAAACATGTAATAAGCAGTTTTCAATAGAGTTTTTTAATCATCCGAAAGAATTGAAATGATGAAAATATATAGAAATCTAAAAGATTAAGTTTCGTTTAGCCACATATCGGATTACTGCATTCAAGAAAAAAACATGTTTCCCATATATCAATCGAAATGCATTCAAAAACTATGATAACTTTTCAATAATAAAATTTTAATAAAGTGCACGCCTCGTACGTGAAATGCCTTCTAAATGGTCGTCCGCATAAAGGATAACGTTTTATTATCTTGGAAAGGACACTGTGCACACTATGTCCGCTCTTTTTATTAGAAAATTTCCACGGACCGAGAACAAATAAAGTTTTCACAGACGCGCACAGACCAAACGGACGGGGACGAGACGACACCGTGAAGGTAGGGATTTTATATTCGTTTTATGATGGGAGTTATTACTGAAAATACAGTGGAAATATCTGAATACATTGCACGGGATCAGGAAGACAATGGAGTAATTATATCCAGGACCCTCGCACCTGCCAGAGCGTTAGCCATCGCCATGGCAACCGCTGATAGCAATTTGCATACTAAAATCGTTGTCACCATTAATTGGACTTTGCCTCTAGGTGTAATGCTAAGTAAGTGAGAATATTTCAATGCAGGGGCGAGAGGGGGATGTTTTTTGTTCGCATTTCCCGTATTTTGTATTCCAATTCACACAGATACGCTGTCAGTGTGTGAAAATAAGTTGGTTGTTTTACCTGAATGTCTGTGTAAAACTTCTGTACATAAAATCGAGTTTACAACTGAAATATTAAATAACTTTGTGTACAGTTGGAATTAATGGTTTGTTTTTGCGGCTATAAACACTGTCAAAATTATTTGGAAGAAATAATGATATTAATGTAGTTGTATTTATCGCGTAGAATACTTAACTAACAAAACAATGTAAGCGTTTTAGAACTTTCACCATATTTTAATTATGTGTACTTTTCTTTGCTACTCTCTGCCATTTTCATACTAATTATGATTTTAAACTTAACTTAAATTAATATTTGTAGAAATAATTTTAAATACAATATATCCATGTAGACGATCTAAGCATCGTCGTCTGTGGAAGCTTTGTAGAAGTTAGAACTAACGGCAACGACTCTAAATGTAGTAGATGATTGATACAGAAAACAGTGTCTACTATTACAGACTTATAGATATATTAGTGTTAAAAAGGTAGATATTCTGTCCTGCTTGATATTTTAAAAATCACTACAGAAGCCATTGCCCTCTGCAGATGTAGGCGAATCTGGAGGAAAAAAGCTGGTGACGGTTAGATGATTGTCTGGTTATAAAGAAGAGAAATATCGCTCTCGAAGCTACTAGGTTTAATTAAATGAATAAAGCTGGAGAATGTACTCGAAACAAATGTGTGGACCACAATAGATTGAGAATCGTCTCAGTCGAATCTATTTGTCTATCTATCCTGCAATATTTACATTCGTCGAGGTTTTCATTTCTTCTGGCAAAATCTTCAAAAGCTTCTTCTATCACTTTGGCTATTATATACTTTTGTCTTTTCGTTGTTAGTTTGGGCAAGTGTGTTTCTCCTGAATCTAAATGGCGGTTTATTGATAAATCGCTTGTGTGCATTTTAAGATTTTCATCATTTTTTAGAACTGCTTTTTATGTTTTCTAATTGTTTCTTGATTTCAGAGAATGTGGCCAATAATGCTGTGTCATGAAGGTATTAGTGAAATGTGTCATAACTGCTGAAATATCTTTAGAACACATTTACTCGTACACATTTTTACTGGCCTCCTTTTTCATCAGAAGAGAGGCAGTTCAACATTCCATTTGTCAACGTATTAGATTAATTCTATACCAATATATTTCTTCAAGTTTGAGATCGCTATCATCATAATGTGATGAGAGGTTTATTACGCGTTACTTCAGAGTTTGCAAATAAAGCCATTATTTAAAGGCAACTATAATGAACACTAAGAGTCATCAAAAAGGTGAAAAACACTTATCACATCAATATTTGTACTTTAAATACGTTTTCCGACAATTAAGTTGTCATCTTCAATAAAGAACAAGCACAGTGTTGGTTGGATATGGGCTCTTCTAAAAAACTACATCAAAAAATCAGTGAAACACTTTGCACGATGTTCACCATTCTGTTTATTTTCTACTGAATATTATAATTTAGTTGTCGAAATACTTACCAAGAATACAAATATTAATGTGGTAAGGAGTTTTTTACTTTATCAATAATTCACAGAGACACAGTTTCCAACAAAATTTGAGGTCAACAAGAGTCATTTATGTTTATACTAGCTTCCATCGATATATAAAGTTCGAGTTCGGTCTTTAGAATTGAGTGATAAGTTGCCTACGTATCGTAGATAGTGGAAGCTTTTCTTGAATAATTTATGAAGTTAATCGATTTTTGGATTATTTTCATTTCATACCAATAGCGACGAAAAAATTTTAAACCTGTCCATCAAGTCGTTCTCCGTTAATTCATACGATATTCAATTGGTAAATTTCTAAACAAATCTTGACTTGCGAGTATGTTCCAAAATCAGTCTTCGAAAGTCTATATGAACGAGGTTCATTGTCCAAACTGAATTAGCTTTTTTAGCTAATAGCGACTAAAAAATTTCAAGCCACTCCATCAAGTCATGCTCCATTAATTCATACGATACTCGAACTGGTAACTTTCTAAACAAATCTTGACTTGTGAATATGTTCCAAAATCAGTCTTCGAAGGTCTATAAGGACGAGGTTCATTGTCCAAAGTGAATTAGTTTTTTTCTTACTTTCGGAACCGTGACTGTAGTTCTCCAAAACATTGCAATAATAGTGTTTTGAATTAATTTTGTTAGTAAGCATTTTTGTATGCAAATACAGTATGCACAGATGACTACATTGTTAATTTTGCATATACAGTAAGCATAAGAATAAGCAACTTTAACTCCGCGCGAAATATTTTAACGACCGGTACTTAATTCTTGTTTTCTAGGACACTAGGACATATAACTTTTCGACAGATCAAATACTTCAATTTGTTTTAGGTTATAGAGAAAATTTAATAATTATATGGAACCAAACAAAAATAGTGTTAAATATACGTACAAATATTGAACCCTACAATTGAAACCTTAACATCACGGTAAGCACCTTACTTAAAGTCGCTATTGAAGATGTATATATGGCTGGCAAAACATGCATTATTTGCATATATATCTTTCGTAAATATTTATTGTGAAATTAAGGTGAATTTTTTAAAGAGCTCAAAGAATGACGATGGATCTCCCTTAATTGGACAAATTTTACAAAAAATTGCATCAAAAATTTTCTAATATGAAAACTACATCAGAACTATTCAAAAGTAAAATGTTCCGAATAAATCTTACAAAATCGCACGCACTTTACAACCCGAGAATAGCCATTCACAAAATATTAAAATGACGTCCTAATGTTCATCGTGTACACAGAAAACAGTTGATCGCTTGGAGAGTTTTCAAGTAACGCGTTTTAATTATAGGTTATAGCCGCATTAAATGCTAAATTTCTCTCTTAATTTACAACAAACGTAATGTCTTTCTTAATTTAAAAACGTCACCGTCAGGAACGACTACGTGATTTACTTTGCGTACGATAATAATTTTCAACGCCACATCGTTTTACACCGTTCATATACACCTTGAGATTCGTTTGTACCTTCTTTGTTTCCTTTTTCAACATATTTCAAGATAAATACTTAGGAATGCAAGTACATGTGTATATATGTTGCTTAAGGTTCATCCTATTCAATTAATTCTGAATTAATTAGTATTTAATTTTAAAGTTGTTTCTAATATTTTTCCGTAAAGAAACAGTAAATACCAATATTTTTCAAGTTCAGGTATTTATCATTAATTTACTTCCATATTACAAGGAATTAATCACAATTTGTTCCTAACGATTTTCTTTATCTAGTGAATTCATTACTAGATACATTTGGAACCTGGCACAGACCTTATTTGACCTATTTTTCTCTGTATTCATTTGTAATTGAAGTATTGCTTTATCGTGCGTTTTAATTTTTGTAAATTCTTAATCTCTTATATGGCACTATCCGAATCTAATCTGGAGTTAATTTTTTCATTATTTTAAGGAATAACAAAAATAAATAACCATTTTCAATTGATATTATATTTATTTAATTCTAAAACATTTTATATGTACATTTTGGAGCGCCTAACAAACTTTGATTTTAAAAAAACTTCTCCGGTTACGTTCATAAACAATTCATTTTGGAATAAAATGCATCTTGAACATAATAATACTAATTACTACAACCAATTTTACTCCCAATATAATTATTAAGTGATATTTAAATTTATATAGGGTTTGTTTCTCTTTCTAACCATTAATTTTTTCATTGCTTTAATAAAATTGAATCGATATCATTTTTAAATTATATTATTTCAGCTTGTCGTTATTTTTTGGTATTTACCGTCTCCTTTTTATTCTTGTTAGATACCGGTATAATTACGAGGGAGCGTTTTTATATTCGCGGAATGGGGGACAAGGGGTGGAAATAAAAAAACCAAATTATTTTTCTTTTTCAATATATTCACCTGCAAGACGGATACATTTTTCACATCTTTCAATTAATTTATTTATACCCTCATAAAAAAATGATTTCTCTTTATCTGCAAAATACGCCGAAACTGCCTCCTTGACTTCATCATCGGCAGTAAATTTTTTACCCCGCAGCTCTTTTTTCATTTTCGGAAACAGGTAATAATCACTCGGGGCCAGGTCTGGGCTGTAGGGTGGGTGATTCACAATTTCGAAGCCCACCTTATGCAGGGCAGTTAACGCAACGCGGCTCTTGTGGACGGGCGCGTTGTCGTGCAAAAGCAGAACACCTTTTGTCAATTTTCCCCGTCTTTTCTCTTTAATGGCTTCTTTTAGTCGCTCTAATATTGAAGCGTAATATTCTCCGGTTATAGAAACACCTTTATCTTTATAATCAATCAACAATATTCCTTCCGAGTCCCAAAATACCGTTGCCGTGAGTTTCCCAGCTGATTGTGACACTTTAAATTTCTTGGGAGGTGCTGTGCCCTTTTTATGCCACTGCATGGAGTCTTGTTTGGACTCAGGTTCATAATGATGAACCCAAGTTTCGTCTCCAGTAACAATTCCACTCAATACACCATCCTTGTCTTTATTACAGAGGTCCAAAAATGCACGCGAACACTCTACGCGCTGTTGTTTTTGCGGCGGCGTGAGCATTCTCGGCACCCATCTTGCGCTGACCTTAGACATGCCGAGATGATCGTGTAGGATTTTAAAAATTGTTGTATCGGATACTCCAACCATTTCTGCGAGTTGTTTCTTCTTTAGTCGAGAATCTTCGAGTACAATTTGTTCAACTTTTTGGATAAGTGCTGGCGTGGTCACCTTAATGCTCCTGCCCGGCCTCGGGTCGTCTTCAAGGGATTACCTTCCTTGTTTAAATAAACCATGCCACTTGTACACCACGGTTTTTCCTGGACAAGAGTCGCCGTAAACCAATGACATCTCATTTATTATGGTCGCGACTGATTTTCCTTGCCTGGTAAGGAACTTTATAACGGCACGATATTCGATTTTTTCCATATTTCACTTTTCACTCCTGATTATGTTACTTGGTTGACGATAGCTCAAAGACTGACTGTCTAATAACAATGAAACTTCGTATTTATACTAATCATGAGTCGCTGCACAGGCCGCGCCCCCAATGCGCCTACTCACCTCTCTACAACCCGCTCATTCCGCGAATATAAAAACGCTCCCTCGTATCAGGTGTAAAAACTGTGTTCGCCTCCATCCTAATTTCTTTTGTATTTAATATTCCTTGTATTAATTGTTAAATTTACAAACTTTTTTTCTCCAGAAAAAAATATTTTGCAATTCTTGTAACGATGTTGTCCATATACGTATGTAGGTCACTATCAAAACTACTCCACATTTTGAAGAGTAAAGATTGTTATCATGCAATTCCTTTTCTTCAAAGGTTATTGAATTACAATTAAATAAAAGCGGTGAGCTTTTCTCGTTGGTTACCCTGATGGAAATCAAGATCTTGTTATCTAGGGAACATATTGAGTTCTGATCTTACAACTCTATAGTTTCTATTGTCAGTAAGATTTATTCATTAGAAAAGCAGTTTGTAGATAACACACGATGTATTTGTGAAAAATTTGTTCTGAATAATGTTTAGGCCAATAAAATGAACTAGGAAATATTAGAAAATTGAACGTTCATCTCTATCTTTACACATTCCATCCTTGAGGGTTTTTTTCATAGCTTTCTATACTGTTCCCCATGATACTCTTGATCGACCTCTTTTCCTTTTTTCTGTTAGAATTTAATCCATAACCTCTCTCGGTAATCAATTCTCATTAATTTTCATAAATTCATGGCCATACCATGTAAGATCTTGGTTTTCGTGCTTACAAGATTCAAATTGTACAAAAATTGAAGCCACACATCATCGTTCGCGCCGTACATTTGGTGAATGGGTCCACGAAAACATTGCTAGTGATCCACAATTTCATATGAAAATTTTTGTTCAGTGATGAACATTTTTTGTTAAATAACTATGTCAATAAGCAGAATTGTCGCATTTGGGGCGACGATAATCCATATGCCATTGTCGAAACATCATTACATCCAGAAAAAGTCACCGTTTGGTGCACTGTAGAGACCTGTGGAATCATTGGTCAATATGTCTTCAATAACAATGATGGTCAGAACGTTACAGTGATTACTATCTTTTTCGTGCGTCAATTGCGAGGGATTAATGTTACAGACATGTGATTTCAGCAAGATTTCAGCGGCGACACATGCCACACAGTGCGCCATACAATTAATTTACTGAAAGAAACATTTGATGAACGATTAATTTATCGAAATGGACCTGTTAACTAGCCACCTCTTTCATGCGCTTTGAAGCCATTAGATTATTTTCTCTGTTGATATGTAAAGTCGCATGTCTACACCGATAAACCTGAAATAATTGAACACTTGGAAGCCGACATTCGATGTGTTATTGCTGACATACAGCCTGATTTAGTGCGAACAGTACGTGAAAATTGAACCGTCAGATTACGGCATGTATGCGTCAGCCGCGACGGCCACATGCCCGAAACATTAATGCTATAAAATTATCTTTTAAATAAAGCTAATTTCTGTGTTTTATTTCAATTTAAAGTTCCCCGCCTCCAAAAAGAACACCATGTATGGCTTTTACTGTGAAGACTCCTAGACCATACGGCCATGTTACTTTTTTGCTAAAAATGTGACAAAAATAGGATAAACCCCTTTTCTACGTTCTTAAAGATTTTATTTTGCTACACAATGTATTTCAGCCATGTATACCACATTTGTTCAATTTTGTTGAGAACATATATCGAATTCTTCATTTCATTAAGTGTTAAGTTCAACAAGAAATAGCAATCTTGTATTTAGTAGCTTGAAACTATGTTTATTATATAGCGGTTGTAACCCAATTTTTATATCCATACAAATAATCTGTTTGAAACAAGTAATTTCGCTTTTTTTTCGTATTATTATTTACACTTGTTCAATATGCAGTTCCCGCTCTAGATATTGTAGGAAATTTCCATGGTGAACATGTTGCAAATATATACATACATATACCGGTATAACAAAACTGCAAATCCGAAACCGAAATAGATTGCACCTGCGGCAATATTTTCGATAGGCGTATGCGAAACCTATGAGAGCTATTAAACTGAAGTCCATTAAATTTCAACCGAGCGGGATTTATGCGGGAGACCTTTAATGCAATGATCACCTAAAGTAATAAATTCCGGATGCTATACGGCGCTAAAAAGATGCGCGCGTGTATTAGGAATCGAACGACCAAATAAAAATACCTAAACCGGCTGTAACAATTCCAGACAGAGATGTATGTATGTACATAATAAGTATATGAATTTATAATCGACGTAATTCGCGATTTGTTTACGGCATTACTGTTATACAGAGTGGAGTTAAAAAAAATTATGACTTGTTTGTTAATGACATAAATGTTTCGTCGATCTAGACAACGTTTTTAATAAGATCAGGAGAAAGGATTTATGTGGAACTTTAGAAAAGAGAGACGTTTCGAATTTTTGATTAGGGCAAGAAGACCTTTATATTTAAAGAACAGAACTTTATTAGAGCAATCAGAACTCTTTGAAATTGTCCTTGGCATAAAACAGGAAAGCTGATATACGTGAGTCCGTTACTATTCACTTTGATACCGGATGACGCTATAAATAAAATCGAAAATGTAGCGAAAGTTTACGAAATCGGATATTGGAATATGAAGAAAAAAATAAAAGTCAACGAAATATGTTTTACGGATGACATGGTAATATTTGCTATGGGTGAAGAAACTTTTAATCGAAAGCTTGAAATCTGTAGAACAATTTTGGAGAAATTTGGAATGAAAATAGTTCCAAAAAAAGGGAACAATGGTGTGATGGGAAAAACAATCACAACTACATTATATACAAATATCTGAAAAGAGCAAACCTGCAAGTTACAAAAATTTAAATATTTAAGATCCGTATTAACACGAGAAGGAAAAAGAAACAACGAAATTATTAGGATTACTTAATAGCATCAATTATACATTCCTGCGGCAGAGGAGAAATCGAAGGATGTAATATTAGAAATATGTAAAAAAGTAATTATCCCGACGTTGACATATACATGCTTCAGAAACTTGGGCATTACTAGAAAAGCACCGAAAGAAATTAAAAGAAGAAGAAGAATAGACAATAGAACGAGAATACACAAAGTACAAAACATATCACAGAGAGATAACTTAAATATCAAAATAAGTATTGAATAAAATAGAAGAAGGAATACTAAGATGATTTGGACAATCAAAACGGATGTACAAGGCAAGATTAAAAGGAATAGTATTCGCAGCAACATGTATCAAAAATAAAATAAGAGGCGGAACGAAGGAGTTAAAGAAATCGTAATTATATATAAATATATAAATTAGTTTCACGATGGGAAATTTAATGAAAATTATATTATTTTCTGCTACTCCATCGTTAATTAAATACACAGAAATTAATTAAAAATTTCTGCGCTGGAGAAGGACTCGAACCTCTATCTGCCGTTTTCTAGAAAACGAGAGAAGGACTCGAACCTCTATCTGCCGTTTTCTAGAAAACGGCAGATAGAGGTTCGAGTCCTTCTCCAGCGCAGAAATTTTTAATTAATTTCTGTGTATTTAATTAACGATGGAGTAGCAGAAAATAATATAATTTCCATTAAATTTACCATCGTGAAACTAATTTATATATTTATATATAATTACGATATCATAACCGAACTGCGGGTTTTCAGATAAATATTAGATCTGTTCCATAATACGATTTATGGCGTGTTAAAGGACTCGAAGTTACACTGCCTGGTGGCTTAATTGGTAAAGCAGTCGTCTAGAAAACGGCAGATAGAGGTTCGAGTCCTTCTCCAGCGCAGAAATTTTTAATTAATTTCTGTGTATTTAATTAACGATGGAGTAGCAGAAAATAATATAATTTTCATCGAGTTAAAGAAACTTTAGACAGAAGAAAAATGAAATGGGAAGATATGGCAAATATGATACAGGACACCAGGGGATGGAGGAAGATATGGATGGCACACACGTTCTTTAACAATTTTAAGTTACTTAAAGTAATACTATAACTTCCAAATATGTTGTATTTAAAGTGAGTGAATTCTTTAAGACAAATATTAACAGCTCTTCTTGTTTACTTAATAGATTTTCTATCACAGTTATTAGTTGTGATGTCGCATATTTCTGGATTTTTTTTCAATTTCAGGTTTATTCTTGGGGCTTCTCCAGAGATTATCTTGATTTATATCCAACCCCAGGTTCAGCTTTGAAGATTATAATACTATAGCTAAGAGAGCTCTTGATCAAGAACCCATAAGAACTAACATAGGCGTCTAAAAACGGCTCGAGTCTATTTATCAATATTCGAAACGTATTTCAACTCGTGCAAGACTGCTGGCACAACAGTTTACCCGTTCAGACCTATTTAAAGCTGTTCAAACCTCTTCATTACTAAAACTGTTTTGCTTAGTTCGGTCACAGATTATTTTTTTGGGATTACCTAAAAAAATATTCAATAATACATTGGGTGATGTAAAACAGTCGTTACCTTGGGTTTAACTGATAATAATATGAGTTTTAGTTTTACTAGTTTGGAATTCCAAGAAACCGATGGTAACATCTTCTTGACCGATTTCTGGGTCCTATCTCGCATCGGAGCCAAAGTACAGGGTTCACAAACTCCTTAGACACTTATTTTGATTGAGAATCATGGTGGTAGACCCAGGTTTCATACATAGTGATCAATCGATGCACACAATCGTTTTTATTATTTCTATAATGCTTCTAATGTTGCTGAGAAGGTCGTATTTAGATGTGTTTTTGTTCCATTGTTAACGAATACTGCACGCATTTAGCACACAGAATTTCAGCCAAAATATTACACACCTTGCTTAATGATATGCCTAGGGCTTCTACTATATCACTCTGTTAATCGACGATCTTCCAAAATCCTATCCAGTTTTTTGCTACGATCTGGTGATGCACTTTTAGAGGTTCTTTATGTGAATCGTCTTTAAGACTTGTACGACCACGTTTAAATTCTGCGACCCCATCTTTCTACTGTTCCAATTGAAAGCGAAGAGTCGCTATGCACTTATAACAATCGTCCATGAATTTATTTTGGTGCTACACCCTCCAAAAATAAGAATTTGATCACTGCACGATATTCAATTTTGTCCATAAAGTTGTAAAAAATATTGTGACACGTCAATTTTGAACAATTGTAAATATACGAATGAGAAAATATAAAATGAGAAAACTTTACACGTGTTCATAAAAGAGTAGCACATTTTTAAGAAAAATAAAACGACTAGCCTCATAGCGCTATCTCTTATCGAACGACAAAACTTATTCAACAACCTGGTATATAGACTTGTTATTATGTTGTTGTTAGTGTTATTATGATGTTTGTATATCCTTCGAAGTTTAGTTTGACTCAGTTCTAAATTTTTATTAATTAATTTGTTGCGTATTTAATCAAAATCTATTTTAGGCTTCTCTTACAACATCATCAATTTGAATTTATGTAATTTTAGCTCAGAATTAATCCCCCATCTCCCACAAACATGTTCTAACACACATTCACCGAAAAATATCTTAGACTTCCATGTAAAAAAGATCAAATCTCTCAAATCGTCGGGAATCGTGTAGCTCTAAGTCAACCTTGTCAGTTACTAATGCGTTATTATGCGGGTATTAGCCGAACAATTTATAAAGTTCATATTTAAGCGTAACGGTAGCAGTAACAGTGGACTGGGTCTTATTAATACGCCCGTATATATTTCACACTAATCATTCCATCGATCACGTGTCTATAAATAAAATCTGGCGTAGTTACAGGAGGAATGGATGTATGTACGCATGTAAGTAAACGCAAGAGTGCCTGCTGCATCCGTTGAAAACGCGTACACCTGGTCCATTCTCTCTCGTGCGTATGCAGTTTGCCGTTTTTAAACTGACTTACCTGGGTAAGTGCTTTAGGCACGGTCTTTCGATAAGAATCGTGCATGCTCATGAAGTGGAGTGTTATTATTTATGAAACATGTGCTTCTGGATCCCTTGTAACACATGTTTGGGCTAAATTTAGCTTGTTATACAAATGTAATATTTAAAGATTAGTTGTAGATGTATAATAATTATATATTAGCCCGTTTTATTCTTTTCATGATATTATTTGTATATGCTTCAAAAATCGCCTATTATCTCCTAATCTTAAGTGGAGTTCTAGAAAAATAAGAATATTTCCACGTACTTGACAATCTAAACCACGAGATTTTTACTATCTAATTCTATTTTGGCTCCGTACCATCATGTTTTGACTTAATTGTTTAATTTTATTGTAAAAATCAGATAAAGGAATTTAAAGTTATTCGAATCAATTAAGAAAGTGGGACAAGGTAGTATTATAAATTCACTGTTCTTATCACTGATTCTGTATAAGGCAATAAAAGTTAAGATAGTTCTAATGGGTAATGAATGGATAATTGCAGATAGTGCATTAGGACTCTAGAAACGGTTAACCATATTGTGCAAGAATGTGAAATATTGGAGCATAAGATACAAGTCATTCACGAACAACTTAGAATGAACTTGATGACATAGTATCAGCTGACCTGTCTTGAACATGTACAGATTAGTACAGAAAACAAGAGTATTAGATTGAGTACAGCAAGTACAAGAATGTACAATACGTCAAATTAAGATTTTTGGGTGTTATATTCTCCAATTGATGAAGAAAATGTAGTTCTAATGAAGACAAAGATACAAAAATCTCTAAATTAAAAACCCAAAACTCTGATCAAATAAATATGAAAATGAATATAAAAGACAGAACGATATAGATGATTGATATACAAGGCAAAAGAAGAGAAAAAAAAGTAGAAGATGCATTGAAAAAGAAAAATAAATTTGACATACATACAATATATTTGGTATATAGCAACTTTCCATGTTTAATAAACAATATAATTTATCGAACATTTGGAACAGTTTCCTTCAATACTTTTTCTAAACAATTTAGGCAAATTAATATTGAAACTTTGCTAAACACTCGAACATTCTGTATATTACCAAGCAATCTATATATCCGAAAGGGTTAATTGGCGCGAAGCTAAGTGTTTAGCGACAACGTACTACCCGGCACATTTACATTCGACCTCAAGGTTTCTTCCGCATGAGGTCAGTCCCTGGTAATGAGACGGCGTTTGCCCTTCGGGGCCTTCGACTAGGTGCCGAACAGGTCACTCCGTCGCCATTAGTAACTATGGCAACTACTCTTTAATTAAGAATCCCCCCTGGACGACCTCAAAGGAACTGTCCACACCGGCCGCTTTGCACCTTCTAAACTTTATTATAGCGGACTCGGGTCTCCGCTCTGCCCACGGCTACGGGGTGGTTCTAGATTGTTCGTCGTTTTCAGCGAAAGAAACTTTGAGCCCCCACTTCATTAGCACCATTACAGGAAACATGTCCGCTATGTTCCTACAGTGTTGGAGGAAGGTTAGTCTCCATTCTGAACGCATTTCTAAACGTAATTATACAGGTATATGCTAGGGGCTTTTGGATTTCATACATATTAATACAAATTGCATTATAAGCATCTTTAATAATATATGAAGTATTTAGATAATGGTGCCACGTCGGTTTTAGGAAGAAATAATTGAAATTAGAAAATGTTTATTAACTCCGAGAATATTTTGAACTGTTAGGAAACGAACTTGTTAATGGTTAATTTTGTAAGGAAATTGCGATAATATTTGTGTCGTTAATATTTTGTGTCCCTTTGATAAAGTACATCCTTGACGATTTTATATTGGTGGGGAAAATACTATAAGAAGCTCGTTTTTCGAATCTCGTGTGTTTACCCTTACTATACGTCACACCAGCTTTCCTGTGATAGTATTTAACGCATTTTTTAAAGATTGGAGCACTTATTATAATTACTTATTTCAAGAACACCAGTTTCACTGTTTTATTAATTACCTGATTATATATGCATAGTACACATTTTTCATATAAATTAGTAATAGTTAGTACTGCAAAAGTTATACAATTATGGCACAACTGATTGTTGTGCGATGTAACAATTTAAGTGCAGGTTAAGATCTGTTAAAGTCTGCATTGTAATCAGCTGCTTGGTTATCTGCGTTAGTTGTTTCCTCAAGTGTAACAATGCAAACAACTCATTACGTCACCTTGTTCAAAAACTGAGTATTGAATAATTTTACACTACAACTTTTCTCCGTATTAAATATTGACCGGTGTTCGGAGAAAATGGCATCTGTGCTTGAAAATTATTATTTATATTATTCAACCGTATTAAGGTGGTACAAAGAATTCTAGAAATCAAAATTTGGCTTTGAAGATGTTACGAAGCAAGGACACCGTACCTAATCCGTTACCGAGAAGAGTATCTTCTATCTATTCAATGATGCTGTGAGGAAGATGTACGAATTCGATGAAATTAAATTATAGTGAAATAAAAAAATGTTTGGGCATTCATGCACAGATAATTCTTATTGTTATGCACGAATATCTTCGAGTGAGGAAGATTTGTTCGCGTTTGGTATTCCATGCTTTAAATGGCGATCATTATTTCATGGTACCGAGAAGTTAAGAAATGGAACATCACCTTATGTCAATAGCATCGTATTACTATGACATATCCATTAAACATAAAACAAGCTCTTTGAAGATGGCGGGACAACGAGGTCTATATGGATGTCTTCTTTGTTGTGACGGGAGTCGAGGACTGCGTTGTGTTGGAAACAAAAGATAGCCATTGCAAAGTTTTGCACCGACTGAATTATTCACTCTCGCTCGAGAGCAGACACCTAGTTTTCAACCAGGGCAACGTATTGGCAATTTACTGCAACATTTGTTCCAAGTATTTAGCAAAAACTGGACTGAAAAAATATCCACCCTGTAACCTAGATGTCGCTCCATGCGATGTTGAGCTCTTTCCTCTTGTAAAGAACAGGCTGAAAGTGAGGAAGTTTTCCAACGATGTTAATGTTCTTAAGATATGGGCGGAGAAGTGTACCTTGCTTTCAGAAGAAACACGAGTGATTGGTTTTGAAGAATGGATAAGTGCATGAAGTATGGCGGGAATGACTTTGAAAGATTGTAAAAATTAAACCTCTTTTGCAAAACTTTTGTAGTTTCTTTTGTATTTAATTCAATATCACTCTCATCTCGACCATGTCAATTACTTGTTTCCTACAATTACATTCGTCGTAAATATTAAATATGTTTTAACTATTATTTAAAGGAATGACAGACTATTCTAATGGTACAGGTCAGTTTTTAAAGTACTGCACTTCCTTACTAAATTGCGGGTTGGAAATAAAGTAAAATATAAACGATTTCCATTCAATAACTCCCATCACACTAACGAATTCGTCCATGTAGACTCGCGTGTTCAGTCACCTTCAAAGAGCCAGACTATTATTTTATGTTTAATAGGCACGCTATAGTAGTAAAATGTTGTTGACATAAGGATATGTTTAATTTTTAAACTTCTCGCTAGCATTAAATACGTCGTGCCATCTGTTCATCGGTCAAAACATGTAATACCAAACGCCAACAAATTTTCCTTACTCGAAGATATTTGTGCAGAAGGGTACGAAGTATCAGCACATGAATGATCAGACATTCTTCTATTTGGCTATATTTATGTTCGTATCGGATTCGTGCATTCTCCTGACAGCAGCATTGCATGTATGGAGGATACTCCCCTCGGTAAAGGATGATGTGCGACATCTGTACTTCGGAACATTTTCCAAGTCATATTTGCTTTGAAATTCATGGCACCACCTGAATAAAGTTGCACGATGTGAATAATTATCTTCAAGCACAGGAGCCATTTGCTCTGAACGCTGGTCAATACTTAAACCACGGCAAAAGTCGTAGTGTAAAATTGCTCGGTGCTCAGTTTTTGAACAAGATGAGCGAATTGTTTACACATCTTAACCTGCACTTAAATTGTTACATCCTGCGACAATCAGTTGTATCATATTGTAAAACTTTTGCAGTTCTCTTTACTAATTTATTGAAAAATGTGTGATATGCATATATAATTGAACAATGAACGGAAACTGGTGTTATTATAATTTGCGTTAAATATGTTCAAATTAAAGCCGTTGTAACCTATAGTAAGGGTATAAATTGGTCTTCGAATTTATACCCTTACTATAATATTTATTACTATACTTTGCATAATATAGTACCTCCCACGGCATGAAATTTTAATTTATATATTTACATACGTATTGGTGGAAATGAGTGGTTTGGCTAATCAGAGTAATGAAAGAGATCGTTAACATAAAAAGAACTGTTTATACTCATATATTTTGTTTATGAATTAAAGCACCGCAGAATTTAATAACGCAATAAACAATCTTATACAGTATCGACTTATAGACGCTAACACAAAAACAAAAATCTCGAATTAACGCAGTGGAAATAAGATTTCTAAGAATAATAGAAAACATAGGCAGGAGGCATAAAATAAGAAATGAAATATCCACAAGAAAAACCTACAAATTGACTCTGTCAACGTAAAAATCATAGAAGCACAACCTAGATGGTTTCGTCATTTGTGTCGAACGTCGGGGGATAGACTTACTAGAACAGTGTTTAAAACGCGAGTGCCGAGGAGAAATAAAAGGGAAGGACCAAGTGCCAGACGGACAAATAATATTAGAGAAGAAACAGAGAAAAAAGGAAAGACATAGAATATAATACAAAAGCTACGAGAGAATAGAAATGCAGGGCCAAACTTCATCAGCCTTACAACTAAAAGGTAGAATAGGTTTAGGACTAAGAAGAAAATGAATCAAAGAAATCTAGAGCAATGTTGAGAAGAGGCAACATCACTGTTTCAAATTGTGTCTGTGATTAGTTATATAAAGCTTTAACAGCTCTTGTTAGTTCTATCAGGTTGTAACATAAATCCTGTCCGAAAATTTGTAAAACTTGTTTATTAAATTTTTGTACAAAGTTTTTATTTATCAATCGTCAATGTATTTTCCCTCATTATTTATTACCGCTAGCCATCTTTCAGGTAACATATGAATTCCTCTACGGAAAAATTCTTCGGATTTTGAATCAAAAAATAAAGTTACTGCGGTTTGAACATCTTCTTTTGAAGCTTTTTCCATCAAGGTGGTTTTGTAAGCTTCGAAATAAGTGGTAATCCGTAGGAGCAAGGTCTGGGGAGTACGGTGGATGTGAAATTTTTTCCCAGCCAAGTTCTTCCAATTTCTGAGAAGTGATGCGAGCCGTATGTGGGCGGGCATTATCTTGATGGAACAGAACAGCGCGTCGATTGACCAGTGCTGGGCGTTTTTTTCGCAGGGCTTCCATTAAACGGTCGAGTTGCTGACAGTAAAGTGCGGCAGTGATGGTTTCGTTCATTCCCAGCATCTCAAAATGAATTACACCTTTAATATCCCACCAAACACAGAGCAATGTGTTCATTGGATGCAGTCCAGCTTTAGGCGTTTGCACCGCCTTCTCACCAGGACTAAGCCATTGATGATGACGCTTAATATTTTTGTATTGCACCCACTTTTCATCTCCGGTAACAATTTGATTTAAAAACGGAGCACGGAGATGACGAGAGTGCATTGAAATGCACACATCAATACGATGTTGGAGTTGTGCTGGCGATAGTTCATGCGGTACCCATTTTCCTAACTTTACCACTTTTCCCAATGATTGCAAATGACGATGTATAGTCATATGACTTACGTCAAATTCTTGTGCAAGTTCTCGCACTGTTGTAAATGGATTATTTTTCAACCCGAGTTCGAAGGACCTCCCTATCAAATCCAGAAGGCCGCCCGATACGCTCGTCATCCTTCAAACTTAAGTCACCGTTTCGAAACTTTTCAAACCATCTCCGACACATCCGTTCACTAACAACATCATTGCCATAGACACCTTGAATGTTTCTATCACTCGCGTTATTTCCTTTTTTGTATTCGTAAAGCATAACATGTCGAATATGTTCTTTTGTCACTTCCATCTTTAATGGACGAAAAAGAAATTGAGAACAATATGTACACTCTTCAAAAGTTGCAGAAGTACTGACTAACTTATTGCGAATAAACCAATATGACTAATATTGCAGAGATTTCGCAACGTTTCGTCGTAATGCGTATATATGCGAGTTACTGCAAGAATCGGACAGAATATATGTTACAACCTGATATATCAATCTTAATTTTCTTATGAAGGTCCCAAACTTGTAAAGGTTTTTTTAGATTAATGAAGAGTAAATAAAGAGCAAGTCATTGATCCAAAACAATTTCTTCTTCAGTGATTAGTTTAGCGATCACACACAAGTTTGATCGCCTGTCAAAATTATCCAATTTTAGATGAAATATGCTGACAAACAAACTACGTTATGACTCCGACAACTTCATATATGATCAATGATCGACATTTTACACGAAAACTTGGTTGCTTTTTGCCTTTAGTTGGATAATATATTATTTCTATTCGTTCTTTAGCTTCTCTAAAAGCTACTTATAGTTATATCTTTTGAAATACAACTTATTTAAATACTTCTGAAATAATAGGTGTTAAATTCCAAATCTGAAATCTGTATATAGCTTCAGATTGTAGCTACTAGAATGTTAGTAATTACATGTATTTTATCTGCTTCTTCGTTTACCTCCTTTCAAAATATCCCCCGCCGCTATAAATTCAAAAATATATATTTTTATCAGTCATTTCCAATTATTTTTATCATTTCACGCCCATCTTATCCTTACTTAATTACCGAAATTTTTAATGTCATTTTCACATAATTACCCTCCTTCTACCAATTAACCGTAACACTTCCTCATCGAAAACGCTGTGATAAAATTTAGATAACTCCACAAGTTAGTCGATTGTGCTCGGGAAAGGACCGGAGAACCGGATTTTGAGAGAGGTGGGTTCGGCGAGAGCTCCGGTGTAAAGTCTTAATCCGCTTTGGTCGGTGTGAGAGAGGTGGCGGCGAAATTCGATTACCTTACTCGCCGATCACCTGTATTTATCACGGGTCTCCTTATTATGTTGCACATAATCTTTTCTCGGAGGGTCCGGGACTCGTAATCCAATAAGGGGTCATCATTAAAACGCTGCCAGACCGCGTTTATATGAAGTTTTCGACGGTCGTTGGTGTACGCGCGTACGTGTGTGAGTCATTTGTAATTATTCTCGGATAATTGGGAGAGAAATTGATAATGGAACAGGAATATGGATGGCGGAGGTGATGATGAAGATAGGTAAATTGAAGTAATTTTAGCTTATAATTTTGTTAATAATTTAGAAAAGCATTTAATAGTTTTTGTGTGACAACCATTTCTGAACTAATTGTTCCAAAATGGTCGTGAAAAATTTTAAATTTATTTTATCTGTTTTGAAAAGCTTTAACTATAGAAATCTGTGGAATATTTACAGAATAATAAATTTTATTGTTTTTCCAAATAATCCATTTTAGTTAAAATACATAAGCTCATTTTTGGAGTCACTTCTCGAAGCAGGCGGAAAATAATTTTTGCGATAAGTCTCCAAACTGATAAAATTCAACAACAGCCATGTTGGCGTCAGGAAATCTACCACACGTCAAACTTTTAATCAATGTCAGCATATGGAAATCGCTGAGGACAAAATCTGAATTATATAATAGATAAATGATCAACTGGAATCCAGATTTATGTAAAGAAATTATTGTTTTTGCAACTTGTATTGTAATGGTGTAACAAAATTTCACACAAATTGGATCTTAGCGATCATTATGCAATTTTCTAAACATTCAATAAGCGCAAACTTTTGTTTTTAAGAGGAATTACAGCAACTGGAGTAGTGTAGGTACCTAAAGAAAATAGCAATCACTTTTTCAATTTCACTTGTATTGCTAATAATTTTCGTCGTTTGTTTCTCATTTTGAACACTAAAACAGCAGATTTACTTTTCGTTTCGGAGTGACAATTGTATATGCATAGTTCGTCACTCGTAAAGAAACTAGGAAACTTCTTTTAAAATCCTCCATTGAATTTTCCTAATACAAATCTACGTCGATCTGCCTGTGATCGGTTTTGTTCTTCATTTAACAAATGTGGAATCCACCTATTTGTCAGCTTTCTCACTCACAGATGTTTGTACAAAATTATGTTTGAGCGATTTTCCTTAATTAGCTTTTCTGTGGAAATAATGTTTTCAGCATAAACCGCTACTGCAAGTCATCCAGGTCTTGGTTATTCTTTTAATGTACCTCTTCCATGTATAATTCAGGAAACTAAGCTAATGGTCTATTGTCATCAAAAGCTACTACTAAATTTCGATGACTTTGGTTGTATGATAAACCTTGTTTAAAATCGTAAAAACTCATAGCCTGAAAAGCCTTTCGCGAATGTTCATATAACTTTTTGGACTTGTTTGTTTTAACCTTAGTCTAACATAACTGAATTAGAATTTGTCAAAAGAATAGCTTGTAAATTTTTCGCATTAACATTTTTGTTTTTGGTCAGATCCATAGGCTCCTACTATAAATTTTCAGAACATCCCTCACAACATGTTTCCGTTTATTTATTAGTATCTTTAATCAATAAAAAAGAACATAAATACAATATTAACCTAATGTATTAGCACGTTAATAATAAACCCGAAAGAACTTTCAAAACAATACCATATTTCGGGACTCTACTTGGAAAAGTCTGAATGTTCTTTAATAAAAATCTGAGTAGCAATATAGTTTTCAAAGATATTAATTTGGACAAAATATTATTTAATGAAAAAGATAAAACGTATCGTATGGAGAAATGCGGTGTTTGTAAATTTCAATGCCGAGAATGTAATAGTGTGTATATTGACCAGTCAGGGAGAACATTCATAATTAGAACAGAAGAACATCTACGAAGCCTAAAATACCAAAGGAATGATTCTAACTTCAGCAAACATCTAATAGAAACGAACCATTATGTACATACAGATTTTAAACCGGAAATACTTTACATATGTAGCAAAAGTATGAAACGAATTCTGTTACCCTTCGTACTGATCAATTAGATTTAACCACTTCACCTCTTTTAAATTTATCCTAATTCTTAGCACTCCCTATTTCTATTTTAATCTCTTACTCTAATTGTACCTAATAATTTCATTAGTTCTTAATGTTTTCCTGTTATTTATATTTATAGATATTTCAAAGAATGATCTTTTACCGGCAAATAACCTTGTATGCAAATTTTACCACTACCTCTTTCTTGTAAGCGGACTTAATTATTCCTTTTCGTTTCCCTATATAAAGGAGATCGTAACCTATGCTGTACTTGCTCGATAATGTCATAACAGACGAAATTAGTCGCAGTTAATATACATATAATGTAGGGTGAAACTTTAACAAAGTATTTTATTTATTCTTTGGTTTTATATATTCCGTGGTTAATTGGAGTAAAGAGAAAATGTATATTATTACAAGTGCACTGAATTCTCTTTAAAATGAATTGGTCTTCTTTTTCTTCTTAGTGTTTTGTCCTGTTTGTTGCCTGTTGGCTATCATATCTTCTATTATAATTTTATTATCAGTCTTCCTAAACGAGGGCACAGTCAATTTATCATTTACATAGATCGAGTAACGGTGATACTGAAACATCGTAGGCAGGAATTGTATATATGAAAGTTAACGTTTGGTGAGCGTGTAGTATGTTAATCAGCATGAAACTTAAAAGTATTCAGAACTTTTATGAATATAGTTCTGTTATACGGCTCAAGTTTCTGGTTAGTGGCTAATACAATTTGATGAACAACTTCAAGTGTTAAATAAGGTTTTAAGTCACAAGGCAAGCGTAAAGAAGATAACTAGTTAAGAAGTCGAAAATGTCTATGATAAAATTTGAGTATACTGCTGAAGACACAATATTTTTATGTTCAATGCTGAAATAATTAGCTTTACTACTACTACTGTTATTTTTAATATTGGGTGATGCCCATTGGGCATTAACTTAGGACCAATTTATTTTGTAATTTTTTCGAATAGCTTGCTCTACTTTTGAAAGTGTGATTGAGATAGTGAAATAATTAGATTAGGTGCAACAATCGACATAAAAACTAGGATTAAAATTTTAATAAAAAGTTGTTATATTAATCTGGTACGTTGACTTCCGCGGTCGTGGTCCATACTATCTGCTTCTGGGCTTCCGGACGGGAGCCGCATCACTGGTATAACTGCCGATGTTTCGTACCCACTCAGTGCGACAGACAGTAGCAGTAGTTGAGCCCTGAAGATGTCTCATACGAGTGGGTACGAAACGTCGGCAGTTATACCAGTGACGCGGTTCCAGTCCGGAAGCCCAGAAGCAGATAGTTGTTATATTGTTCTTGCAACAAGTTTATTTAACAATCTTCGTTAATATCTGGAACTTTAGATTGGAATAATTTCGTTTTTAGTGAGGTTGGTCTATCTATACCTTGAACAAATACACTAGTATCTCAGTTTTGGTTGTAGTGTATTCAGTGACGGTACTAGTGTAATCATGTAAAAGAAAAGATTATCTCTGGATTATTTAACAAAAAAATTGATCCATCAGGTAACGGTTTTCTAAATGGAAGTAGAAATTACTTTTAAGTAATGGGACATGACTTTTATTCCTTGTTTGTTTCTTGTTTAGTAGATTTTTGGCTTTTTATCCTTCCAATTTAAGTTTGAATAAGTTACATTCTAGGACTTTAAAAACGTGGTTCTAGCGTTTGCTCCATTTGTGAGTTTTCTCCTATATTTTTTTAAAAGAATGATTGCGTTTTTCCATTTCTATTATTGTTCTCTCAATAAACAACAAACAATACGGACAATAAAAGTTCGACGGTTCCGTAAAATCGGTGTGAAAACATCGCAGGCAAACAGATAGGTGCACCGCCCGTTCCGTGATAGCGAAAAATTGATTTATGGACTGGATTTTCACGCGCGCGTCTAGCCTCTTCACGGCACGGGCATCGGTAACAGCACCGGCAGCTTTATTGCCGGAATACAAATCGTTCGCAAAACACTATCAGCCCGGATATGTTGATCTTGTCGCCTGGGTAAACGGTCGATCATGTGTGTGAAAGCGAATCGGCGATCCCACCGACGCTTGCCTCGTTTTCGAAACGATTTAAAAGACAAATGGCACCACGGCGACAATGTGAACACAAGAAATTGAAAAGCGATTAATACAGCTTATGTAGATGTATCTAAAGGTATGTCGAATATATTTTGGTCTGGTCTACTAAATTTTGAGTTTATACTAGTTGGTTGGAAAACAAATGCCTTAAAACTTTATGTACTTGCTCATTTATTCTAATGGTATACATCGATACTTAAATTTATTTATCGATTTATCGATATTTAAATTTAAACTGCATTTATTGACATAATAATACTTTATTACAAATAATTCTTGTAATGCATTAAATATTGGTAGTTTTTTTAAAAATTACATATGTATATATATATATATATATGTATATACATATACGTATATGTTCGAACGAAGATTCTCGCGGTTGTAAGTATGGGTAATATTAGATTTTCGCGTCCTCTTCGATGTCGGACAGAAATTCTTGAAAGAAACGGCGTCTTGACGTTTCGATGGCATCTCAATCATCTTCTTCAGGAGTTGTTTCGTGGTGAAGTGTCAACCTGAAACTGAAACTGAAAGTTTCAGGTTGACTCTTCAACACCAAACAAATACTAGTAGTGAAGCGGCAACCTGAAATTGAAACTGAAAGTTTCAGGTTGACGCTTCACTGCGAAACAACTCCTGAAGAAGGTGATTGAGATGTCATCGAAACGCCAAGACGCCGATTCTTTCGAGAATTTCTGTCCAACATCGCGGATATATACATATATATATATATATATATATATATATATATATATAAGAATGCAGCCTTCAATGCGTGCTTTGTTTACAAATCAGGAAGCTACCTGCCTATTAATTTGAGATTTCACTTGTCTAATGAATAACTTGCTTTATATAGAAGCAAATGATATACGCATTGGAAATATATATATATATAGGGTGTTTCGCCTAACCAAGTGACTACTTACACGAATGTGAATACTGTCTTCTTAAAATACTTTATAAAAGGGTCAAACTCTGGTTTGACTATCAGCTATCTTATAGAAATACGTTCCGTTATTTAATTTTTGCCAATCGCTGGTTGCAATGCACTGATAGATTGAATACTACCTTTAGAAGAACGTCTTTAATTTATAAACTTGGTGATATAGAAGTAAAAGAAAACACAAGAGATTCTTTTCCGATTAAATTAAAAAGGTTTTCCTTACAAAAGATTTTCACGGTAAGCTTTTTATTATTTAAATACACCATTTGAAAAAACGGGTAGTGTAATATCTGCATCACTTCGACGATTGAAGGAAAATTCATGGATATTTTACAGATTGTAATTGAATTTTCTATTAGTCACTTCTGTAAGTATACTTACATTACTATTCTTTCCAGAGCTCACCCCAACAATTTTCAAAAAAAAACAGAAAACGTTCCACCAGTATTTATTGTAGGTATTACGAGAAAATTATCTTGACCGTAGAGCATAATTTTTCGCTTATGCTGGAGCTGATTCTTAGTATTCTTAGAAAACGTTTTAGTCTATCTATCTACTACGAAACCAACGGAAGTGATTTGCTGGAATAATAAATAACTATATAGGAGTAGTACTATGTATTCTTTTTTTTTAAATTTGAATGTTATGATGAAATGTTATGTTACGTTGTTTACATCTGAAATGGGAAACTATATTTACTATACAATAATTTCAATACTGTCTTGAAACGCTTCATTATTGTTTAGATTTTTTGGTACATGATACCCTTTCAAAAATAATTATATTGATGGGAAAAGTTCCTTAACTTTCACTCTCTTGTGATGTAATTCTGTATATTTTGGTATGTGGTGTTGAAAAATATCGTATATCGATCATTTACATTTAATACTATAGATGAGCCTTTGAGAACACGTTTCTGTTCCCAAGTTTCTGTTAAAACTATTAGGACATCAATCGACCAAAAAAAATTAAAAAATATTTTGGAAAGTCGACTCAGTACGATTGCTAAAATTTGGAATAATATTCTGCAGCTACCGGGAGATACTGTATCTACTGTACTACTGTTAACTGATAGAAATCCTTTATATGAACTTCAGAAAGCCAAGAATTTTCTTCTCTTGAAACTTAAGTTGGCAGCATGAATGATTCAATTGACACCATTGTCAGATCAGATTACGTTGTTTTAACAAATGACTACATACAAAACGTTCCAATTAAAAAGTAAAAAGCTCAGTTGTAAAAATATGTGCTCAAAATGTGATTCTTAATTTTCGATACATATGTGACTATTCCTTAAATTTTGTGGTGTAGAATATCTGAATTGTCCGCAATAATATAGACTTCTTCGTATTATACAAGTTAATATGTACTTGCATGATCTTACGTTTAAATATATATTTTTGTATATAAACCTTAAAAATAAAAATAGCATTCATTTACTAAATTATTTCATATTGTAACATATATTTTTTGTAATTTTTCTTCTATTTTAGTATATGATTACCACATTTCCTGAAAAATGTAGTTTGCATATGTATAAGCCTAAGAGAAAGCCATTAGATTCACAGAAACAACAACAGCAACGAGAATCAGTTCCCCTTAGTGCTCCATCCCCTTTCAAAGTAGTATTTGTGTGAAAACCTGGGAAACAGAACGACAATGTGGTGGCAGAGGAGGAACGAGATGGGGACGCTAGGAGGTAGCTAGCAGGCGTCAGTACACGGGTTATAATATGTTTACCAAAAAGACCTCGGCGCCAGTATTAACTTAAATGTAAACTGCACGTTTTGTGAATAACTCTTGCGGAACACCACACCAAAACAGACCTGCCGCTCGCGGTCTCCGAGATATTCCATGGAAAATTAGCTCACTTGTTACCTACGACGACGCATCACTTACTAAATTAATCTATTAAATTAGAGAGGCAGAGACGGTGCACGGTGGTGGCGGTGGTGGTGGCAGTAGTGGTGGTGACGGTGGAGGGTATGCCTGTGACTGTTTCTGTCACCTAGATTGTGAGAAGCACCTCCTTCGTTTTAGTTAAGATCCGCGTGATGTTTTCTGTATTTTATGTCGCTGCAAATGCTTTCGAAATATTCTACTAATTGTTTAGTTTCTTATAATTAGCACAAATAATATAGCTTAAAATGTAATTTGTTAAAATTTACAATAAAATATATAAACTATTTATTTTGTCTTTTCAAAGAAATTATATATATTATATATATATATATATATATATATGTATATATACAGAATGCTAGAAAAATTTCGCCGTTGCTATTGTTTTTTGTGTTTTTGTCCATAATCTTTTTCAACATATGTAGGTATTATATTTCCTAATATGTATAAGCCAGTAGTCAATAACCTGTTACGACTTTTCTTAAGATTTCTGACCTCAATTATTTTTACCCAAGTCAGCGGAACTTGTTGTTTAAGTATTAGAGCGCGCTTTCAAATTTTGTACTATCTATATACTGCATAATTATTTAAAAAACTCCAATCTACTCGTATAAGTAAAAGTTGAATTGTAGAGAAGACATTTTGGTAATGGTAATCCAAATCTGCTAGATTTGTAAAACATGGTGTGGTAGTTATAAAGTCACATACCTACTGGTGATTTAGGCCGTAGAAGAATTTAAATAAACTTACCATTACTTCTTCAATTAAATTATGTTTTGCAAATCTACCATTCTTAGAGAAATCGACATTGTTTCATCACCTTTAGTTCTTAACATCTAAAACTTCAGACTACGATTTGTTTGGAACATCGTAATAATGTAGCCGCATCTAGAAACCAGTATTTGCTATGCTTCTGTAATAATTTGGAATATTCGATATTTAATATACAGAAAACAACTGAAGTTGATTCAAAGAATATTTATAGAATTTCTTTGGTCTCGTTTTGATGGTGTTTGCTCAGAAATTAATACAGACCAGGCTTGAAATACAAATACAGTGGTTACGCCGTATTGTGTGAGTTGGCGTGTGTATGTGTGCGTGCGTATGCATCTGTGTATGCATGTTTATGTGTGTATATAATAAAATATACGTCTTAATATTTTACTGAGTTGATTTTCTCTAGAAATTCCGTTATTGTGTAAAAGCCGTTTTGTAAAAGGCATGTTTTTAAATTTCGAAAATAGTTTTTCAGTCCATCATAGCGGTAGTCTATTTAACAGCCCTAGATGTTTGTGTTTGTAGCGGTAGTAAACAGCCTGTGATTAGGGAGTAGTATCTGTTGTTTGGATCTCAGCTGCATTGATATTCCCTCTCCTTTTCTCTTTTGACCTGATATCTCTCTTTTAGAGCGTAGCTACTGCTTGTGTGTGTATATATATATATATATATATATATGTGTGTGTGTGTGTGTGTGTGTGTGTGTGTGTGTGTGTGTGTGTGTGTGTGTGGACGCTAAGGAATTTATTTTATTTTTTATGAATTTAGGTCTGCAATATGTCGTTTGCTTAACTTGTCCTACTACATATTCGCAAGTGAAAAAACGTGTGATTGCTTGTTTTTGTTGTTATTTGCAATTCTTCTGATTTTCCGTATAGCATATAGTGCACAAGAGAGCTTTTTCGAGAGAACGTCAACTCATGTTTCCAAGTTAGTCTAGTGTCTAAAGATATACCCAGTATTTTTGCAGACCCTGTGTTTGCAGGAATTTTATTCCTGGTTTCTTTTGTTTTCATTGAAAATTAACTTATTACATATGCACAAGTACATCTCCTTCATATAAATTTTGTGGACTCCTCTATGCTGTTTTATCAGCTAATCTCTGCTTTAGAGCATTGGAGTCTGTGGTTAAGTGAATAATATAAAAGGTAAAAAACCCTAACCAGATTAATTCTACTACATACGCATATCGGCAACTAAGTTATCATATTCGGTAGTAATTAAAACGCAATGTCGAATACGTCGAATAAACCGCGAAACACTCTGCTAGACGCCCGCACAAACACTGAACTTAAAATCTTATTTCCGTCACTGCCCTCTACGTAAAAGTTGACACTCCTATTTCACTCATCTCTGCATTTTTCGTTTGTTTTTACTGGTTGTATCTCTTCTAAGAATTCATATAAACACGATTATGGAATCGATCCTCTGCGTTGAAAATATTATTTTGTTTTTAACTACAAAAATACCTTCAAAGTTATCTAATCGAATTGCTTAATCAGTTGTATGGCATGTAGCGCCATCTTGTTAGAACCACATCTCACAGATGTTAAATCCATCCAATTCTGGCGAAATATAGTCTTCCAACATTGCACGATAGCAAACTCCATTGACTGTAAAATGACAATCATTTTCATCAACGAAAAAATATAGTTCAATCACACTTCCGGCACGAGATCTACATCACACGGTCAGTTTTTGTGGTTGTAATGGAGTCTCTTAAAGTATATGTGGGTTTGTTGCTGTTCAGTAATGTCCAATAATAATTCAGCCAAAAATGAGCTTCATCGCAGAAGATGATTTTTCGACGAAGCTCAAGATTTTCTTCAACCTTTAGTACTGTCCAATCGGAAAAATTTCGGCGCTTCAAATGATGAAACGGTTCAGTTCTTGAATTAATTTGATTTTGTAAGGGTGCAAACCAAGAGCCTTACGCAAAATTCGCCATACTGTGGTTTGAGACGTTCACAATTCCTGTGAATGACGTAGAATCAATTGATTTTTCTCATTTTGACCTGAAGCATTTACGACTGCGATATTTTCGATTCTTCGATCGGTGCGATGTCTCATTAGCACAGGAACATCAAATAATGAACAATTTAACTCGAATTTGTCCACTATAGCACGCATAGCCTATCTAGTGGGGCAATTATTACCACGGAAAATTGGAGTAAGCGCTTTTAAAGTTGTGACCATCGACTAAGAATTCAAAGGCACGTTCGTATTGAAAGACAAAATTGTTATGTCTCTACTGGAAAACCTGTCGTATTAGATTTCAAACTTACTTCAACTTCATTTTCCGTGTTTCCTAAAAGAGATTTTATTAAATTTCTAGACAGAAAAGCCACCTGGAGTCCGTGTTCTTTAAAACCTAATTTTTTGTAATTGGGTATTGTCATCTAGTTTTGTGTAGATTTACCGTGAACCCATTTTCACATATTCAACACTGCCTTTTAATTACTACTGAAAATAATAGTTTATCAGCATATAAATATTAAAGGTTTGTTACTTTTGATTATTCAGAAAGAGCAAATGAGGCAATAGTACTTTTCTAATATTTATATAAACTATATGTAGTTTGAAATGAAGCATATGCTGTAATGGATTTAGAAAAGTTGCCACAAATATATAAGAACTGATCAAAAGTTGCTAAATATAAGGTACAATAGCGTACGACAAAACTTTCTTAATGCCACTCCTAAAACGCCAAATCTTTGACTTTTTTTAAGTAGTCTTAGACAAACATTTGTATACTACACATGGCTCATGAGTTTGATACATATACTAGGCGTGGCTATGCGATTCAATCTTTCAATCTACAATATCGTCTCTTGCAAGCACATTAAAGTTTGTAGATAATCTGAATTAAATATTGTTCTTTTACGGCAGGGGAAAATAAAACAATTACTTAATAAAACTCCCTAAAATAGTCTGGACAAATTTTGTAAAACAACTACCATAAAATACATTGAAATATATGCTCGGAAAGCGGTGCAGACGATCGGGCAAATTTAAACATGCCATAACACATACAATAACGAGAGACAACACTTTTAAATTTTCTAATTTACTTGCCACCTTTCCTTGACCGTTCTAGCATATTTCCAGTCGTGTCTCGCTCTCTTTCTCTCTTCCTCGCGCTTTCTTGACTC
Organism: Dermolepida albohirtum; assembly: GCA_031893035.1. Classification (NCBI taxonomy): domain Eukaryota; kingdom Metazoa; phylum Arthropoda; class Insecta; order Coleoptera; family Scarabaeidae; genus Dermolepida; species Dermolepida albohirtum. The sequence continues at coordinate 428,600 of JAVIWB010003930.1, read as the reverse complement.
ATTTTAAAATGTTAACTGACTAATTAACTTAATGTAACGGCGCCAGCAGCAAGTATTTATGAAATTTAAACAACGGAGTCGAGCGATAGCGATGTAGTAGCTGGAGAAGCCGGGAACACCGGCCGCGAAATTAACACGTTGAATTTCCATAGTGGATGGGTGAAACGAGGGAAAATTGTGAGAGAATGAACAAGCAGCAAGGTAGATGATAATAGCTAGGTGTAATCTGTTAACTTGACATTAATCGAACTTTCAACGACGATAACCTGGCACTAAACTTGTTATATTTGATGTACATATATACAAGTTAGACGAGTGATATTGTTGATTTTACTAAGTATTTTTGTTGTATTTATCATTAAACATAAACTACTCAATAAAATTGACTTGAAGTGTTTCCGAGTTCAATTATCCAGAATCTTGTAATCTAGAGAAACATAATAATGAATTTATGTTAAAAAATATATAATAAATATTAATTAATTTGCAGGTAGGTAAACTAAAATACGTGGGAATATTTTAAAGAATATGCGTTTAGTGATTGTTTAATAGGGTTAAATTATTATTATTTTGGATGTTCCACTACGATCATATAAATATGAGTGGTAATTAAACATACTAAAGCAGTAATAATTACGTCAATTATTAAGATATCGAATACATAGACTGTATTACTAAAAAAATGGACTGTCGCGAATGTAATATACTCAGATGAATAGATGATTTAAGATTTCGTGCATTTTCCAAGAGATTCGTGGCATCTCCAGAAAAATAAAATAAATAAAAGTTGATCGAAATTGAAGAAGGGAAAAGCAGAACCAAAAAGATAGAGTAAACAGATCATTAAGAAAAATTGTAATTAGACCAGGTAATGCGTAATCAATTTAGTGAATATTAGGTGTCGTAACCAGGTCAATTTCATAATTTAGTCATTGTTAATTTACAGTAATACGTGGGATATCTTTTAAGTTTTGCATAACGAAATATAGTGGCGCTCTCTATGTCAGCACTAAAAGTTAACCGCTATTTTTAGTTAACCTAAATCCAAAGTTTCAGTGCGATACATGTAGTGTTGTAGCTAGAACGAACTGTTGACAAGTTACTTGAAAAATGGAATTAAAACGATTTTCGCGGAATAATTTTTTATAATTATCTCAAAAGCATGCCTCGCCAAGTTCATTTCTGTTTTCGGCAAAGAAGCATCACAACAGTCAACAATTTCTCGTTGGTATGGAGAATTCAAGAGCAGGTTCTCCAAAAACGGAGTCACTCAACGTCGATGTTGCGCGCAAGATCATCAACGAAGATCGACATGTGACATATCGCCATATTGAAGTAATATTGGGGATTTCAAAGACCCCATTTTAAAAATTTTGCATAAAGAATTGTGTCTAAAAAGTTAGTTTCCCTTTGGACACCGCATCTGTTGACCGAAGAACAGAATGTAAATTGGTGTCAAAAAGCTCTAGATCGCTTCAACGCCGGCAACTCTAAAAACGTGTACGACATTATTAGTAGTGATGAATTTTTGATTTATTCACACGAACCAAAAATTAAACGCCGGTTATCCGTTTGGATGTTCCAAGGTGAAGTAAAGCCGAAAAAAGTCATCCGTTCTCGAAGTGTCTCCAAAAAGATGATCTCGACATTTGTCTCGAGAATAGGTCATGTAGCAACAATTCATCTGCAAGATCAAAGAACTGTTACTGCTGATTGGTATACAATTAAATTAAATTTATTAGTTAAATATGTTTCACAAAGTGACGATGTAGCAATAAATCAATTAATTTATTAAAATGTAAAAGTGCACTAGACTAAAATGGTGCGTTTATAGATTATAAAGGTACCATTTTAGTCTAGTGCACTTCAGTTTGAACTCGTCTATACATTTGCAGCATATGGTATAGTTCTAATGTTGTTTCATTCAGCATTGTACGTAGGACTGAAAAAATGTTTTTATACAAGGAAAAGAATCGTTCCATATCTAGCAATGTAACATTTGCATAGCTAGAATAATCGTTGAAGTTACATAAGGGATGTGGAAAAACACTCTCACTATCATTATGTATTTGTCTTAATCTGATAAAATGAATCTTTGTTTAAAACACTGGCTAGCTTGTCTATAACTAGATGATTTTTTTCGTCACTTATTGCTTAGGGCGTTCAGTTGCGAATGTACTTTATCCAGTATTTGCAGCGACTATATTAGCGGCAATGGTTTGCTAATTTGCTCGTTGTCACAAATATTCTTTTGTAATCTGGCTCGTAGACTTCCGCGGTCGTTGTCCATGCTTTCTTTATTTTATCTTCGGGGCTGTAACCGCGTCTTCGACAATCCTGCTTCCGACGTTTCGTCAGCACTCATTTGAGACATCTTCATATCAGAGGACATCCTCTCTGAAGATGTCTCATACAAGTGGTGACGGAACGTCGGCAGCAGAATTACTAAAGACGCGGTTCCAACCTGAAGGTTAAGATGAAAAAATATTCTTTCGCTTCTTAAGCTTTTTCAATTTTTTTCTGATTTTATTTAATAATCACGGCTTCTTTCCGGCTAAATTTTAAAATGAAATTCTCTATTTGTTGGAAATGTTTAGAATAATAAAACGTCATCTGTAACCATCTCTCTCAACTTGTAAGAATTGGCCATTGTAGTTGAGAGATGTATGATGTGAAATTCTCGAATTCGTTCAGAAGATTTAAGAAAAAGGGCTTTTGTTTGAACAATTAAATCATTTACTTCTGGGTGACAGTTTCTAATAGTTTCTGCTACAAGATGTAAACCGTAAAGTTTACATATTATATGTATGTATCAAGTTACCATACATATTTTTTTATTTTTAAGATAATGATTACGGCGCCATCATTTATTAACATTATCATTCTCTTCCATACATAACCACAGCTTCTTATTTAAATCTGATTTAATATTATTTTAAATTTTATCGCACAAAGAGGATATATGATTTTGTAACATTGCTCGTGATCTTATTTGGGATTGTATGTAACCCAGAATTTGCAAAACTCTATTCTAGCCAGTAAAGAAAACGCTAAATTACAAACAGTAAACACCAAAATTAAACCAAAAATAAAGTTATTATAAGCATTTACGCCACCATTTTCATACATTGTGTTTTAATGTGTTTTCTAGAGGAAAATTAATTTCGAGAGACCAAAGATTTAGCACAAACTCTACATTTTATTTATGTGCTCTCGGATTTTAAGTCTGAAAATTCTTTTATGAACTTCTTTACATTACGTCTTCTACTTATTGTAGCACTACTACAATTTTTGACATTATTCCGCTATTCAAAAAAACAGCAATATAACAAATTCCACGAATGTTCTCAGCGAACTGACGTAATGTACTAAATTCACTCTGTTATTTAACTAAATGCATATATTTGAACGCCCAGCGACTTTGATGCATTGCCGAGAATTGGCAGTTCTAGAAATAATCCGGTCTTTAGGGTCCTAAACTGGCCTCGTGCGATAAGACCTGTCTAATGATATCCACTTTTTAATATGCTACTGTGAAATTTTACAAAGTAAGTTTTATTTTAAATTTGTTAGTTAAAAATGTTTCACCAAGACCTGACACTATTAATAATTAATATTTGTAATTAATAATTTTTTTAACCATTTAATTGTTAAATGTTGTGTTTTGGCGAATATTTTTAATGAGCCCTTGTTTGTATCCTGAGAGGCCATAGAAAATAAATTTGAGCCTTGTTTAAATTCTTGTCCTACATTATGGGAGTTTACTGAGCATTTTTTTGAGACATACTTACTAAATTTTAAACTGTATTTTCTAATAGAAATATTTTGATCTTAATTGCAAAAGAACTTTTCACTGACAAAAATATAATACATTATTATTTTTATCTCTGAAAACCAACTTCCCTAACTTCGTTAATTTGTTCTTACTTGTTTCAGGTAATTATTACGAAACGAGAGAGTCGACGGTTCGTTTTTTTCTCATTCTTTCACTTGTGTACATCGAATAGACTGTGCGCTCCTATCTCCACAGCAAACGAACGTAAGTCCAATAAGAAGCTATTAATTTATTTCAGATATTCGCGTCGAGAGTGCTGCGGGAAAACTTTGACTATTCACCGTAATTGCATGATGAATGGTGCGGTGTGTATACTGTAGTACTACCCTCTCTGTGTGTGAGTATTTGTGTGTCGGTGTATGTGTTGAGAGTATTAGATTTGATTCTCTCTTCGCGACAGATTCGTAGTCGGTCTTCCAGACTAAATAATTATACCTATCTAAGGAGCTGTGGAAGGTAAATTGAGAGATGACTACGATTGTTCGGTCTCTTCTTACTTAATCTCTCGAACTTCAATTTAATAATTTCGAAATTCACGTTAATGATGATGGATTATGTATCTGCATGGTTGAATACCAAGTTTCCCAATGGTTTATTTATGTATTTATGCTTTAAAATCAATATTTAAATGTCAATCAATATTAAGAGTATTTGAACTTACATGAACAAGTTCTACAATAATATGATTATTTTTTGTAGGAAAAACACAGAAAAATACAATTTTACAAGTTTTGTTGAAATTATTAGACACAGGCATCTTAATAGCATGGACAGGATTATCATGTCGCACAATGCCTGACGTGTTTTTGATGGTATATTTCGTGCAACAACACGTCTTCCCATCATTCCAAGTATGCACACGCCATACTCTCCATACCAACTTCATTATTACAGTTGTTCACGTTGTTTTCTCGATAGGATCTATCATTATCGTTCATAAAAATGAATTCTTTTTCCACCGCTGCTGCATACAAAAGAAAAATGGGACACATAAACTTAATCAGGTATCATTCAGGTATCAGAAGCGAGACCTCCAATTTCTATGAAATAAGGTCGGTGTGTTCTCGAATACTTTGAGGCTTTTCCTGGTCAAATTATGTGTTAAACTTGTTATTTAACTGCAACTTAAATTTCAGTTTGTTATTGAATAACACTTGCCTCTAGTCATTATAATTTTAAATAATATACTCATTTCTTCACATTTTACGGGCTCTTTTATGCTCTGTAGTACGAGGAATGCTATCCAGCTGTCTTTGAGTATACAAACTAGAGGTATGCTAATGATTTCTTATTGTTTGCGTTAATAGTAGCCTTGCTGTGGCAGTGTAAATTCATTTCGAATGTGAGTTGCATTAAGGACGCGATAGCTTCTTATTGTTGATGTTGGTTAAGTTTTGCCCTTGCCTTGGTTGAGTTTCCAGAGAGCAATTCCATCTCCTAGAAATTATGCTTTGGCTCACTCCTCACTGTTCAGCGACGATTTGTTGTGTTCTTCCAATTTCCAATTCATCTTTGGTTCACCAAATCTTTACCTCTGAGCAATGTGTTTCTATCTCGGACGCGCACTTTTATAATATACTTTAGTGAGGATCGCTTTAACGCATGCATAGACCAGCTAAAACACGCCTATGTATTCGTTTATTTGTTTAAAAAGATTGAAACTAATTTATAGAAACATTTGTAGGTGCTACATTAAGTGACACTTCTTTTTGTTATCAGTTATATAGAATAACCTTAAATTGCGTCGACCGGTGTGTAATAAGAATAAATACTGATAAAAAAAATAAAACCAGCATAATCATGTATGTCTACCAATCATCTATTAAGGATGCCTCTAAAGTAGTCACATGTGCACTTGCACACAATGGATGTACTTTACTACAGCTAAAACATTAGGAAATTATTAATGGAATGGGTAGTACGAAACCAGAATAGTCAGCTTTTATATATTAAACCCAATACTATTATTATATATTTAGATCTTCTATAATATTTTCCAAACTAGTGTCATGTTCAGAATCAGTGCTAGTAACCTTGTACGATATAAATTTGAAAAATATGCGACCAATGTGTACCACATAGTGTAGTAGCAAGCATATATTAGATACCAATATATAGTGCAACATTAATATGTAATATTTGCCATGCTTTATCAACTTTTATATTTTTGCCTGAGAAATGCTAGATCACCGGACTGATTGTGTCTTCTTGTCATACATTAGATTCGCTTCCTCTACCGTGTTGACTGGTTTGTTTTTCGTAGGAGTTTTGTCTAGCAGCTTTAGAATCATTCAACATGTTTTGATGCTCGTATTTTCCAGCTTACGTATAATTAACGCAAAATTTAAGTGTTTTCGTGAAACTAGCAATACTAAGTTCTACACATTTCTTTAATCAAAGCACAGTGAATACGTCAATTTAGAGGGTATGTTAGAAAACTGGTCGAGAACTAAGAATAACTCCCAAATTTGCTTTCCTAGCATAAGCATTTTAACGGAAAATATAAAAGGCGCGTATGGTGCAAAAAATGCTTAAAAAATTCAACCGAGTTTGAGCAAAATCAGTGTACGACATCGTTACAGGTGACGAAAGTTACGAGCCAGAAAGTAAGCGACAGTCGACTCAATGGGTTTTCAAAGACGAGGAGAAACCCACGAAAGTGAGACGTGGACAAAGCTCTGAAAAGAAGATGGTGGCTTCTCTTTTCCGACGCAGTGGTCATCTTACTAATATTTCGCTAGTGGATCGTCGCATAGTCAATGTTGAATGGTATACAACCAATTGTTTACCAACTGTGTTATAAAAAGTGCGCTAGAAATGACCAAGAAGACAAATCATTCTGCATCAAGACAATGCACCACATAACGCATCTCAAACATCAGAGTTTTTAGTCACTTCACGAACGGAATTGATGAAATTTAATACTCCGAAAGCGACTGTGTAAGCCTATGAGAACTTCGTATCTGAGTTGACTGAAGAACAATGGGCCCAATGCTTTGAGAACTGGTTCCACCGATTGTAGGAGTGCATAGGTTATAAGGCGAATATTTTGATAAACAATAAAACAAAATTTTAAAATAATTGATTTTTTCTTTATCATTCGAAACATTTGTAAAGCAACCTACGTATTATTAATTAATATGCATTACAAAAGGAATTAGTCCTCGTTTATGCGATATTATCATATTAGATCACACCCAACAATGTTAGAAAATAAACTGCTTGCCAAGCGAGTCGCCAATATTTATGTTTGCCAAAAGGTTTTTAGTATATTGGCAGCATTGAAGATTATATCAGAATATTGAGTAATTGAGTAGTGAATTACTTCTAGGAAAGGGTAAATAGTAGTTAATGTACATATTTTCATATTAAGTTTTGATAGCATTTTAATTAAATTTAAGGTAATTTGTGCATCGTCTACATTTAAGCGATTTGTTTAAAATTTTATAAATAGTGAAGAAAATAGATAATTATCCTGAATTAGTATCACTAAATCTCCCATCTCTAGCTGACACGCTTGTACTTACTTTCACCCTGTCCCCTTAAATTTTCAAAATTCGCGCTTTAGTATCAACTATTTTTTTCCTATTTTATTCTTAAAAAATCTAAACAGGTTATACCCTTACTTCAACATCTATTTAGAAAGGTAATTAAAGGAAACAAAACATAAATAATAACAATGTGTGTTCTTCAAGTGTTTAATAAGAAACTAAAGAAACACTACTCCGTACTTCACATTTCTAAATGATTGGAAAACTCTTGAAAATCAGAAAGGACATCAGTAACTAGAAGCTGGAACAATGAAAACAGTAAAAGTAATAAAACGGTAAAGAACGACCGTTAAGTAAAAGCTCCGTTTTCTGCGCTCACTCTTTCCATCAAGATAAGAACAATGCAGTTAAAGAATGATCACGTCGGACTTGGTTTCGGGCTCGCTCCGTAGTGTCCGAGGGGGAGTCCGGTGTATATCTAATAACACATCAGTCAAGATGATGTACTTTAGGCGAGTGAGTGTCTCTCTCTCTCTTTCTGTGTACGTGTGAGTGTGTATGTGACACACCTCTGCTACATACCTATATAGTTGGAAACGACGTCCGTGCGTTGCCATGGCGATAGTCGAGTAGGCGCCATCATAAACACTCATTGTTGTGATGCGGTACCGGGGACTAACGGTAAGTGGCTGAAGGAGGACGTCGTCGTGTTGCCGTGCGTGTATGTGTGTGTGTGTGTGCGTATGTATGTTGTACGTGCGGGGTGATCCCCTACTCTTCTGGACCTAAATTGGATTTCATCATCTGGGCTGGTGGTGGTGGCGTGCAGGCGGTCAGGGAGCAGAAGGGCAGAGAGGGACTTAACGAATAGGTAAGTCCAGAGAGGGTGGGTTGGAGGAATTTTGGGCGGCTGAGGTGATGATGTAGGTAACTTTTGCGTGTGAGCGTTTTGATTCCGATATTCGAGTATGGTGTGGGTGTTTAAGATAGGAAAGTAAGAAAATGTTGAAAGAAACTATCTGAATTATGTACAATGGAATTTATTTCTCGTTTTAGATTGTCGTTTAGAGTGTCGAGTTTTCATTTGGAAGGATCTGAAAAAGATGGCAATTTACATTCAAAAGTTAAACTGAAAGAAATGTTCAGGATGTTCAAGTTATTGCTAAATTTTTTTAATGAAATTCTTCCGTAATAATCTACCACAACTTTGAAGGAAAGAAACAGATTTTTGTGAATCTATTTTGAAGAAATAAAATGTGACATATTCTAAACCTCATGAAAAACAACTTTTTTTCTGTTGATTTTTCTATGATTTTATTATAATGCAAACCAAACTTGCCACAAAGTAATAGTCAAAGTTTCAAATTTGAACAAATCGCGTTTTTTCTCGAATATATTGTTTAGTACATTCCAGACTCATAAGTTGGTATAACATATTGGCGGAAATTTTGAATTGAGCAAAATTCTAGCAATGCTTTTTATAAATTTCACTCCTTACGCTACAGTAAATAATATCAAAAGAATATTTTGAAAGAAGTATGCCTTCAGTCATTTTCGCCCCATTATGGACACTTTACTGAAGTTGCAGCTTCTATACTCATCACACTTACCTACCCTGAGACTATCTAAAAGCTTAATTTATATTGTTTATTTTTCGAAAACAATTCGGAAGTTTACTTCTGACAAATTTTATCTATTTTGTTGGTACTTTCCAATTAAATAGCCTTTTTTCGTTTTCAACTTGAAATCGATCACTGCACTGTATTGATATTCTCATGATTTTCTTTTAATCCAATCTTGTCAGGGAAATTTGGTGGTTTTGTATAGAAAGCAATTGTTTTTGTTGCCTTTGTTCGCCAGTTACCTGATGAGGTTTAAAATGTTCGACATCAGGTGGACGATGCAACATTACACCAACCGTTAACTCCATTTGAAAAGGTTATACCAGATTGGCTATTTCGTTGAATGGCATGTTCATATGTTAAACATATTTGAATCTAAATCACATGTGAGAAATGTATTTGCTAGTACTACAACTAAACTTGAATAGTTTGCTGATGCACCCACATAATTTTCAGTTATTCTTCAAGAGAAATTATTTCTTCTAAAAACTTTTATATACAAATAACATTTTTGAAAATAATAGATAACAACACTAAGAATGCAATTTGTAAAGGGAATACTTAGAAGATATAGAATAGAGGCAGCTTTAGTATCTATTTAGAATAAGAGAAGATAGTCAGATCAAGAGAATATGGAACATTAAATTTATAAAAAAGACATAAGATGATCTAGATAAACATAGAACAAATACGAGTATATATAAAACATTCAGAAAATGGCAGAAGAGAATTGAAGTTCAGCGAAAAGACTGACCACAAAGCAAAATGAAATGAAGTTATTTCGTTCAGAAAGAATTTAAAAATGGAGCAGTAAGTGGAGTCTCGATACTTAAAGTGAATGATGATTGGATTCTTAGTATCGTAATATTTTAAATCATTCTAGATTTAGTAGGAATAAAACACCACTAGCGATCATTTGTAATTACTTTGAAAAGTTTTCTGCATTTGTTGGATTATTTTTCAAATTTGAGGCGTCGTAAAAGGTCAACCACATGGGTGGTCCATAAATAAGGATTGTTCAAGGATACGCCATTTTAGGAAATAATATATATTCAAATGATATACTCGAAGCAACAGTACGACAATATACTCTCTCTACAGCAACCTGTTCGATCTCTTCTAGATACTGCAAGTAATTCGGTATATTTGAATGAAAAGGCATTTCTAGGATTTTGTTTAAAGTTTTACCTCGAGAAAGATAAACATCTTTCTAACATTTTCAATAAATTTTTAATTTGCTAGACAAATTAATTGTAGTTAGAATGAAATGCGCTGGCAGCTTCGCAGATTTGAAACCATTTCTCCATCACATTGTAAATGTTAATAAACATTTGAACGCTTTTCGGATTTTAGAAAAAAATACAAACTCAATTAAATTCGTTTTCATTTAAGTATTACTGTTGTGAAATTTTGTCTTTCAAGAAAATCGAACACTACTTTGAACAAAATATATAAAAGACGAAAAGTATCGGTTAATTCCAGGTGATCAGAATGAACTTAACGAGGTTGTTTGTGTTTGAGAATTCGTTCACGTGCGATTTCTTCTCTGTTCCCTCTTCCGCTCGTACGCTTCAAGTTCTTTATGTACCGGTAAAACTGCCAGGGGTTGTGATTAAATAAAAGATCTCTTTCTAGGTCTCTTTCGAGATTATCAACTGTACCTACGAAGAAGTTAAATGCAGAAGCAAAAGTCAATGAATGATGGATATTGTATTTCTTACCTTTGTTTTAATGTAACAATTTTTGCTTTAACGTATTTTAAGTAACAATAAATAATTTAATTGATTAAAAAACTATAATTAAATTTATGGGTTTAGAACTGGGCGATTTACTATAACTAACTTAACATGTATCACACAATTTCTTTCTACACCCATAGACAAACAAGTTCAGGCCGATGTCTTGACTCTATCGATCATGGCCTCCTAAATTGGATCGTATAGGAGTGTGTTCCTCCTTTTTTTGCAATTAATTTATATTTATATTTGTTTTAAAGGAGAGGTTATGTCCATCATAATAGTTATTTGTTGGACTCATTTCACTTATCTTCTGGTATGCCGCAAGGTTCGAATTTGGGGCCATCAATTTTCAACATTTACATTAATAATTTGTTGACTAGTTTACAGTGCCTATTTATGTTGCGCAAGCGACCTTAAAATATATTATACTGTAAATAAGATTGAGGACTCCGTCCTTCTGCAAGATAACCACCTTAAAATATCAAAGTGTTAAAAGACTTTTATTCAAAACGCATTAACCCGATTCATTCAAATTAAAGACAGTAGTGCAATTTGATATTTATCTATTTTTGTCGTCAATATGTGGATTCGTAATTGGTTCGTGTTGTAATTTCAATAGTATTAAAACAGTGAAAGCTTTATGGTACTGGTACCTAAGAGAGTCGAATATGCATCAATAGCTTGCTATCCTTACTACACTTGTCGACATTTGGGAGGAGAACGCATACAGAAAACGTTCCTGGAATATGAAGTGATTGAACTATGTACGTACATATGTATGTATATCCCGAACGCAACACTGTTTGCACTGTTTATAGTTTTGAGATTGACTACCCTATATTCTTAAATTATTTCGACTGGCATGTTCCTCCCTGTAACACTAGGACAATCGCTTGTGGTTTGTGTCGCATATGTCAAGGAACCTTTGATAATTTGGATTTGATCCTTTGAGCAAACCCATTCGTCGAGGTATTTTCTAACTTCTTCGAAATTAGCGAAGTGCTACTAGGCAAGCGCGTGTTCCATTGATGCGAAACAGTGATCGTCGGACGGGTCAAGGTCTGAAGAGTATGCAGGGTGCGATATTATGTTCCATCCAAGTGCTTTCAACGCTTCCTTAACCGGTTTTGCTGTATGAGACGGCGCATTATCGTGCTGTAAAATCACTTTACCGTATCTTCGGGCCCATTCTGGACGTTTTTTTACCAATACATGGTTCAAATTGATAATTTGTCGTCGGTAGCGATCAGTATTAATTGTTTCACCAGGTTTCAACAATTCGTAATACATCACGCCACTCTGGTCCCACCAAACACAGCATTGTCTTGCGATCAAAACATTTTGGCCTTGCAGTCGATGGGCCGACTTCGCCAGGTGATAACCACGATTCTTTGCGCGTAAGGTTTTCGAAATACATCTATTTTTCATCATCCGTTACAATTCGATGCAGAAATGACTTCCGATCATGTCTTTGAAGCAACATTTCACAGACGATTTTTCGATTTTCCATTTGCTTGTCATTCAATAGATGTGGCACCCATTTTATCATCTTTTAGATTTTTTCCATTCCTTGTAATCGGTTGCTAATCATCTTTTGGGCCACATTTAACGCTCCTGATAATTGTTTTTGCGTTTGGGTTGGGTTTTCATCCAATAACTCATTTCGCATCTTCAAACTTTTTCGGTCTACGCGAACGTTTTTTGTCTTAAACATCGAAATCACCACTTTTGAATTGTCGAAATTATGCCTCATGTTTTTATGGTCGGAGCATGCTCACCGTAAGTTTCTATCAGCAACCGATGACTTTCAGCAGCTTTTTTCTTTTGATTAAATAAGAAAAGTAATGCGTGTCGCAAATGCACTTCTTCAGGCACGAAACTCGACATTTTCAAAGATGTATAAATCTATGACAGTGTTACTTTCGCAAAATATAACATGTATGACTTTGAAGCTTGATGTCAGTAGAATAAATTGACATATGTGTCAAAACGTAACATTGCATACTTAAGCCTAGCGACATCTGGTACAAAAACCGGTACGCTCCGGTACACCTGGTATATATTATGTCCAAACTGTTATATTATTAATAAGTTCTTGTTCTTTATGTAATCTACTTTATATATTAGCTTATTTATGTATTAATTTATTTCGAGCATGTGTCTATTATTTTACTATGTTTTTTAGAAATAAATATTATTATTATTATTATTATTAATTTTAAAATATGCACGTAGTGTGACAGTTACTACTTATTCTTCTTTAAATATATTGTTTCTATCATTTTCGTTTTTTACGTTTGTAGAAGTTGGTCATATTATTTTATTTCGTTTTTATTCATAGCTTGCTCAGATATTTGGTTAACATTCTTATAAGTCGATTCATATTTTGACCAAATTAAACCTCCTGACATTTGCCTTCATTCTCTTCTTTATCGGTTATTTACTTTTCCGTAACTATATTTCTGTTTTTATCATTAATAATTTTTCTTAAATCATTCACTTAACATTATTATACATTTTGTAAATTATTAAGTAATTATTTAATGCCATCACAAAAATTCTTCAGTTAAAGATTTGTATTTAATATATTTAATGTTCTATAAAGTAACAAAAGTATCTATGAATCAATAACCTCTATATTGAAATTTCCATTGATTCCACTTGATAGAGGTACAACTGGGTTATGTGACATCCTCATACGTCCTCTAGGCCTTCGCTTCGCCAGTAATTATCTTCCAAATTTGGCTAGGGACCCTGGGACTTGATGACCCTCCTATGTCGCCCATTCGACTCTTGAGTATCCTTCATGCATTTTGAAACAGATACCGTTCCCGCACAACAATCACCAAAACGTTTGAATTAAAGCGCGCTATTTTCTTGACAAACCCGACTAGAAAGAAAAAAAATCATCGCACATCCCCCGCTAATGCATGCAGAGTACACCTCAAAGGGTCTTTTATCATTCGATTAAGAGAGCCCATTAATTGCTTTGACCAGTGTCCGTTGACGGACATCGGTCACGCACCGCAAGCAACTATTGCGAGTGAAACGCTTAATGAAGAACGTGTCAGACTATAAGAGATCGTTCTGAATTATTAAGAAATCTCTCTTAGGACCGTAGGCGTCATCCTCATCATGAAAGGACCCGTCTTCACTTTGCCGAAACTAATTGAAACATATGAGCGCGGCACGGCAGGACGAACACCAGACCGACTGACGCGATAGAAAGGGTTTAAACGTTTACGTCGTGCCACGGAACTGAAACTACACTTTACTTTGTGTTGAAGGATAATGAGGGACTTCGGACAATTTGGATTTAATTATCCTGTAGGCTAGGGGATCCTCTTGAATGTACGTACCTGAATTAAAAGGAAGTGGGGTCTTGGAAAAACTTTTTTTGAAAGGCAAAGCGGTCGCTCTGGATAATATTGTGTTAATTCGGTGTGTTTATTTTAAAAGCTGGCGTTGGGTATTTTAACAAATTAACTTTGCTTTGATTTAACGACAGTACCTTCCCTAATGCGGAGTTCGTTTTAATTTTTAAATTAAACGTAATGCTTTTGAGAAATATTTTCCTTTATAATTATAATAATAGCTATAATAGAATTTCGATTGGCTTTGCTAATTACACAATTGATTATTATAAAATTTACGTTTTGCTATTAATACTTCTAGTTTCTTTAAGGTCTAGTATTTATTCGAAAACTAGAAGATCGATAACAAATATTTTCATTACTCATAAATTAGCATATAATTTGCCTTGCGGCATCATCAGTAGGTACAAAAGTAAAACTAAACAATATTACTGCGACTAAATTGGTTATTAGTGTTGATGAGATTGTTGCTGGGTAAAATCTCGCTAATAATTAGGTGAGTAAGGGTATTATCATTTTAGCCTTTACTAGCGATGTTGTATCAGGTTAATTTGATCATGGCTTGACTATGTATTTTTAACCATTTCTCTTGTCATATAATAAGATTCTAGAATATTGAGTTTACAACTTTTCTTAATTACATGTACTACATATATGTAAATTTTTTAATGTACGCGTGTGTTTGCTTTCTATCACGCGATTAGTTAAGGCACAAGTCAAAAAATTTTAAATTACCAAATGATCTGACTTAACAGCGGGGTGAAAGAAATATTTTTGCAAATAGCGATGAAAGACGCATTTAAGTTTTAACTTTAACCACCGGTGTTCCTTAGGGTAGTCATTTAGGCTCAATTCTATTTGTACTTTTCGTCAATGCAATTAAACTCTGTATAAACTTCAGCAAAATTAATTTCGTTTGCTCACGATATAAATTTTCACTCCGTAATTTCGTTTCACCATGAGCGTGTTCGTTTTAAAATAGATATCAAAGCCATTTCGACATTGTAAAGGACAATAGTGTGTTATTAAATATTTTAATAAATGTAAAATTACTACTTTTGCAAAAAGGAGGAGGAGGAAAAAATGCATAAAATATATAGCGACATTCTATCTGTAGATTGGCGACTTCCATATGCAAAGAAAAGTAGCTGTGAAGGAACTGATATATACTCGAAGATATTTTCAAAATACTTTGACGTACTTGCTATCTACTCTATGTAATAGAGTAAATTCTACTAGTATGTCTAAAAATGTCTTAGGGTATGTGAATTTGTGAAAAATTGCACAGATTTGTGCAGTTTTCTGTAAGGTTTTGTAAAGTACGTGTTTGTGTTAACGTAAATAAAATTGGAATTGTTTGCCTTGTCTTTTTCTTTTATTATATAGAGTAATTCTGAAAAAATAAACTGATTTCATAGCTCAATATTTTATTAATGGTAAGTAATATATAATTCCAAGAAATTCTATTCACAATAAACTTTTATAGTAGTATATCACACTCCCTTAAGTTCACTATCGTTATTTGATATTTAGTATCATCTAAGTTATAGAGTAATAGAGGAAGATAAACTTGAACAAAGAGGAAGATCTTGGCCAGTTTATACCTGGGGCACGTCTTTATTCAAAAAGCACAGACTATCAAGTGCTATTGAGGCGCTGGTTGTTTCATCTTGTTGAAGAATCAATGGATCTGGAATTTTTCGGATTTTGTGTAGCACGGATTCTTTTCACTTATTCCTTCAAAACTGATGGCCGACCTGGACATTTATCTTCACACAAACACCCACTCTTTGTAAACTGTCCATCGACGTATGTTTTTAGGAGAGGACGTTGTACGATGTAATGACGAATCGATTTCGAAAAGCACATTACATAGTAACAACCGCTCGTGCGGCAGCTATTTGAAATTTAAAAATCGCCTCTTCCAAATAGTCAGTGAGTCGCTCTGTAACAATACTTGAGAATCCAAACAACACTGCTTCTGAAATCGGTCCATTCTCTTAGAATAACATTGTATTGTGGATAATTTCATCTTTAATACTGTATCATAATAATATCTTACATACCCATCATTAAAATTATATTTTATAATTTTTATGAAAATAAGAATGTTATAAATCTGTTTAAATAATTTTTATTAATTATTTTTGAGTCGCTAAATAAATAAAACAAAATTAAAATTAATAAAAAATAAATCTCTAAAAATTTTATTACAATTTATAGTTAGTACCTGTATTACTAGTTTCTTCAGAACATTTATTTAGTAACACTTCATTGAGTTAAAATTCATATTGCTGTTTATAAGATTCAAGGCATTTCACATATGTTGATGCAAATATATACTATTATCGTTAACAATAATGATATACATAATTAAATAAAATTATCAGTTTCCAATTTTAAATATCAGTAAGAGTAAGCGATAAATACGTACTTAATAAACTCAAAATTATCTTATAATAATAAATAATTGAAATAGATATGAAAATATATTACTAAAGTTATATTAAATATTGAAACGCGATGTCGAAGTAGAAAAATATAGTAAGCAACTGTCCAAACTAAATATAAAAGATAAATAACGATATGCAGTAACGTTAAAAACAAACATTTTTTTCTCAAAATTAATTCAACAAATAGAAATATATTTATATCCACATGTTCTAATAGATTTATGCCACTTCTTATATTAATATTACAGAATAAAGAAAAAATTTGATTGATCTGATCTATTTTGATCGTTTGAGACGAACAGATTTTCCTTTTGAAAATCCAAACAAAGAAAGTTCTTGCTAAACTTAAAAATAGAAGAAAAAATCATTCCCACATCAAAGATTGGAATATACCACATTTTATCTGCATAAGTAGTTTTAAAAACAACTTTTTTGTGGTTCCATCGCTTTATAATAAAACCTGAGCAAACAAACAATAAATTCAAAATTATGTTTTAAACAATCCTTTCTAGTATTTATTTAATATTGATCTATGATTATTTATGATGCGTAGTGTAAACTGTTGAAAGGTTCTTTCATATATTATAAAATTATTTGGGCGTTGACAGGCTGAGGAGTTTACATCATTCATTATGGTGTTAGGTATTGAAAGCCGTCTTCTTTGTTAAAATATGTGATGTATTTTTACAGCGACAGACGTCGAACTGAGTCGGTATTTGTTATGTGTTAAAATCTAAAAGATAATTCCTTTTAGATCATAAATGTAAACTAAGAAAAATTGTAAGAAAGTGACCTCTGTGTGATGTTTTGTAATTTAAAATAGTTTTTAAAGTAAAAATTTTAAATACAAAAAGTAGTTACGTAGTGACTTCGAACTAATAAATTAGTTATATTATTATATTTTAATTCTTTTAATAATTTTTTACCCCAGGAATTAAATTACCTATAATTTTAGTCGACTATCAAAGATGAACATTTAAATTAAATTAAAAACATAATTCACTGGCTTTCAGTCCTTAATGCAATACACCTCTATCCCTGTCTCTTTTTAATAAATACAAGGAGTAATTTAAAAATATTAAAATTAGAAATAGTAGTTCAGTAGGTCTTGGATAATTTCCAGATATTCTTCAGCTGTCATTCGAAATACAGCTGTCAAAATTAATTTTATTAGAACGTAATTTATTAATTTTCTTTAATGATGTCGTGATTTAAAAACTAGTATCAATTGGGTAGTGTTTTCGATTTGTTTTTTATCACGTGAGAAGAAAATAAAAACACCTTAGTCCAAATAGGGCTAATTTAGTGGCTTTTTTGTTTGTGTAGTGCTTTAAAATGTATGTATCACTAATTTCTATGTCCAATTGCATGGACTACGCATGGCGTCGTCTGTTTTTTCTAGTGTTTTTCTAGGTTTTATATGAAACTAAGAATTTTTTTGGTTATAGTAGGAATAAGTGTGGAAAACGATTTGAAAGGAACATCTTAGAACAATTTTGTTCAATGGGGAATGTTGATCGCAAACTCTGTTTAAGTAGTGTACACAATCCATTATTAAGAATGGATTGTCGCAAAGACAAAAGCTTGTACAAAGTTGGCCTTTACTATTTACTAATCCTTCAAAGTATTTTGAGCAATTGTTTCACGAAAAAGTCTTCTATATTTTTCAGTTTGATTTATAGAGACGCTAGTACAAATTCTTCTGTTTTACTGGACATTCCTGAATAAAATTCTGCGATCGGAACATTTGCTCTAGGAAATTTCTAAGTTAAAACCCTGTTTCACAATAAACTTTACTGCGCTGAGAGACAAAGTATATCGTGTTACTGTGGCAAAAGGGATAGAATTTGTCGCTGCTGTAAATCGTCATACAACACGCTATATATAAGGTACGGTCACAATATCAGATCAAGTGAAATATAAAACATGTATCGTTGCAGCTCATATTAACTACTGGACAGATAATAAACAGTTACTAAACAGGACAGGTAATGAATAAATCATATTAGCCCTTGAGTAAGTAATATAGTATAATATATATATATATATATATATATATATATATATATATATATATATATATATAATAGGCTCATATCAGTTATTCAGCCAATAGTACATATTCAATAATTATTCATTATCTGTTCAGAGTTGTTCAATAGCTGATATGATCTATTCATTACCTTGGTTAGTAGCTGTTTAGTATTTTTTCAATAGGCGCTTATTTCTGTACAACAGTTGAGCTGTAACAATACACTTCATATGTATCATTTCATCTGATTCATTGGGTGTACCGTGTATATAGTGTTATACGACGATTTCTGGTGCTCCTCGCATTCAGAAATTCTACTTACTCCAGTCTATTCTCGGTTTCGACTCGATATTATGTTTTGTTGCCTCACAGTTAGTTTTTGTTATTTTTCTTTTTAATTTTAGTGTTTAAGTGTTTTAAGTTTTTTCCTGTGTGAATTAAGATCATCTGGATCATAAATTTAATTCTTTTCTTATTAATTGTTCGAAAATTTTACTTCATTTGTCTATTACATTATTGCGAGCTCTGGCGTATTTTTATGTTGTCGCTTGTCGCGCAGGTGTGAATGTTCGATATTTTTAAGTATTACAGGCGCTTCTTGATTTTATCTTCCGAATATAGTGGTCGTATTTTAGTTGTGCTCAGTTTAAGCTGGATTTGTAGCGACTGCTGTTGTTTAAAATTTTTTGAGGTTATTGGAAATTTCGCATTTGGTGGTAATTTGCTAAACCACCGCGATAGCGGATTTCTTTTGGGAAAATTCGGAAGGCTTAATCGTTCTACCCTTTAAAGGTGAGAATCTTTTGTTGTCGCTATTTTGTCCACGTGTTTCTATCTTGTTAATTGCTTCTTTTGCTGTGTGTAATTTTTAGAGTGTTTAGTACAGGCCGTAAATTTCGGTTTTTTTTTGTTGAAAGTAAATTCTCTTTGAGGTATTTACTTCGAACTCGGAAAAACTTTTACAGAAACATTTGAATTGATGAAACAAGGTTATGGAGATGATAGCTTAGCCCTTACACGTGCGTCGAATGGTATAATCGATTCCAGTCTGGTCGCGGTATTTTGGAAGACACCTACGATACGAATTTGATTATGAAATTGATAGCGGAGGAATTAAATACGATTAAAGACATGATTCACGAAAGTTTGACAAAGAATTTAAACAAACGGAAAGTCTGTGCTCAATTTGTTCCTTAAGCTTTAAATAAGGATCGGTGTGGATCGCGTACGGAGTTTGATTTTCGTGCGGTTGTTTTTCGCCGTGTTTTACCAGGTGCGACACTTTGAAATTATCTGCTGATGATGACAACTTGGTTGTCAAAATGCGTATACAGAAATTACAAAAGTTAATGTGGAAAGGGGTTATATATCAACCTTAGTGATCAAATCAAGAAATTGTTGGCGTTTAACACTTCATGGACCTTATTTAAAGAGCCGAACGGAACTGTACATTCTATAATTGATCGGAACTGGAGATAAGACTTGATTCTTCAAGTAGAATCTTCAAACAAAACACCAAAGTTCTACGGTCTCCAAAAAATTTCCTTTTCACAAGTCACGAGAGAAGACAATGTTGATGTGTTTTGACAACTCTAGAGGTATTATACTTCGGGAATTCGTTCGACGGGGTCAAAATGTCACTGGTGAATATTAGAATCGTTTGGTGACGTTCGAATATCGAGCGTATGGACGCTGGTTGTTGTCCCAAGATAATGCACCATCTCGCCCGTCGCTGTTCGTAAATTTTTTGAGGAAAAGCAAGTGTACTTCAACATCCTCCGTATTCGCCTGATTTATCTGCATGTGACTATTTCCTGTTTCCTAAACTTAAACTGGCCATGAAAGGAACAAGGAAGTCTTATGACAATGTTACACAAGTGACTAGGGCCATTGAGGGGATTCCGAAAAACCACAAATCTATGCTTGCATTGATTGAATATATCCAGGAGTGTATTGATGCGGAACGGATATATTTTAAATTAAAAAAAAAATATATTTAGGTAAGTTGAATTTGATGGAGCCTGTGGTTGATTGACTTGATCAATAAGGTTGATATAGGATTGATTGGAAAGGGGTTATATATCAACCTTATTGATCAATATTTAGGTAAAATAACTAATTGTCTTTTTGTAATTTAAATTTTCTGTTCTTTTTCCGACACACAGCCATTTTACGACCGATTTACTTATATATAATAGAACCTTTGGGTGATTACAAAGAAATACCACTTTTAGAATTTTAATGTATTAGCGTTCATTTTACATACTATCTACGAACTTACAAACACACTAACTTCGAAGCATTATTGCAAAGTAACGACTACATTAGGAATGTGTTTGAATTTATACTGGTTACGCTTTTGTGTTAACTGCTATTATAATTATGAGTAATCATTTAAACGTCAAATTGACGTCATATTAATTGGAACGTGTTATAAATTGCAATGCATATTTTTGGTAAACTTGTTAGGAATCTATTTATTAATTCAAATACTGAATAAGATAAAACTGTTGATAAACATGCTATTTCTGTGCGTTTGTAACTCTTAATTGTGCTGGCAAACAACAGCTTCAGATATGTATGCGTGCACATATTGCACATGCTGCAACACAAGCAATAACGAGTGAAGATACCGCTTCGTAAACTTCAACTCTTCGCGGATTCCCGTTCGCAGAAGACACAAGAGAAAATACGTTTTAATCTTGTAGGTATGTCTACGTGCACCTGTTTTATCACAGCAATTAATCAGAAAATAAATTAGCAACGAACCGTACTTCGTAACTAACTGAACACCGTTTCTAATGATTCTCAAATGTAAATTTCTCGTAATTTTATTGGGACGATGTGTATGCTTGCGTCAACATACGCATATTGTGTAATTATTATACGGCTGCTGTTACTAACAATAATAATAGTTGTCGCGTACAGCGCCGAGTCTGTTTTTTAAGATATGTAAATTTTCGCAGCCGTGTGCTTTGGACTGTTAACGTTTCTGGGAATCTTAAAAATGGCATTTACGATGTGTTGAAACGACTGAATTTATTTCACAATTATCGTGAAGTGTATAGTCAGTGGAAGAGTTTAAATACGAAGCTTGGAGTGGGATTGTAATTGCTTTCTTGTAATTTTATGATTGCTTTGTTATAACTTAATATACAGAGCGAGTACTGTCTGTGTCTTTATTTGTGTTTATTTGTTCGGGTCAAAAATATTGAAAAAACATTAGTTATTGCCAACATCTCCTGCTCTACAGTTATTTAAACGTTTTAGATGTGAAATGATAACAACTACATACAATAGCGGTCAAAAACTTGGGAACATTGCGGACTAAATTCTATTGGTTTGAGACTCCTAAAATATTTATCGGTCGTTATTTGAATGCGGTATCTACTGATTAGTCTTAAAAAAAGTTATACTTAATATAAGTTTCGATTCACTAATTGCCATTATTCCCTGACAAAACCTAATACGTTGCTTACAATGCCGTTTATTACAGAAAGTAATCTAACATATGTCTACGTTGCATTATAAATACAATTTTTATGTGTTTTTGATTCGAGATTGTAAATTTGTCCTTATTGTATCATTTGTCATATTTTGGATAAATGAAGACCAGTATTAGTATTATACAAAGATTCATCTCATGGCTTTGAAGTAGTATTCCATCAAGCTTTTCTGTCTAAACTTAATTCGTTTGAATTTGTTTCGTCTGTAATTGCATTTATGAAACGACTTTTGAAAGGTAGTTTTCATACAAGCGTTACAAATGAAGAACTTTGTTACCATGTTAGGTATCCTACAAGGTTCTAATCTGAATCCACTTGTATTGAAAGCCAAATCCTTGTTAAGACTTGGCGTAGTAAAATTGATTTTACATACGAGGGTGGTCCCACAAGTACCCGGCCTGACCTAGAGACGGTGGTAGTTGTTTGAAAACTGTCAGTGTATTAGAAAGGCCACATTCTATAAAGCATATGCTTCAAGTTTGAAGACGATGTTTAGTATTTGTTTGGCAGCCATCAATAATAAACGTTTTTACTGAATTTGTAAAAATGGAGAAAATTGGTCATCGTTACGTGATACAATACTTTTATTTGAAAGGCTTCAGCCCAACCTATATAAAAGCTGAACTGGATCAATGGTGAGTATTATGCGAACTTATTGCAACGTTTGAGCGAAGAAATCAAGCAAAACAAAGATTTGTGTCCAAAGATTTTCCAACGATGACGAAGTGATGTCGGCAGTTAATGGCTATTTTGAGGAGCAAGACAGTTCTTACTATAAAAAGGGTATCGAACTTATCGAACATCGCTGGGAAAAGTGTATAGAGCTGAAAGGAGATTATGTTGAAAAATAAATATATTTCTTTCCAAAATTGTTGTGTTTTCTTTGATGGGTCGGGTACTTCTGGGACCACCCTCGTAGATAATGTATTGTTACATATACAAACAAAAGTACTCCGCGTACTACGTTATCAAAAGGGAGTTATTTTTGACACTAAATTTATTTTTAAATCACATGTTGAGTTAACATCTGATTCTGTGCGCAATTCGTATGAAGTCCCCATTTACCAATATCTCTATATAAACCCATCCACAATAGATTTGCAACAGTCTCAGTGCAACAACGAAAGCAGTAACAGCAGTTAAGCTCTGAAGATGTCCCATACAAATGGTGACGAAATCTCGGTATAGAACATACGCGGCTCCAACCTGCAAGCAATAATAAAAAAAAATTTATGTAGTTCGTCTACATTGTGAACAAGATCGAATTCACTGATATTGTATGATATCCCATCAGTACTCTCCTCTGTATGTTACTGGGTTAGATTCACAAAAGATTTATGAAGTATCTATTTTACAAAATACTTGAAGTCAACTGCTTAAGATTATTCAATATATGTATTTTGATAAAATAAGTCGAAACAAAAGTCTGAAATCGAAAATAACATAATTAATACACTTTTTAAAGAAGAAAAATATATGCATACATGATTACAAAGATGGATCTTTGGACAGATGTCGAACAATAGCAATAATGGTAGTGCATATGAAACAGATATATAATGTTTGTGTTATTAAGATCGTTTAGCGGGTCAAAATTGGCGGAATTACTAAGTTATTCATAGTATTGTAGAGTATGCGGATTATACGTGGAGGTATTAATAAGTACTAGCCTACCATACAAGATATCCCAATATCCAAAATAAAATGAATGCAACATAGTCTCTTTTTAGACATACATTTAGTAGGACGTTCATGAAATTGTCTTCTATGTCCTTTAAAAAATTCTTTATTTTTGTGTACAATCTCCCCGCATATGGTTTCATTATTTGTAGAAAATTTTTACTCTTCAAATCCTTTTTGAGTTTTTTTGAACAAATAATGGTTCGACGATGTTAAATTCGGAGAAAAGAGTGGGTGGTCACTCTTCGAATGTTCTTGAACTTTTCTAGCAAATAATGGTTTGACGTTCAATTCTGATTAAAGAGTGTGTGGTCAATCACTTCAAAACTAATTTAATTAATTTTTTTCCGGTGTAATTAACAAGTCTCCTATGAACAGTATGAAGCACGCTCATGCAAAATATACAACATATTTCGGCAACACGCTTGAGCTCAATTCTTCGATTTTCTAGAATTATAGCATTGATATTGTGTGAAATTGGTCTTACGGAGCGATACGCATCTGTGATATCTGATTTTTTAATAGTGTTTTACCATCATTTAACTTATATATGTGAAACTTTGACATTATAGCATTGATATTGTGTGAAATTGGTCTTTCGGAGCGATGCTCATCTGTGATATCTGATTTTTTAATAGTGTTTTACCATCATTTAACTTACGGATGTGAAATTTTGACATATAAAACATCATAGTTCTAATCATAGCAACCAAATTCAACTTTGTCTACTAGAAACTTTCCAAGCTAATTAAATATCAGTGCTTCCTCGTACATAGTATGTAGAATTGCATTCATTAATGTTAATAAGATAAAGTAAGGCAAATTACATGATTTTATCTTTGAAGAATTTTCAGATTAAAAGTGATTCATCAAATACCCAGAAAACTAGATATTATGGGTATTTTTGTTATCTGTCGGCGTATATTTTAAATGAGGGAAACAAAGGTATGTCACAGAAGTTGATCTCACGTTCGATAGTTTTCTTATAGTTGCGCATGATTGATTATCAATATAAATCTGAACTATTAGGAATATAATATAACGTTGTATTGCAGAAGAAACCATTTACAGTAAACAGATGTATTAAAAAGTAACTTGCTATATTAAAAAATAAGTAATGAGTAAATGCACAAAAAAGAGATAAAAATACCTATTTCTGGTAAGTCCCTTTGGTATATCCACTCACTTTAAATGTTAATAATAAAGGGCAATATTAAGAGATGTAGAGTAGGAAGACTACTTATACGTATTAAAGTAATCACAGGTACCAAAAAATACATTCCTGATTTTGAAAATAATAGCTTACGTATGAATATTATTCGATGTTCTGGAATGCATAATCGTGAGGTTAGAAACGGCACTAAACGGAAAAAATACGATATTGATATTGTATTGTTATCAAAGTAATACTAAGAACATGAATATACGTTGTACCTAAATATTCATACAAAAACTAGATCGCTAAACCCCATTTGCATATTCTGCTTTTATATATTAAAATGCCTAGAGATATAACGTGGAAGATTGCCGTGTGAATATTTAAATTAAAAACTTTTTTGTGCAAATAAATGTACATATGTAAATTCGATTCAAATATGTAGGTATAACATTTTCATGTTAAAAAAAAATCTCCCCGGCGGGGAATCGAACCCCGGTCTCCCGCGTGACAGGCGGGGATACTGACCACTATACTACCGAGGATATAATAATTTGTTTTCTCTGCGTATAAATATGCTAGTAATCTTTTACTTTTAAATTTTGTAATTAATATTTTTAATTATTTCTATAATTATGTATATATATATATATATATATATATATATATATATATATATAAATGTATATATAGTAGAGTGAATAATGTTACATGTTCATTTCTTATTATTCTCAATATGTTTCAATATTGGATTTAAATATTTTATATTCTCAGATTTTACTCTTATTTTAATTTCATTTAACATATGGCCGACATATTTCAATCAGTAGATAATAATTTCAAGTATTTTTTTAAAGCAATAAATTCTTTCAAAAAGATTTTTACAATTTTTCAATGAGGTATTTTCGTTTGCCAGACGGGCAGGTTTCTTTTTTATCTTAATTTATTTTAGACCGCAGAAGTCACCTTGCGCCTGGCAAAAGTTTTTTGAATAGCTTTTTTCAAATTATAGACTCATTTCATAAAATATATATGCACTAGTTATGTAAATCAAGTTATTTTATTTATTTTAGTAATCATTTTGAATTTTATATTTCACTGTCCATAAATAAATTCCATAAAATTTATCGAGATTCTTTACCAAATTCTGCAAATGTTTTGTAGATAAGATATATCCGTATTACATTAAACATTTCGTGACACTTATTTATTTTCTTAATCACTAAGGTTGATATATAACCCCTTTCCACATTAACTTTTGTAATTCTGCATACGCATTTCGACAACTAAGTTGTCATCATCAGCAGATAATTGCAAAGTGTCGCACCTGGTAAACCACGGCGAAAAATACCTGTACGAAAACAAACTCCGTACGCGATCTAGTGATCCACCAATTTCAACATTTATTTTCTTGTTTTAAGTACATTGCTTATGGTTTGTGATATCTTATGTAAATAAAATAAACAACATAATATGATAAATGAAAAGCAATTGAATTGTATCACCAAATATTTACTGAAAAATGTTTGCCCTGTTTGGACAATGAAATGCGCAAGTTCTGTCCTATTTTAGAAATCTTTTTCTAATACGATTTTTTATAATAAACCAACTTAAAGAATTGTATTAATCGATTTGAATTGGAATTCAGAACTGAATGTATATATATTTTTTGCTATTTTGGAAGTTGTTTGAGTCTAATTGTCTTAAAAATACTGCAGTAATTTGACTTATTATTCATTACTTCAATGTTCTTGTACTCAATTAAGTATTTCTATCCATTATATGAGGTGAGACAATTAAACAACGTTGATGTTTGTTTCCAAATGTATATGAAGAGAAAATAGCAACGAGGTCACACATCTTCACTATAGGTCTTCCATAACTCGATGCTTCCAACGACTTCTTCAACTCAAAAGCTACTTTTCAACTCCTTTGGAATGGATTCTTTTAATTTGCCTCTCATCTTGCACAAGAGAAAAAATTTGCAAGAGATATCAAGACTACACTGAAAGTAGAGCCCAGGAATGGTTCTTACAGTCTAAAACTCACTGATATTTAATAGTTCGTTCTTAAACAACTCTAAGTGAACAAGGATCACTCTCTCCCAAATACTACAAAATTTCGGAGCGGAACTCAAAATTGAGGGCATCACCGGCTGCTACAAATTCCTGATGGACAAGACCTCGAATGTTGAAGAAAGCAATGGGCATCATTTCAGTTTTTTTTCGGTGTTGGTTTGCGTTGGTTGCGGTTTTTTTGTCTTCCATTTATTGCTCTGTCTTTTTGATTCAGCGTTGTACTGAAAAACTCACTTCACGAGAAATTTGATGTCGATTCAATGCGTTTTTTTTCTTTTTACTTATTTTTGTCGACTGGGGAGTACTTAACACTACAATTTCAAAAATTTGTTTCGAAAATTACAAGCACAGTTCACGTTAAATTTTCAACACATATACTCTGCTGAGTTTGCTGTCTGCAGTAATACAGTTGACATTTCCGGTATCAAAAAGTCTCATTGCTTACTTACCACAACTAATACACTAATCTACCGTGTTCTAGAAGAGGTCGGCAGCTGTATATTACTATATCAACTCTATATTAACAGTAAACAGCTTTCTTCTTATGATCCAGTCTCAGTATATCTGCTAAACTTACTCAAGGATTGCCTAAAAAGATACATGAGCTGCGAGATATCATGTTATTATTTTTATCTGGTTCCTTTCCAATAAACACAATTCCTCGTCTTTTTGCTATTTGGCTCGTCAATAAAGTTTTTGCCCATTCACACTTTGTTGTGCTTTGCACTATTACTTTCTTGGTTAATCTTTTTAGACATTTCCTGTACATGTTCTGATCCAATGTGAAACCGAGCTATCTCTGGCAAGCTTGTATTTATCTCAAAATCTGGGACATTATTAATGTAGTCCTCTGACAGTTGTCATAATGATAAGTACGGTGATTACTATGATTAACATAGTTTGCTTCCCGCTTCTTTTACAATCAGTTTACTAAACGTGCTTCAAACTTCAGGGGTTATTCCTTGTGCTGATTCAATTTTTTTTGCCCTCGTTTTTCGTAAACGCCTTACGTCGAAGATACAGGGGATATAAAGATTTGGATATTAGAAATGTAATGTTGTTTATGCACGATGGTACTAACCCCCAGCACATTTGAAAGTGCAACTCGCGAATTTTTAAAATTAAAAAAAAAATTTAAATTTGCAACATGTGAAGATCGCTGGATTAGTCGAAGTGATCCTTAGTCTCGCTGAATCCCCAGACTAAATCTCTTCGACTTTTTCCTATGAAGTCATTCGAAGACATCAGTGTGTATTACTCCAGTGGAAAATTAAGGTTTGATAAATCGAATAATTGATGTGTTTAATGCATTAAGAAACCCTGGTGCTTTTGAAAGAATTCGGCAGTTAATAAAAAGAAGATTAGATGCATACATCCTAGCTGGTAGTATGTAGTCATTTTTGCCAGTTGTAAATTAAGAATCTTTACATGTAATAGTAAGTACTAAAGTATTGTTTTTTCGAAAACCTTATTCTTTTCGGAAACCATCCGAAGACCAAAAGAATCTTAATATAGCCCAAGGAATCATTTCATAATTATTTGCCGCATGTTTAGTAAACAACCTGTATCTATTTCTTGCAACGTATGCATAGAATTAATATAAGGTTTATTATTTGGTTATTGTTACATGTAATTATTTACCAGAGTTAAGATAAGAGTAATCAATCCAAACTAGGTTGCACTTATTTAATGCAAACTATGATTTCATTTAATTTAATATTTTTTCTGTTCGTATTGATCATCATTACAACAGCATCATTATTATGAAATTAACGATCTTCAACTGCTCCTAAAACTAACAATTACGTATTTACATTTAGGGACACATCGAAATATAAATAAATATACATTTTGATATACATATTAATGTAAATAGCAATAACAAAATTGTGTGTATTACAGCTGTTAGTACGTTTGACGTATCGTCTTCCTCACATGAAACATCTAGTGGATGCAGTAAATATCACTTATCCTCTGAGAAATCTGATTACGATATTGTTTCATCTTGTTACAAACGCCTTTTTGCTTCGATATAATGAATGTCTTCCTAAATATCCATTTAATCTTGGCTACACCTACACACTAAGCTGCTAACGATTCCTATCTGTTGATATTTTTATCCTATTTTTTCTGTTTCCATCGCGTCGCGACGCAGTAAACAAACTTCGATAAGTTCAAACGCGACTTCATCCGACTGCCGATCCACCGTTTCCCCTTTCCTCTCCTTACCGGAAAAGTCTCGCAATCTGGATCCTACAATAAAACAGGCAATCTGAATATTTATTCAGATTACTACAATAAGTTCCTCGGTCCGCTTTGACGTTATGAATAGAGCGAGTGGCAGAAAAGTAGTTTCCATCTTTCCTGCTTTGCAGGGAACCGTTTCGATATTTAAACAGTTTTGCGTTTAGATTTATGGTTATTTTTCTGAAGTCAGTCTGGCCTGGTGTTGATTTACCCTACGTTATGTACAATATAAAATTAATGGGTTGAATTTTTGTTTTTTTTTTGTGATATACAGGGTGTTTATTAAACATGGGTTAAAATTCAGGGAGTTATTCCTTGGGCTATTTTCAGATTTGTTTGCTCTTGGATGTTTTTAGAAAAGACGCTTTGTTTTGAAAATGCAGGACGATAAATGTTTTCGAAAAGAAAATAATACTTTATCACTTACTATTACATGTAAAGTATTTTAATTCACAAAACTGCCGAAAATATCTTCCACGAACTAGGATGCATGCAGCTCTTATCTTCATTGACTGCCGAACTCTTTCAAGATATCAGGATTGTCATACATCAATCATTTGATTTCTTATATCTTCATTTTTCACTAATATCTTCAAATGGCTCCTTATGAAAAAATCTAAGGGATTTAAGCCTGGACATGGAGCAGTGAAGTTTAGCCCAACCAATCCAGCAGTCTTCATATATTGCGTTGAAAACGATATCCTAGTACGGCATAGGATTTTCATCAGCCTACACCTGGTTATTTGGGAAGTTCCAGTGCTGTACACCATAGTTTTACTTAGGGTGCATTAATAATTTTTAAAATATCCAAACCATATTAGTTGTGTATCTTCAAAACAAAGTCTTTCCGAAAATCATCCCAGGATGATAAAATTTTAAAATAGCTCAAGGAATAATTCTCTGAAATTTTGTCACATCTAGTAAACAATGGGTGCCTATACTTTGGTTACGTATACATAAATTATTATAGATTTTGTTTTAGATCATTTTACTTATATATTTTAAGTATAAATTACATATGTACGTCTTCTAATTCTCACATGAAGATCTAGAATATATAATTTTGCCATATCTGATTTGCAGGGAAAATTGTGTTTTTTCGCAACGGTGTTTTTTCTTCTTTTACTTTCTGAGTTCTTACTATTTCCAAATGATAAATCTTAGACTTCTCTTTTACATTGAAAAGATTTAATCAAAGAAGATAAATAAAATCTCTTACCACATCGATGTTCGTATTCTGCATACGTCTTTTAACAATTAAATTGTCAACAAATAATTAATCATAGTGTCGTACCTGGGATCCACAGTAAAACTCGCACAGAATAACTGCGCATAACTTTCCCCGCTAACAACCAAACACACTGTGTATATTGTTCTGTATTTTGAGCATGGCATGACTTGTTCTGAAAAAGCTGAGTTTTATTTTAATTTTTTTGTGTGCTGTTTTAGGCGTGGCATCATTTGTTCCAAAGAAGCTGAATTCTTTTAATAATGAGTTGAAACTAAGAAAATCACTCGATAGTAAAAGTCATGTCA
Source organism: Dermolepida albohirtum (assembly GCA_031893035.1). Taxonomy (NCBI): domain Eukaryota; kingdom Metazoa; phylum Arthropoda; class Insecta; order Coleoptera; family Scarabaeidae; genus Dermolepida; species Dermolepida albohirtum. Next base: position 397,851 of record JAVIWB010003930.1, on the reverse strand, counting down.
TTTTTGATTACGGTAATGTCCACTCGAAATTTCTTTTGGAAGGATAAGTAGCCAACAAATAATATTATCGGAGCGTTGTGAAGCGTTTAAGAGACGGGTTGGGTATCTGATAGAATAATTTTTAGATTTTGGCATGTGCAGTTCTACATATTGATCTCGTAAATTCGTGTGTGATTTTTTATGCTCCTCGAAGCAGAAGTGTATCGCATCAAATGAGACCTACGTTGAAGACGACAAAATATGTTTGAATAATTAAATCATTATATTGTATTTTATTGGATAACTGACTATAGTTTTTTGGAAAAACGTATATACTTTTCGACAATACAAGTTGGCAATTTCGTGCGCATCTGAAAGACACTTAGACTTATCACACGATTTTCACGTAATTTTAGTAACATAGTATATTATAGTAACAAGCAAACTAGAATAAGCATTTGTCTTTTAGATAGCATATTATATCTACGGAGATGATCCAAATTTGACTTGCTTTTTATTTTTCTGGTTGGTATAAATAATTAATATTATATGTATATAATTTTTCTAAGTAATAATCTCCTTTTAAAGAACATTAGTCCCATCGCTCCGATAGCTTCTGATTTAGCCATTGGCTTAGCCAAATTTGCACCACGTCCTTCACTTCCTCATTAGAGGCAAATCGCTTGTCTCCTAAGAATTTTAAGTGGCCCAAATAGATGATCCCTCAGATCTCTCAGAGCCAAGTCTGAACTATACGGGATGTGAGGCAGTACTTTGTGGATGAGCGTTATCCTATAGGAGAATAACACTCTTTTGTTAACCTTTCCAAAAAGCTCACTGTAATAAGCTGAATTAATCGTTTTATTTTCTTTGAGAAAATCGACGTCAAAACTTTACTAGCCGATGGTTGTTTTGAATTTTTTGGGCGAAGGCGAGCTTGAGTGACGCCATTCCATGCAACATTCTTGCTTTCTGAGATATAAGACAAAAAGTTATCACCTTTATACTCGTAGCGAAGTTGGAGTTCTCCGGAAACTTTAAGTCGTTTCTGCAGTTGTTCCGCGAATAGTTATTATGGAACCCATTTGACGCTAACTTTATTAAATTTAAGCTTACCGTGGACAATAATGTGAGTACTACCAATACTAGTGTCTACAGTGTCTACAGTCCTGGCAATTTTCTTCATAGATTTTCGCCTATTGCTCCAGATTAACTGGTCAACTTTTTGAATGTTCCCAAGATCCATAGGAGTGAATCATTGGATGGACAGCATGAAACAAGTTCCACACACGTTCACGATCGTTCTGGACACTCAAAAATCGTTCTGAGTGATAAACACTTTTCCCTAAACTGTTTGTGAGGTTTCTGATGACTATCCGTTACACCTTCATTGAAAATATATGTAACAATTATATGTTTTGCAGAATTGGACACACTACATGACAATGTTAATACAACACGACAGTATTGATATAGTCAAGTTGCTGTTATTTACGGCGTTGGATAACATGCCTACTTCAGTGAATATAAAATCTCTTTGTAATATCTCAATTATGTTCAGAAAAAATAAAGCGTCGGTCAAATTTATGGCATTAACGTTCGATCTTCCTTTTTTTGAAACCATTTCGATAGTCTCTGATTCCTTTCGTATACATTTACATTCTCTTTTCAAATTGTCGATCTTTTATATGTATTTAATATTTAACAGTGAGAGTCTACCATTTTAGGTCTTACTTTTTTCAATACAGATTCAATTTATATTTCCATCATTCTTTCTTCTTAGATCGATGCTGATGCATGTTCATATCCTTCCAGTTAATTTCTTCCTACTTGATTGTCTTGTTATTTAATTGATTATGGTTGTATTTCTGAAAATGAACAAGCTCCTTTATCTAATAATAAAAAATATATATCAAATCATTGGAAAGCTATTATGTAGACTGTAATAATTACTTCAAGTTTCTGTAAATTACATTGGATTTTTTCGTATAACTTTCTTTCATATGCAATAAACGTCTACGCTAGAAACTCGAGGGTATGTACACATATATATGCATACATTCGACTTCCAGTTTTGAGAAGTGGAAAAGGCTGACGTGGGTGTCTTTAATCACGGGCCAGTTGGCAGGGCACCACGCCGGCAAACTCCGACACGACCGTGTTTTCGGGCGACTGCAACCAGCAACCACCACGGCAACAGCGTTGAATCCAGACCGTGCCACTGCATACTGGCGTTTGGTGACCCGGTAAAAGGTTTCATGACACGTAAAATATGATGACAAATATGTTTATGTTGTTAGACGAATGCATTAAACGTACTACATAAATGTATTTACGACATATGGCTTTTACGTTTCGATGTTTCTTTTTTTGTAAGGTGTGCGTTAGTTCTTTTTTATAATATATGCGGATTTTCGAGGAAGATTGGAGATGAGTTTTGTAAACTCGTTTTAAAATAATTTTAACATGAATGTCTTGTAATATCAGGTTAATATAAAATGCTATTCTTCGAAAAATATTAAATGGAATTACTTTCTTCGACTACAAAGATGTAATCGCTACTGTGAGTCAAGTCCTGCCAAGAGAAGATAATGACTTCCAAAAATCATTTATTTGACTCATCAAATGTATTAATAAACCTCTTATGAAAATATGTTGGAAAATGGAATTGTTTCAAACTCCAAGGTGTTTCCTTCTTCTTCCTCTCATTGCATAAAATGAAAATTTGCTGAGAATCATAGCAAATACAAACTATACTAATCACATCGAGCTGTAAAGTCGGTCGATTAATATTGGCATTAATTACTCCTTCTTAGGACAGAGAGATAATTTAATACTGCACACCTTCAATGTAGAGTCTTTAGATATAAGACGAAAATTAAATTTTCATTTTTTTTTACTGTGAAGATGAGTTCGAGAATTCAGGCAATTCCCATTGTTGCTCATAGGATATAGCACCGTTGTATCTATAGCGAAATGCGTCTTCTAGAAAATCATTTTACAATTTTATTTTAATATGAAAGTTTTGAAATACCATCAAGCTTCAAGCTTCCAAATGATAAGGTTGTATCCACTTTAACCCCAAGATTAGTAAATTTGGCAGTTATTTCGTCAATTACTAAGTTTTATTCAAACAAGGACAAAATATTTCTTGCCTGGTTTTTATTACTGCGTACCGAAATTAGTAGATTTGCTAGACTTTACCTTAAAACATTATTTTGAGAAATTTTGAGTATGCTGCCCAGGCAAAGGAAGAGATATTGTCAATAGTATAAGAATGAAACTAACATATTTAACGCTTTTATGTGATACTATATGGAAATAAGAGTAGGAGAGACTCTCGGTGCCGTTCTTTATTGCGACAAAGTTTATAATTTTTTTTAAATGAGGAAAACACCTAGCACACACAGGGAAGGAACCAATTCTTCGTTGTGTAGGTCTTGCACCCACTAAAAACTCCACTTTGGTAAGGTGAAAACTCCTGGAACCGCTATTTCCATAACTTTAGGATGGCACCTTATAATTAGCATTAATTGGCCACAGCCGTTATCGGTCTCACTTTTCTTCGTTTCCAGATATTATTACCACGACGTTGCCTGGCGTCAAACGGCCTACTTCTCCTTATAGCGCCTCTTTGTACTCGGTCAATTTCTCGTATTCGAACAAGGTGTACATCGTTTTCTGCAGAGTCCTGTTATTACGTTCTACGTTCTCCACTTTACCCATTCTGGCCAAATACGTATTGAAGAACTTGTGCCCGCTGAACTGTGTATGGTAGTACTTTACCTCAACGTGGTCGCAGTCCAGTCCCTGATGTTAAGGATCAATCTCTTCGTTCACCGCTCGCTTGTCTCATTTTGCCAACGTTCTTTTTACTTCAGGCTAGTGAGCGCTTTAGTTTCTGCCTTCGTTCGTTTTTCTGCAACCTCTTCTTGGATCTCGTAAACCCTCTTCTCTTCCTGAGCCACTAGATTGATCAAGATTAGTTGTATTACAAAGCTTGTAATACAAATAATGAACATGCTAAGAATTTTTTTCTTATTCATTATTTGGTGTACATGTGTCATATTTGGTATATATATATATCTTAAATGCAACTATTATCAGGTGTATCGGTCTGTTGAATAAAGACACGAACAATTTTAGTTTTCAATACTCTATATTCCTCTGCCAAAACCTTTGCAGCTTCCTAAGTGTGAAACTAAAAGGAGTAATACACTGACTGATTCAAAATAATTGTATAAATAATTCTCAATTTTAATTTTAAAATACATTGTAAAAACAACAGACCGATACACCTGATAATAGCGTTTAAGATATTAAAAGTACGGTCGATTATATAGTCCTTACTATATAAATATATATATGATAATGTTAGAATTTTAATTCTTTTTACAAGAAAGAATGGGGGAGGGCCACTATAAATCATCGAAGAACTCTATTCTTATCCATGTCTCCGTGGAAATATCATTTTTCAATTTTTCACATCGATTCTGTGTAAAGTTTTCGACAGAATTTGATCCAAAAGCTGTATAATCATGTATTTTAAATTTGCATACATTTGCTTCTAAATTAATGAAACTATCCCCTTTCATTAAAGTGGAAAAGAAAATATCGTAATGGTTTTCTATCGCACAGTTAAATTTATATTAAGTTCGATGACCTCGTAAAATATTGAAAATAATCCACATTCTAATGGATCTTTCAAAAACTTTTTTATGACTGTGGTTTACATTTAAAAACATATACTAGTTGTAATTCGATTCCCACATCTCGTATGTTCTATTTTTAGCTTACAGACATCAATACTCTTTAATATCTCTCGGAAAATAGGCAACGTTTAGTTGTGAAAGCAACAAAAAGGTATTCGCAAAAACATCGCTATTTTTATATGCTTGTTCATACATCACTCGGCATCATTTTCTAATTTCTTTAATGATATCCACTTTTTATTTAAGAAAATTCTATCGCTTCCTCATTGGTTATTCCTGTAGTATTTAATCAGCGAATGTCCAAATTGTTTTATTACAAAATACGAAATCCATTAACGAATTTCTAAATCCCACTAAATCTTCTCACTCAGTCGTTTGCATTTAAATGCCAAAGGCGAGACGAATCATAAAAGGACCATCTTATGTGCCAAGAAGAACGGTACCGTGTTATAGTAGGTATTCGTGGTTATCGTGTGCCTGTAAAGTAAAAGCTTTGAAGAAGTCCGATTGCACAACTTGTGCGCCGCGGCGACACCTTTGATCTTAATCACTTCTGTGCATTATTTACAACGAACCAGCTTTTGTCGCATAAATATGCAACAAATGTATTTGTGTGTGTAACTAGAGTTCAGTATGTACACATTTTGTACGTTGCCCCCAGTTTCTCCTAAATATTCTATTTTGTCAATATCATTGAACAAAGCAAATACGATTTCTTAGCTTGTTTCCCTTTTATTTTTAGGTGTTACTGAATTGAAACTGCAAACTTAATAGATTAGCTGTCGTATGAAAACGATTCCAATCAACAGAATTGAATTTACACAAGCTAAAACAAACAAAATATTGAATTAATTCTAACACCATATGTGTCGATTTAGACGAGTAGCTGCAATCGAGGGAGTTGCAATAATGATTGCAGATAATTAAGTAGTATATGCTTTTTTTAATGAGATTTGAAATACAATTAAGTCTGGAATTTCTATGTGTCTTTTCGCACATTTTTATTCACTAATTTCTACTAAGCAGTATGTGATCTTCTGACTACATGATGGTTGCTCCTGTTGTGTAGACACATTATCCAACTCTACTATCATATAGCATGTTGAATCTTAAGCGATAGTGAAAAAGAATATGTATTTTAGAAACGTGACGCGAAGGAACAAGTATATATGAGGGAGCGTTTTTATATTCGCAGAATGAGCGGGTTGTAGAGGGGTGAGTGGGCGCATTGGGGGCGTGGCCTGTGCAGCGACTCATGATTAGTATAAATACGAAGTTTCATTGTTATTAGGCAGTTAGTCTTTGAGCTATCGTCAACCAAGTAACATAATCAGGAGTGAAAAGTGAAATATGGAAAAAATCGAATATCGTGCCGTTATAAAGTTCCTTACCAGGCAAGGAAAATCAGTCGCGACCATAATGAATGAGATGTCATTGGTTTACGGCGACTCTTGTCCAGGAAAAACCATGGTGTACAAGTGGCATAGTTTATTTAAACAAGGAAGGGAATCCCTTGAAGACGACCCGAGGCCGGGCAGGAGCATTGAGGTGACCACGCCAGCACTTGAACAAATTGTACTCGAAGATGCTCGACTAAAGAAGAAACAACTCGCAGAAATGGTTGGAGTATCCGATACAACAATTTTTAAAATCGTACACGATCATCTCGGCATGTCTAAGGTCAGCGCAAGATGGGTGCCGAGAATGCTCACGCCGCCGCAAAAACAACAGCGCGTAGAGTGTTCGCGTGCATTTTTGGACCTCTGTAATGAAGACAAGGATGGTGTATTGAGTGGAATTGTTACTGGAGACGAAACTTGGGTTCATCATTATGAACCTGAGTCCAAACAAGACTCCATGCAGTGGCATAAAAAGGGCACAGCACCTCCCAAGGAATTTAAAGTGTCATAATCAGCTGGGAAACTCATGGCAACGGTATTTTGGGACTCGGAAGGAATATTGTTGATTGATTATAAAGATAAAGGTGTTTCTATAACCGGAGAATATTACGCTTCAATATTAGAGCGACTAAAAGAAGCCATTAAAGAGCAAAGACGGGGAAAATTGACAAAAGGTGTTCTGCTTTTGCACGACAACGCGCCCGTCCACAAGAGCCGCGTTGCGTTAGCTGCCCTGCATAAGGTGGGCTTCGAAATTGTGAATTACCCACCCTACAGCCCAGACCTGGCCCCGAGTGATTATTACCTGTTTCCGAAAATGAAAAAAGAGCTGCGGGGTAAAAAATTTACTGCCGATGATGAAGTCAAGGAGGCAGTTTCCTTGTATTTTATTTCACGTTTAGAGATGTTCTTTAGTAATTCTTTTGTTAATTCTATAACACTCTCACTAAATTTCGGATTTATTTTTTCTTCGTATGTATTCTTTGAGCTGTGTCCAAATCAATTCAATTGGGTTGAAGATGCAGTGATATGGTGGCAAGCATAATGTATCATGTTTTTTTTCTTGCGATTGTATCTACTAATGTCATTTGAGTTCTCTCTTTGAAAAGCATTCAAGTAATTGCTTTTTTTCAAGAATCTTCGAAGAACATATTATCATATAAAAATTGTTGTATAGTTTTCTTAGTACTACTGCTATTAGGTTTTTTCTTTTGTAAACAAAATTGATAGGGAGCATCATCAAGAACAATTAGGCTATTTGTACATAAGTTTGGTACTGAACTATGACCATTGCGGAGCGACAAACGGTAGGGCGAAATGCGTTCTATTGTATTGATTGAATACCTCCCGCTCCTGTTGGACAAACACGACTATCCAGCCCTAGTTATCAGATCGAATTCCTCCTTCTTTGTTTGTTTCGTTTTTCATATTTTTGTCCTCAGAAACTTTAGAAAAGAATATAAAATAAAAAATATTATGTGATAATGCTAAATAAACACCACAGCAAAATAACAGCTTATATTTGCATGTAGTATAATAGTATACGAAAACTAACTAGAAAGAGATATTCAACAAAAAACAAAGACAGAGGGAAAGAGAGTGGCAAAAGGAGTAAAAGCGGAAAAGAATTGCCGTACACTGATGTAACCTTCAATTATTCCGGAGGCACGGACGCAAACATTGAAAACAACCGTGAAACGAAGATAAATTACGTTTTGAAAAGATGAGTTTTTAGAGTTCATCGACGTGAAGTCGGTATGAATTTGTGAATACATCAAAGTCTAAAAAGCTCGAGCCCACTTTTCATTATTCTCCCGATGCTCTCTTCTTCCTCTTCTTCCTCCATCGTCCGCCCTCTGCCTTCGACGGGTATATCGCATCACTATTGCTCTGGTAGTGGTGTGCAAGCGTTCGTTGGCCCGTGTGTTTCTCTTCTTCTTGTAGTATGGACAAGGTGGAAAGGGGGATATGGGGGTGCGATGCGTTCATTGCGGAGTCTAAGAGTGGCGCCCCCGTGTCGGCGAGATCGCGAATGAGATTGTGAAGGTGCAACGAAAAGCATTTTTCAAACGTCTACCCCTTCACGTCAAAAAGATTTTTTTTCTATGAGTAATTCAAATGGGAGGGCGAAGGCGTAATTTGTTTGCACAGTAGGCGTTATATTTATGAAAAATATGTTTAAACACTTAAAAATAAACGAACATCTCAAACTATAGAACTACACATTCTAACATATTTTCGAATTGGGTTTTTTAAAATATTGAAATTTTCTTTGTTAAAAAAATATTAAAAATTAGGAATGGGATTATTGCATTATTCGTAACTTTAGCTCCTAATTAATAACTTGAATATTAATGTTGAAAAAACAAACTTAATACAATGTTCTAATCTTAATAGAGCTAATTATTTCAAAGTAGTTGAAGCAGTAATACAAATCAAACAAGAATTAAAATTAAAATTCAAACAGATTAGCAGTAGAGAACATATAGTTTCACCAAGAAAGCTCTTCCCAAAACACGTGCTACTGAAAAGCAGAGTTCGATATATAGGCCTCACAAAAAGAAGATTAACTTCAAAACAATTTTATTAGATAAAACCAAAATTAAAAACTTAGTTCTACAGAAGTGGTGGTTTTATTGATTTTCTTCATACTGTAGATTAAGGTAGTTGATTTATAATTAGTATTTAAGTTACGTAATATATGAGTATTGCCCAATAGAAACATGAGATTTTAAAGCAGTTTTTATTTATTGAATTTAGAAGAAATCTTTTTTTGCATTTAGAAGAAATCTTTATTTGCATTAAGGTCAATAATACATTAGATCTACCTCGACTGAAGTACCATTCTTTAATAGAAAACACTACCACCTCAATGCTTAGTTAAACCGATGGCCCCTGTATCGTTTATTTTAGCAGGCAAAACACATCGTAAGGATAATTTTGATGGAACCTGTGGTCGATTAACTTAGTCACTTAAGGGTAATTTTGATGGAGCCTGTGGTTGACTAACTTGATCACTGAAGGTTGATATATAACCCCTTGCCACATTAACTTTCGTATTCTATATACGTATTTCAACAACTAAGTTGTCATCATCAACAGATAATTAAACAGTGTCGTACCTGGACAATTACGGTAACAAAACCCGTACGAAAACAAATTCCGCACGCGATCCGTACCGCTGAAAGCCACAGTGTGCGTGTGCGTTTCAGCGGTACGGATCGCTATTATATAGTTAATTGACTCGAAATAATACAAAAATGGCGTAAAATAGAATTAAACAAATTTGAACTTAGGTTTTTCATCAAAATAACGTAACTAGAAAGAATTTAGTGTTTACAAATAAATACCAAGTACATCAATAGCGTAAATATTGTTAGGGTAGTAATAAAACGATATATAATTAATTGAACTAGCGGTACGTACTTTACAAGTGGTTCGAGTAAACTAACTCACAGTTGCGCGATATAGCTATAAATAAAATCATCTCGCTCGATGCCAGCAGAAGTCGTACCGGGCGCACTACTGTTCGCCAGCAAAACCGATTATTTTCAGTATTCAGTCAGGTATTTAGGACAAGTCTAATGCACATCACCTGCCTTGTGTTTCATCTGTGCATTTCTTTTATTTTTTAGTATAGAAGTTTAGTATAAAAGTTAAAGTTTAATAATTAATATTGAGAATAAACTTGAGAACTAACCAATTTCCAGGCCTACTGAAGAATATCCTAAAAAAGCACAAAATTGAAAAGGGTCGTGACCAGATTAATCCGTGGTGTACTTTTTAAAAAAAAATAATGTTAAATTTGCTATGTTCATATTTAGTGTTCACATTTAGTGTAATGTCGTGTCATAGCTTCAGTAAGCATTTAGAGGGTATTTAAAATTATCTTATAAACTGAAAGTATCTAATGTCTGCCAAATAATTAAACTGATCTAAATTAAAAGTTCGTATGGAACAAGAATAGACTTTTGATAGAATAGACTCTATGTTTTGCGTTTGCAATAAAAAAACGTTTGAAAATCTGGAATATATTCAAACAAATGAGGATATTTTCTTAAATAAAATAATCTTGCACTGACAAAGAAATGTGTAATTAACGGTTATTATTAATTTTTGTATTAAATTAAACTGAAGGATGATCCCTTGCTCTTTCTTTAAATTTCCGTAACCTATTGGACGAGCAGCAACTTTGTTTCGGAATTCTTTTTTGTTGGTGTTTAGTAGCTTCAGCTATGGTTATGATTTTTAGATCGAAAAAACATCGGAATTCACGGCGACCCCTTCATCCAAGATGATTTGTTGTCCGGTTTTAGTACTTGCCACGCACCGCTGACCGTCATATACTGCAATATAAATAATCATGATTTGTGACCAATAAACTTGGGTGTTCAGATCATCTATTTCTGAAATGTATCAAAATCCCCACCTAGGTTCTAATCGTTGTTGGTCTGTTGCGTATTTCTTTGGGGTTGTTAATGTTAGTACCGGCACTGAATTGCGTGCAGCAAGTTTTAGATTCATAAACTGTCATCAGTTGTAAAGATATTTATTTACATTAAATTTTTACAGGTCAGTGGTAGTTATGTAAATTAATCTTAATTATCGATTATTGGTTTTCATTCAAGAGACGAATTTAACCAAAAATATGTTTAAAAAATATTCTTTTTTACTTTGTATGGACCTACAACTCATGAATGGTGCTTTAAGATTCTACATACATATATGAAATATTCATTTGAAATTAATATATTAATAAAAATGATAACAGCAATAACCGAGTTAACCAGAATTAAATTATGCAATAACTTGAGTAAAGTGTGTGCAGTTACAGTGAGCAACTTAACTGAAAAAGCCTTAAATATTTTATAAATATAAAGAGTGAAGTAATAAAAATTAACATATTTTAGCTTAAACTTCTACTCCGTGCTCTTGTTTAACATTTTTTTGTCATGTGCTACAAGAGCTTTTTTCTATTTCTGCAATTTCCACGATTATGTTTTTCTACTTGTCGAAAAGTATTTTTCCCTGCATATAGACCAGACATTTTTCAGTTCATCTACAGAATAAATATTAATATTGATTAGTCAACGATGAGAAAAGAATTTAAGCGCAAAAGTGCTCATAATTATTGTCGCGAGTCATCCAAAATGAATACCAATAGCTCCATGTCTCCAAACAATCAAAATCCAGCTTGTTTAAGAATCAGAAACTTCATTGAAGTTATGTTTATAGGCAAAGCTAGAATAGACAATTTCTTACTGGCTTATCATGCCATGGGTCTCGGTTTCGAATCTGGTGTCCTTGCCTGGGAATATTTTTAGTAGTTTCCCTTTCCCGTTTAAACAAATGCCGACAGATAACTTATGGCCTGCCAAAAGTTCCTGTAATTAACGTTAAGCTGTTGAAGGATGTGAAGACATGGATTATTATTATTACGAATTTTGTAACACATTGTGTTACAATCTTTATTTATTGAAGCTTAATATTTTTAATCGTCAATCTTTTATTTAGTATTTAAATATTGTCTTTATACTTTGTCGGGCACCTTTAATGATAATTAATTTTGGAAATTGACCTGGCATGATCCAGATCTTTTACAAGAACTTGAGGTGATATAACAATTCATTGTAATTCAATTGAATGCACCGGCTAGCAAACTGAAATAAACATGTGACTTCACAAATAAACATAAAGATGCTGGTCACTATACAAATAATAATACGCAGAGCGATTCGGATTACGGAAGAGCGGATGTACATATATAAACGTTCCTTTAGTTTGAATATCGAAAAAATAAAATATTTATATGTCCAATAAAAATCAGATTTGAGAGGATATTTCTTGCAGAATGCAACACAAAATTAGCAATGATTGAAGATAACCACTGTTCCAATGTGATCTAACTATATGTACCAATAAAGTAATAAAGAAAACACAACAAAATTAACATTACAATTCATAAATACAATTTTTTTACCTCTTATTGCCTCTATGTATGTGTATAACCATTTATCTCATTTTAGTGCAGAAGATCTTTGTTTCGGATCTTTTTCACAAAATGCGTTGATTCGAGCAGTCACTAATTATTTACTCTTGAATAATAAAAAATTAACTAAACACTGCCTATCGACCTCCGCTTGTAGGAATCAATATCTAATATTTTGGCATTGCCCACAACTCTTCTTCAACTCTCTGTGTAATAAAATCTTCTTCGTAGATTTTATTACACACTATTGTTCGCACACTTTCGTCTCTACAGACGAATAATTGTTTTACTGTATGCATGTGAATCAAAATTGCACACACCTAGTTTATTACTTATATTGCATACCATAAGCGTACACAATATACATAATAGATGCAATAACTATACATTGAAAAGAACTATGCTAAAATATAATTAAAGGATTATATAAAATAAACGATTATGACACTGTTTTGAAATTAATCAGGCTACAACATAAAAATGGGAAAAATCTATAATATAAGAAAACGAATATAAATGCGTTCCGATATTACAGTGCATTTATGCCCTTCGTGTTATCCCTTTCTGGGAATTTACCGGTACATGAAGGGAAAATATACATTAATCGACATCTTTGCTTAAATGAAATTATATATTATACATACCACAATATACGTGCATTAATTAAGACATTCATTCTGTGAATTAGTATCTGCATTTACATTTGGAAATACAAATTAAGCAGCATCTTTAGCTAAATGAAATTGATATAAAAATATATACAGAAAATAAAAATATCTTTTTCAGAAAATTACGTGTACCACTACAATTGCAACATCTTTCAATCTTAAGAATTCACACCTCAATCCCACACAGCATGTGTAATATTAATTCCGATAAATTAATTTGCCTCCGTATAGATATAAGACGTTCACGAACTAAAAAATTTTAGAGAAGACATTTTGTGGAAAAGGCATTTATTTATGCTAAAAATTTCATATTCTCATCGAAGATGGATAAAATGGAATATTTATTTCTGATCTGATTAGAGCTAATATGTGCTATTTTGAAACTAATAGGTTACTTTATAATGCGCTATCATAATTTGATCAATAAGGTTGATATATAACCCCTTTCCACAATTAACTATTTGTAAATTCTGTATACGCATCTTGGTTTTCAACGGTGCGGATCGCGTGCGGAGTTTATATTTTTTCGTACAATTTTTTCGCCGTGTTTTACCAGGTGCGACACTTTGAGATTATCTGCTGATGATGACAACTTGGTTGTCGAAATGCGTATACAGAATTTACAAATAGTTAATTGTGGAAAGGGGTTATATATCAACCTTATTGATCAAGTCAATCAACCACAGGCTCCATCAAATTCAACCGCTATCATAATGTAAAAGAATTTATCAAAGGCATAAGCTGTTCACGATGAAACACGGTGGAGAATCATGCTTTGTGTGGTGTTGATATTTATTGCCACACATACATAAGTATCTTAGACAGAGCGAAACTGTTTTATGTTTTATATTTTCGACTTTTTAAGACACAAATTTATTTGTCAAGAAAACAAGAATTCAGAGCTTTGATTTCCTGACGTACTAGATTGGCCTAAACATCCTCGCATTACATATCCTTGACTTTATCGAGCTGTATTGGAAAATGTTAGGAAAACTTCTTATATCTTAACATCTTAATATCTTATAAGCAAGTACACTAAAATTATAGCCAGAAAATGCAGGTAACTTGAAGACGAGTAAAGCAAAATACTCAAGTAGCAATTGTTACATTGGATAATTAATTAACTTTGTAAAGGGTTTTCCAATAGGGACTTGACAACTTTTAATTCAATTTGTGAACGCATCCTTTCACTAATCATCGAATTGTCACTGTCAATTTATTCAGTAAACTTAACATTTTCATCATGGTGAAGTACACGAACGAACAACGTCTGCAAATTATAAAAATTTACTACAGAAATTCGGAGTCGGTGACCGCTACTTTAAGAGCGTTAACTCCGATTTTCGGTCGTAATTCTCCTAACAAGTTTAGTGCAAAAATTTGAGTCTACATATTTGTTGTGTGATGTTGTCGTGCCAGTGCGACAACGGGTTGGTCGAAGTGTCGAAAATATCGCTGCCGTTGAAACGTCCGTGGCAAATGATCCAAATCAGTCAATTCCACGGCGTTCTCAAGAGTTAGGCATCGCTCAGACCACTTTATGGCGAATTTTGCGTAAGGATCTTGGTTTACACCCATACAAGATCAAGCTGACTCAAGAATTGAAGCCGATGGACCATTTGAAGCGACGTACGTTCTCCGATTGGGCTCTGGAAAAGATGCGCCAAGATGATCAATTTCATCGCAAAATCAGTTTCAGTGACGAAGTTCATTTTTGGCTCAATGGGTTCGTCAATAAGCAAAATATGCGTTATTGGTCGGGTGAAAATCCACATGTGCTTCATAAAACACCACTTCATCCACAAAAAATAACTGTTTGGTGCGGTTTGCATGCCGGCGGCGTCATAGGGCCATATTTCTTCGTCGACGATAATGATCGTCACGTTACTGTGAATGGTAATCGTTATCGCGCCATGATTACCGATTATTTTTGGCCCGAATTGGAAGATATGAACTTGGACAACATGTGGTTTCAGCAGGACGGTGCCACAAGCCACACATCACACGTTACAATCGATTTATTGAAGAGTAAGTTTGATGAGCGTGTTATCTCAAGAAATGGACCAGTCGATTGGCCGCCTCGTTCGTGCGATTTAATGCCTCTAGACTTTTTTTTTGGGGCTACGTCAAGTCATTGGTTTATGCCAACAAGCCAACAACGTTGGAAGAGCTCAGAGCCAACATTGAACGCGAAATAGCAGCCGTTTCGGCCGAATTGTGTGGCCGAGTCATCGACAATTGGGTCCAACGAATCGACCGCTACAAACGTGCCCGCGGTGGCCATATGAACGAAGTCGAGTTCCATTCATAAATGTTTTGATTGTACTTCAACCCGATAATAAAGTTTTTGAAATATCTCAAATGGTTTGCATTTTTTTTGAAAAAAAGTTGTCAAGTCCTTACTGGAAAACCCTTTACATCCTCGGAGTCAGAAAATAGTCTAACTGTGTGATTGATGTGACCAAGTATTTTCATCATTTTGTTTGTGACAAAAAAATAAAATAAATTTTATTTACAAATTAATTTTGATATTTTTTAGCCTTAGCAAGCAGCTTAATATTCCTTTCCATACTTATAAGTTACTTTAGGATATTAAATAAATTCACAACGTTTCAGAAAACTACGAGTAATGCTAAAGAAAATGCACGGCCTTTTTAACCAGTACTATATAATATACTATAAGTAGGATTCATCTAACATAAAATATATTTGTTAATATTACATACATTATTTTCCCGTTTCTGTTTCGATTTTTTTGTAATTCCCCAAAGAATTTGGGTATCCTCTTTCCTTGTTAAAGTAATAAGCGTAATAATCTCAGTAATATACTAGCATTTATTATAAATCAAAAATAATGAACTCATTAATTTGACGAAGCTGCTTTATTCCTAGAATAAGCTGCAATTTGCAAAGGTATTTTTAAGAAGTTTGCCTTAGTAATTCGAATGTACTCAATGGCTTGCAAATTCTTTTTTGGTTTCATGAAAGTCATAGAATATATTTCAGTGATACCGGGTTTGTGTTATATTCCTTTTTTATTCTATTGTTAAGCAAAGACCTCTTTGTGTTTATAATTTTTTTATTCGAATTATACAATTGTGGTTTGCTAATATATAATCAATTTCAATTTACCTCTATACCTTTTCTTCATATTAAAAATCTATTGGCGGTAAGTGCAAGTTTGAGATTTGCGTAGATTTTTGCAAGCAAACAGTATACTAAAATAATTATTTCTAGAAATAGAAATATTTTTTATATAGAAATTTCAAAAATATTGTTAGATTTTGATCCGGGTCTAGCTAATAATAATATGAATTTTTATTTGTCCAACAGATAACCAATCACAGGACATAACCAATCATAGGACAAAAAGATTTTTAAAAATACAGTGAAAAAATACAAATAAAACGTAAGTGATTACAAAGGTACCATACAAAAAAAATGAAAAGAGAAATGAAATCTAAACACATAAAAAGAAATCGATAAACATTAAGTTTGCAACTGAACTACTTATTAAAACTAAAGCTAATGGAATGGATTTCCAAATAAGGCATTTAGTATTCGTATGCGAAAGAGACGTTTTATATAAAACATTCGTTCTTGCTGTAGAAACCAGAAAGGTGTCTTCCGAGCTCTGAACCTAGAGGAACACGAAAGTTTATCTAAAATAAAATTGACAGTGAGCTAATTGTATTATTGACAACTTTTATTAAAAATTTGACACTAAGCAAGTCACGCCTAGCTGACAGCGATTGGAAATCAAAATCATGAAGAAAACTTACATAGCCAATCTATGTAGAAAGAATATCCAAAAAAAGGAACTGTTTCTTCTTCTGATCTTAACATATTTATTACAACGTTTAATGATCTGTAGATTTAGCATCAAAGTAATTTATCTCGACTTTTTAAATTCCATCGTTCTTGTTAAAGCAGTCTCTACGCAAGGATGTGAAGACTACAGTGAAACGGTTTACCTGAATAAAGCTGCAATTTCTAGGAACAGTTTCTGCAATCAAGAGCGCGTAAATGGGTGGTTGACCTTTACCAGTCCTTAGTCATATGTTGTAATTTATTCAGAAGTAGTATTTGTCGCAATGCCTTTTTTTTTAAGATCACTCATAACTATTCCCAAAACTTTGGCGTAAATGCTTAGTCATTCTATTTCAACCATTGACTCCATTGTCAATAGAAAATCATAGAAAAAATCGTTTTACCAACAACAATGATCAACTGTAAAATGTTTACTTCATTTAAAAACGAGCGTGCACAATCTTAGAGAAGATTCGGTATGTATTTTGTGCTTTTCAGATAATGGTGGAGAATTATTCTAGCACCCACATTCAAAAGAGATTACTTGTTAATTCCTTAAAGTAACTTTTATTCGACGATTACACGGAACTAACTTTCTAAAAATGGTAATGTTTCCTACGGTCAATATTTTTCCAAGATAACAATGTCTTGCACTTACCTTTCTGTTGCTGTCATAGTGATAAAGGAAAAGGATTTTTTTTCTTTTCCTTCTTTGTTTAGATTGGCTTTCTCGTCGATCTTCATTGGTATTCTATTTTCTTATACTTATTTTTGTGAGGAGGAATTCTAATTCTATCTTCTCCTGGACTTCCGGGCTGGAACCGCGTCACTGGTATAACTGCAGACGTTTCGTACCCACGACCGCGGAAGTCTACGTACCGGATTAGGAATTCTAATTCTTCTCAGAGTTTGAGTCGTTTGAATAGTCTGGAGGTCTACGTACAATTTTGAAAGGAGATTCTCTGAGTCTGGTTATGTGAGACTTTTACTCTCCGCATACGTTCAGTACGTGTTTAGTTTGAAGAAGAATTTTCCAAATTTTCGTCATTGATACTCCACGAATGCATTCATATATAGTTGTTTGGCTAACTATTAAAGTTACCCTTTTAAAAATTGTTCTCACATCTTCAACAATTACAGAAAAATAGAATAATTTTGAAATTAAATGCCGCTACTTCTTCAAACTCGCACGTTTTAAAATAATTTATTATACTGTCAAATCCGTTTGTTAAAAATATTATTGATCATTTGATACTTTTTACGCCATATATTATTATTTAACAAAGTCTTGACGCATTTGTCAAAATCTTTACGTATCAGAATACATTTTAAAGAATTGATACATTTATCAAGGTCAGGACAAAAAAAAAGATAGGAAAAAGGATCTATATTTATGTAGAGGAACTGGCAGCGAAGGTTCCCATTGAAAGCAGAAAAAAGAGTGCCCTAGCGAACTGGAAGAGAAAAGAGAGAGTATCCATGTAAATAATGCTGAATCAAGGTATTTTATACTTAGCATAACAAAGAATTTTCCTTGTACGTGGAGTGGGCAGTGCCCTTCGCATCTGAGCGATCCGAGAGAAAGACGGAAAACGACGGCAGGGAAAGGCAGTCGTATAAAATAATGTTACATTTAAGGATGCAATATTCGAGCCGACTCGAACGCACCGAGGCGAACCCCAGAAGGTCCCGAAACTACTAAAACCTTTTTATCTGACTATTCCAGTGCTCAGGTGAGCGTAGAAATGGTCACGAAAACATCGCCAGGAGGGTCACAATGAATATATATTGTGTGTTGGGAAGCGGGCGGAGTGTGGGAACGGTGATGTACACCCTCTTCTTCCCTGCGACGGACGAATTCTGGCCGCCTCAAATGTATTCTCCGCAAGAACAACTTCGTGGTTGTATGGTGATGGGGATATGGGGAATATTCGAAGGGTGAGGTAAATTGGGAGATGGGACATGATCGTAAGGAAATTTACTTGC
The DNA here is from genome assembly GCA_031893035.1 of Dermolepida albohirtum. Classification (NCBI taxonomy): domain Eukaryota; kingdom Metazoa; phylum Arthropoda; class Insecta; order Coleoptera; family Scarabaeidae; genus Dermolepida; species Dermolepida albohirtum. The sequence goes on along the minus strand of JAVIWB010003930.1, from coordinate 379,307 downwards.
TGAAGAAAAAAATGGTCGCGTAAAATCACATATGGAATAGGATACAATAGGGAGACATTGAAAGTTAAGAGAAATTTTGTAGAAAACTCCAGTAACGTTTGTAATTGGAAAGTTGTTTTCTGTTTCATATTAAAGTAATCTATAATTTTTTTCCTATATGTTCTTATTTTGATGGACATGTAACCTATTTCTTTAAAATGAGCTTACCAAAAAGAGAATTTGATTATACAGAAAAGGTATTTCGAAATTCGACTTTATTTTTTAATTACTTAATAGTTCTAGTTGTTATTTATCTATAGTTTGGCAAAAGATCGAGTTATTACGAAATTTACATGTTTCCAAATATGTATTCACCTTAGAAGATTCTTGCACTTAAAATAAACTAGTGTTCAAAACATTTTACTTAAGCCAAACACAGGACCATGTCCAAACAATCGTAAAATAAATTGCAAAAAAATTTCAACGAAACTTAAACACAAAGTTGAAAATCTTTAAATTTAAGATCTACTAGTTGAATTTGATGGAGCCTGTGGTTGATTAACTTAATCACTAAGGTTGATATATAACCCCTTTCCACATTAACTTTCGTAATTTTGTGTACACATTTCGACAACTAAGTTGTCATCATCAGCTGAGTTGTCATTAAGATCTACTGGTTGACAGTGACAAATATGGTAGTTGTAACAAACTATGTAATGCCTTCAACATAGTTTGTAACCCTAAGCCAAAAATTTCATTTCTAGCAGCACGTAAGCTGCTGGAATATCTGTAGCATCTGATCGAATTTGGATCAACATATGAATTTATAGTACCCAACAGGCAGAATAAGGGTCTAAAAGCACTTCTCTGAGAAACGCCAGACGTCCGAACTTCTTTATCGCTTACACTTTGACGACGAATAAATATATCATCGGAACCTAATAACAAATAATAAATAATATACGACAATTAAAGACAGGTGTTTTGCACTTTATGTTGTTAGAATACTAGTGTTATTAATTAGTTAGCTAGCTAGATAGATATTAGACCACTCGAGATAGTCTAGGGTTTAAAAGCATTTGAAAAACGTTAGATCTTGTATTATAATATTCGATGTGGCTTAAACGTCTTAATGAAGAACAAGTAGGTTTTATTAGCAACATTTTAGTGCATAAATGAAGTATTGCACATCTTTTGTTTGTAGCTTTTAATCGTTACATTTTTATTGACCTGCATTCGTACAGTATAATATTTGTTGTATTAGCTTGAACGATATTCTATTTGAATTTTGTAACTTCTCAAACCTCCCCCGTAATATTTAAAAAAAAATATTTCGACTGTAGAGTATAAGTGAGCAAAAGAGAATCAATCGATTTTATACATGCATAATCGCTTCTTCCTTTTATATTGAGTCACGTCTTGTATTTTATCGACATAATTTTACATAAGCGTTTCATGGACAGATCGTGAGATGGGTTATCACTAGGTTATGATTACGAACTACCTCTCGAGTCAGGGAGCAAAAAAAGGGAACAGCTTTATAGAGTTTGGCGAACCCTCGGGAGACCAGGTATTACTGCAATGAAAAAGTTGTTTGTTTAAAGGCACATGCCCTATTCTTTTTCTCTGCATATACGTAGGTATATACATGTGTGTATAGATCAAATAAAGGTGGGTTGTAAAATCAGCTGCTGCTATTGTAGCTATTCGCGTACAATGGTGCATAAATAAGTTGCATTCTCAAACTGTTATTGGTGCATTTTAAGAAGCAAATGGTCTGTAATCCAAGCAACACGCGTGAAATTGTACATGTAATATTTATTTTAAATACGTAGACTATGCACATATATAAAGCGAATGGATCTAATTTGGGTAAATTTAGAAATAAACAGATAATAAGCAACTGTAGGCATAGATTGTAATTGATGAGCAAGAAGTCTAAATAATATGCAAGTGAAATAGCTAAGAGACATTGCAAGTTCAGTTACCTGCAGTGACAAACTTAATAAAAAAAAATATAATTTGTCAACTGTCATTCATTATTGTACTTTCAATAACTTTTCAAGAGTTCCAGGTAATTAACTTTTATACATTCGGTAAAATGAAAAAAAATTGGAAATTGAGAAATATATAATTAAATTATTAATATTCTATGAAAACAGCTACTGCTACCGCCGAACCAAGAAATGACTGCGTTGATCGTTTCGCTCAATTCCACAGCTCGTCAGATAGTCTGGCTTTTTTCGGCAGTTTTACGCGTCCGATGGGTGCCATTTTGTTGTTTTGTAAAATTGATGACATTAATTGGAAAAAATTATATCGCCTACCTCCCGAGTTGATGCATAATTGCGCTTGTTTTACGGCATTTTGAATTGTTGCTCGCAAAACACCTGGCTCCAAATTGGCGATTTCTTCTTCAATGTTAGCTTTCAAGACTTGTAAGGTTCGTGGTTTGTTGTGATAAACACGAGATTTTAAAAAGCCCCAAAGGAAGAAGTCTGGTGCTGTTAGATCTGGCGATCTGGACGGCCAGTTCAAATCTCCAAAACGGCAGATCACTCGACCTGGTAATTGATGTCTCAAAATCTCCATCGTTGCTCGAGCTGTGCGAGTGGTTGCTCCGTCCTGTTGAAATCAGCAATGCAGCAACTTGTGGCAACTTTGATGCTTCTCAAGGTACTAACTTGGGACAGTTGCTACTCCTAATTTTTGATGATTTAAGTAATGAAATTCAATGTTAGGAGTAATTGTTGGGTGACCTTTTTCAAGAAGTGATCGAAATTATGATTTCCTGTGAATTGAGATCAATGTTCTCTATTTACGGCGTCATTAGCATAAACAAAAATTAAAACCATTTGTATTTGCTTCGAGACAAATTAATACCTAAGGGTAATATTATTGATTTAAATTGGCACCAAAAAGGTTAAGTGGCAGTTGCTATTCAGAAAAAAGATTTGATCTTTATTTTTCTGAGTTTGGCGTGGCTGGTCTTTGGTTAAAGATTCTATAGAATTATTAAATCGCACTATATTTTATTTGGTCCTAACTTGCTGCTATTTTTGCTTCTTCTCGTTATAATTGCTACACAGGCTTTTATGGGGGTTTTCAACTGAAAAATTATTTAGATTAATTGTGGTTGAAATGTATTCTTATTCTTGTTAAACCGCTCTAACAACGGCCGAATCTAAAATCAGAAATAAAAGATTGTACCAAAGAAGATTTTGCACACGCCTACAACTTCTAATTCTCTACTATAAGTTCTGGATTTGTTTTCATAAATAATTGTACCGTTTAATTAATCTTCTAACTCCATAAGATTACTTCTGAAACAGTAGTAGTTCCTGAATTGTATTGTCAAACCTTGTATGTTGATGCATTCATCTGTTTTCACACCGATTAGTATTCTAACACATTTCAATAGTAATAAACACCAACAGGAGATACACAAAGAGGACATGATGAACAGTGCAGTTACTGCAGATTGATTAGTAACATCGTAGTAAGTCGCGGCTATAATATTCGTAGAATGTCGTGCTTCCAACGTGACGAGGGATGTCGAAGCGTTCCTGAGGTAGTGGTCGTCGGGGGCCGCTGCTAATGGCAGCAGGAGTACAACTATTAATCATGTCAAGTGTTACTGCAACATGGCCGCTACGTACACGGAACATCCATCGCAGATAAACATATTACGTATGGATCCGGTTTACCGATAAACAATTCCACCGTGGCAGCCTTATCGTTACTGCCGTGACTCCCTCCGGCTTCCCCCGTCCGCCCTCCTCTAAATTCATGTAATCCCCCCTTACTCCGACAACGTGTGCGTCCTCCTGATGTGTTTATTTATGCCGTTAACTCTCCACGTAGAATTGATAAATACGCTTTATTCAGGGAAATAATTAACTGATACATGATTTTGATTTGTAGCGTTATTCTATGCTACCTATGCCGATGTGCACAACATATTGTACAGATTGTTTATAGGTGTGTGTATGATCGGTTATATATTTCCCGAATTCGCAATGAAAACGCAAGGAAATAAAATGCGACATATTTTTATTAAATTTTTAATTTGTTTACTGTGGGCTGTTAGTTATTCGTTAAAATTTTTCCCTGATAAATAATAATCATTTCATTAGTGAGTTACTTTAGATGAAATATTAGACTCCATAATTGCTGATAGATCATATTGAATCATATAATGGCATGGAACTATTCAAGGTAGAAGCAACGAAACTAATTTAATTTCCTTACCATCATTTCCTTCATGAATATACTCGAGAGAATCTACTAGTTTTCTCAGTTTAGTTGCACTTTAGCATTGACTTATGATTGAGTATGAAGGATGTAAATATTCCAAGGAAAACGTAGAGAGTCCAGGAAGACAGGTTTCTCTGTCTATTTCCGAAAATATTGATGCAATTGATTGCATAATCTTATCAGATCCTCGATTTGAATTTAAGTATATATTCGAGGCATTGAATATTTCATATGAGCATATCAATTAGATAACCCATGTGTATTCGGACATGAAAAAGTTTCTGTAAAACGGATCACCAAATATCGGAATACTGATCAGAATTGAGCGAAGATGGAAACATCGCGCTCAAGCTGTGCTTGGCCTGAAAACGATGCTGACTTCTTTAGCTCTATTGTTATTAGGGATGAAACTTGAGTATATTTTTGCAAAACATAATAGAAATTACTAGTGGAATGAGGGCGCCTTGACTTTCCAAAGCCTATGTTCGGTGCTTGAAAATCTCCTGGAAAAGTTTTTGCCCCAGTTTTTTGAAATCGCCATGAAGAATAAAACAGTTACTAAGCAATATCATTCCACGTTACTGACAACTTTACGAGAAAAAATCAAGGAAAAAAGATGCGGAAAGTGATTCAAAGATGTTTTATTTTTGCAGGATAACGATTTTTCATCTCTCCACACAAATCGCACATTTTATTCTGTAGTAGGCAAAGATACAACCTCGTAGAATAACATGTTTCGATTATAGATGGCCATTTGTTTGAGAAATTTTGAATTGATCAAACTGTACATAATTTCAAATTTAGTTCAATAAATACAGCTTTTATTGGTCTCACAAATATTTTTCTTTCATTTCATTATCTGTCTTTGTATTAACAATTTTTCGCTATTCGATGCGACGATCTTTTTCTATCACTTTACAAGTGTTTGATAAATCATCCACTAAAGAAAGAAACCAATTTCTATATACTTCTTCACTTGAAGTCCCCTACTTTTCCCCCTACTATCCTCGAAATACATCGATTCAAACGAAACAACAAGAGAGAAAGAAATGAAAATGGGAACGGGAAGAAAAGTATCTCTCGTCATCACCAATATCTGTCCCATCCAATAGTCTTGTTACAAATGAAAAGTCTGAAACACAACTCGACTCCGACGCCACCGCTTTCTGATTTCTCTCTGGCAATTTATCCGTTGATTTGTTATTCGTTTGTCATATTATTCTTCGACGGTGCCGCTTATTTATCATGCCTTCGTATCCTGTTGGTGAGAGGGAAATACCTCGTCATTCTCCTCTTCCCCTTATACCACCTTGTTATCCTTACCTTTTTCCACTAACTCTCTTTCTATATATATACGTGTCGTTGCACCCCCTGAATATTGGATACGTCGGGTGCGGAAAGACTAAATATTTTATTTCTCGATTCGTGCACGGAAGATCTACGATGCTAGTTTACATATGCTGAACGTGATTGGAAAGCGATTTTTATCACCGGTGTGTTGCGAAAACTTATGTATAGGTGTAGATCGTGCATCGTAGTACATATGTGACTGCGCCCGTGTGTGTGTGTGTGTGTGTGTGTGTGTGTGTGTGTTTGTGGAGAAAAAGTTTTCGATGCCATTTATTCCCTTATCCACACTACGTTTACCACAGCCTGTAACTAAGCAGACAGAGCCACTCGACAACGGTATTTATTTGGAAAAGTTTCGAGAAATGCATTTTCCAATTGCACTCGTCTAACTCGTTTAAATATTGCAGTTTAAATGTCTGGAAGATTTGGTGGAACTCGATACTGATTTATAGCGTTTTAAAGTCGATTTGATACTAATAGATTTGTCTCTTTGAAAACTCTTCCCAGCTATATTACTTAATTAGAACGAGTAAAAAAGTAACAAAATTTATTTGAATATATAAAAATATATACAATATGAAAACTTGTATAAACAAGTCCTTATGATTCCGTTTTAGGACCATTACTGTTCGTTAATATTGTGGGCGGTTTGTTTCAAGCTATTTGTTTACTTAAATGGTTTAGTATTTATTTATACCAGACACAGTAGAGTAGAATAAGCTTCATTTAGAGCATATGTGGGCAACAACCGTCCCGCGGGCCGGATACGCCTCGCTCTTAGATTTGATCCGGCCCGCGAGACATTCGTCGTATTATTTCATGTCTGATAACTATCGCTAAAAATTATGAACACTACTTTTAAACGCGGCCCGCGAACGTATTTGCACATTAAACTTTCGCCCACAACATGTCAAAGGTCGCCCAAACCTGATTTAGTGCATTGAACATTCACTACCTCAGAGCAGTTCAGACAAAACGGAAGTGGTATCATGCGATATCAGTAGTTCTTTTAAATTGACCAGAATAGTTAGAGTCTTCAAGGTGTATATAATTATCGATGACCAATGAGTAGAGCTGGATAGTCGTGTTTCCCTGACAGCATCTCTAAAAAATGTAGGGATGTCGTTCGAATGTATTCAATATAAGTATGTATGACTTCTTCGCTATAAGTAAACAGTCATGATGAGCAAACAAATTATAAATTATTTTTTTTTACTTTAAGTATATTTGATGAGATCTGAACGTGAACGTGATCTAACTACTGACCATTTCAGTTAGCATTTTTTTGTGGTGAGTCGTAAGTCTTTTTGACTTGACAAAATGTTTCCAAACGTCAAATATGTATACAAGGGAGACTCGAGTAATCAGACCACACTAGTGCGGGAAGTAAAAATTTCATAAACTCCATAAATCATTATTACAGTAATAAAATATAATTATTAAAACGTTAATTTGAATTAAATTTGGTTAATCACTAAGGTTGATATATAACCCCTTTCCACATTAACTTTTGTAATTCTGTATACGCATTTCGACAATTAAGTTGTCATCATCAGCAGATAAATGCAAAGTGTCGCAGCTGGTAAACCACGACGAAAAATACCTGTACGAAAACAAACTCCGTACGCGATCTATACCACTGAGAACCAAGATGTACACTGTGTGTTCGTTTCACAAGATTTTTGAAAATTGTTTTACTTAAACTAGGATGAACGATATTGAAAAAGGTAACCTTATCATTGTATGACAAAAAATTTAAATAGGATTTTTAAAGATCGCGGTCTTCAAGTCTCTTTTCGGTCCAATAATTCGATTAAATCACTTTTAGGAAATGTAAAAGACAAAATCGAAGAAAATAAAAAGTCGGGAATCTACCGAATTAAATGTTTAGATTGCAGTAAACAATACATCTGCCAAACAAAAAGATCGTTCGAAACCCGGTATAATCTCATCATCATCTCGCGCACATAAAATTCCACCGACCAGAAAAATCAGATATAGCAAGGCATGTGTTAGAAAATGATCATTCAATTCATTAACATGAATTGTTTACATTTGATAAAGAACGTGTGTAATTATCGAGAATTAGGCACGTATGATAGCGTGTACATTTTAAAGAATAGGGGCCATGTGTTGAACAGTGACACTGGCCTGATTCAGTCTTCCCCTTTCAGTCTGCTTAATGTCAGAGAAGGAGAAACACTATAATAAATCACATGCAGGTATTTATCGGTCGTGTCCGTGTTCTTTTTTCAATGTCGTTCATCCTAGTTTAAGTAAAACAATTTTTAAAAATCTTGTAAAACAAACACATAGTGTACATCTTGGTTCTCAGCGGTATAGATTGCGTACGGAGTTTGTTTTCGTACAGGTATTTTTCGCCGTGGTTTACCAGGTGCGATACTTTGCAATTATCTGCTGATGATGACAACTTAGTTGTCGAAATGCGTATACAGAATTACAAAAGTTAATGTGGAAAGGGGTTATATATCAACCTTAGTGATTAAGTTAATCAACCACAGGCTCCACCAAATTCAACTAAATTTGGTTAATTAAAACTTATAAATTACACAATATTTATTTAAAAAAGGACCACTATTTTGAACAAAACTATCTCCTATTATTTATACTCACAATTGTTAATTCAACGTAAATATTATAGATAACGATATAAGATATAATAAGTATAAATATAAATAAAAATATAGAATAAAAATTAACGAACTGAATGCAAATGTGCGTATGTACTATCGTCGAAGTACATTTGAATATATCTACTGAGCAATCGCGTTAAGAATTTGTAGCTAGTAATACATATAAATATGAAAAATATTTCAAAATTGAGCACAGGACAAATATACAAACTAACAAGAGAGGTAAATACAACAGTAAATTTCTAAATTTATATTGAATTTACTTAGTTTTAGGGCTAATATTGTAATATATATTAACATTAATTATATGTTGTTTACACTACAGCAATTTGATTTTCTTCTAAACAGAATAAACACAAATAGAATCGTTATCTAGGAAATATTTATTTGTTGATATTAGTGGTATAATTTTCTCGCCCAAATTTATTTTGCTTTGAAAGGAATCTTTTGTATATCCCTCTGCCAAAGAAAGAAACCTTTATCACCCTCCAAGTCGCTTAATAAATAACAAAATTCCATGATTAGTTAAGAATAAATACGTTTATTAGCTCTAACATTTCCACCTGTTTCACAGTATAGTAAGACGATATCTGTTAATTTGTGATTTGAATAAGTCATCCTTCACGGAAGTTGATAATATACTAATTTCTGATTTACAGTATGCATCATCGCATCTACAACTCTCACCACTATGCTTCAGTAATAATAGTTCTGCAGTTATAAAGGAATACTAAATTTTCCAAATCGAACCAGGCGTATTTATTAAATAACTTTTTTCTTTGACCTGGTACAAGATAGAGGTTTCGGGCATTAGCATTTTATGCTTAATATTATTACAGATCTTGTATACTAAAGTATGTCGGCGTATTTTGCTTACACCCTGTATAAAGTATTTATGATGAGTTTTGGATTCTGAACACAAAAGTTAAAATAAATAATTTAACTGGAACTTCTCACAAACGCTAAACATCTAATCCATTACTTTTCCTATTTTATACGCTCTTATCTTGAATATGTTGAGTAGGCAAGGTTGGGCATTTAGACACGATAAAAGTAATGATGTTAACTTGCTGTCAATTATGCTGTTTCAATATAGTATAAAAGCGGAAATAAAATTATTACAATCATTCCATGATAACGCCCGCACGTATTACATCGACAAAATTGAACGAATACAAATGCATTGGGAACAAAATCGGACTAAGCCGTCACGCTAACTGGAAACAAAACACACGCGCGCGCACAGCAGGGCACAAACACTTTTAAAAAATCAGCGTGTACAATTCGCATTTATTTAAATCCTCTGTCGACGTTTTCGGAGTTTGTTCCCAGGCGATTTATACTCTCATCCTGTGTTTTACCTCTTCATCCCCTAGACGCGGCCGCTTTCACACCAAGACCGCCAAGATAACAACGTACAATCAGAATTTTTAAATTATAAAAACCGGTGCGCTTACTCCTTCCCTTTCTCACTCTTTATGTGTGTGTGTGTGTGTGTACAAATAAAATTCAAATCGGACAAAGCGATGCCAGGCGACGGGTACCGTCGAGCGTCATGTTTTACGGCTACCGACCTAACCAGAAAAAAAAGAATTAATCGTATTATTCCCACCGGCATTTATTTTATAATTCTGATGTGCCATTTTTGGTCTCTGAAAGGTCCCCTTCTCCCCCGTCAAAACCCTCCTTTTTTAAAGGTTTATCTCGCGGATATATATTAACAACTCGCCGATAATAAAAAAAATTTAACGCACTCCAATGTTATTTTAACAGCGATTCGTATTTATGTGACTGTAGATTTGTTTGCTTGGTCGCTGTCCCATCCGTGCGTACAATAGAATTAAATTCGGTATTTAATTAAAGAAAAAGGAATTTTTAAATGTTCGCCGCCTACCTACGCGATTTTTCGTTATTCCCGTTATCTTTTGTTATTTTTTTGTCGCCACTTTGTATAACTTTTTATTGAAACATGTAGTGAAATTTACCTTCTGTGACAAAATATAAATATTTTAATTGTGCTATGCCTTTGTTATAGTTTCTACATATGTATATTTTATTGTAACACTACCTAAAAATCGGTGAAATTAATAAAATGTCATAGGGGGGTTATATTTATATAAAACAAGTATTCTAGTCCATAACCTAAAAGAAGTGATCTAGCGATGTACTATACCGGGCGTATAGTAACGAATCAATCTTTCATCTGTGGCAAATATTTAATGCCCAAAATCTTGTGGATTCAAAAATTGTTAACGAATAACTATCTCCTGGAATGATCAGCGAAATACAATAGGAAAATTAAAGCCAAGCTCGAATACAAATAGAAAAAAGCGACTCGCGTTTCTGCCACTACATTGGCCGACGTTTCATCCACTCTTTTAAGGGCACCCTCAACACTACTGTTGATCCCAACGTCCCTGTACTAAAATCGAATGTTTGACATTTAAAAGTAGAATTATGGTGGAGTTGTTTCGGATCAATGGAGCTTGTGTTTAGGGTGGAGTGTTTTTGGTAGAATGATTAACTAGGCTCTTTGCGAAGGATGTCGTTATATCAGTTAAAATTAATGGGTTTTGAAGAGATTTTGATATGTTTCAAAAATATTCCACTTATACAGTCAATGATAAACGAGCCTTGGAAATAATAAAAGTGCGTTGAGAAATAGACCTGAACGATCTTGAAAAGAGGTGCTCATTTAAGGTGTAATTATGCCAAGCAAGATACATAAGTTAATCGAATGACGATAAAGGCGTGAGGAAAATGAAGCATATTTTATTCACTGTTGATAATCAGGAATCAGTAAATAGTATCATATTTTGAATACACTGTGGTGAGTTGAATATAATAGCTATTGTCTTGGATCAGAAGCATTGGATGAAGAAAATATTGATCTTGTATTTGTAACCAATAATCCAATGGCATCAGTTCAAATGAACTTAATTATTATCCCGTAAGGAATCATTTTTATTTATTCCTAATTCGATTTATTGGTAGCCACCTAAAGTAAATGAAGCAGTTTAAACTTATGGACCTGTTAGCTAAATTTAATTGAATCTAATATCTATTACTAGTAATCATCTATTCCAAAAGCTTTAGTTAACCTAGTAAAAGGGATATCTTCTGGATGAGAATAAAAATGAATAATTATAATTTTTAATATATTGTTACTTCATTAACTAATCGATGTTTAAAAGAAACATAGAAGTATAACTGTATTATAAAATTATATTTACTAGAAAAAGTAAGTTAATTACTTATAGATGGACCTGGTCTGCAGTCTTTAGAATATTTATAGCTACATAATTTACGAGAAGTAAAAGGATTGAATAGTGGGTTACTTGTTTTCGCCAACAACATAGTCTTGTAGGGAAGAAATGTTTTCTAATTCTCGGTTTAAAAAACTCCTCTTCTTTGAGAACATCGATTGTATCTACCAAGTTATTGGCATTATCTAGAATTGAATAAATTGGCTGTAAATTTTTTATGGACAGCAGAACTTCAAAGATCACAATTTTGTCATAAGCTTGCTTTATCCGATTGTTTCTCTGTTTTTCTATTAAATCTTCAATTGTTAATCCGATGCGGTACCCATAATCTCCTAATTACCGTTTTTGTCGAGATCTTGAAAGCTTTCCCCCTCTATTCGCCTTCTTATATCTATTAGCCTGCTTGTGTTTATTCCAGACAGGGTGTCATTGGAAAAAAATTGCTGAAAGAAGCCAAATGTTCTTCCAAGTGGCGTTCATGAATAAAGATTTAATATCAAACCATGATGCCTTTACATTTTGCATCGCATTTATAGTATTACAGGTTCTCCAAAAGTCGTAAAGTGTGAGTGTTTTCAGATATCTTTGTTACTTTTAGCATGGCATTAAGAGTAAATCCGCTTAAAAGTGAATCCATTGGTTAAACAGTAGACGTATTTGACAGTAAGAGAACTACATTTATACGTATTTATTTTCATTGAATTTTTCTAAGTTTACTACGTGATTGGTAACATTATCCATTACAACAAAGCTTTAATGTTTACGTTTTGATTTGCAATATACTTTAACCTTAATGGAAATGCATTCGATCATTAAAAATTTAACTCGCCATCTTTTTATTAGATTTTTTCTAGATCGCAAATGCACTGCTAGTTTCCCTTTTTCTGCGTTCGCAAACTTTTTGATTGATAGGTCTATAGTGGCTTGCATTTAAAATCCCCAGCAGCATTTCTACAAAGTAGGAGTATCAACCAATATTTTACTGTTTTAAAACCAGATTCCCTTTTGGGAATTTGGCTTCTTTGGAAATGTATGCGCACTTTGGCATGCGCCTGCAATACAACTCGGTTTCACCAATATTGAAAACTTGTCTAGCTGAGTACCCAAAATTCTCAATTATTATTTGCAGCTTTTATGAAAACCGTTAGGCAACTTCATGGCCTGCACTCGTAGCTTCATCAGCGACCTGAATATTATGCAAATTACGTCAAGCCATTCTTTATAGGCCTCGTAAGTTTCTATGTATTATCAAGTTCTAGCTTTTCTAGATAATAATAAATCTGATTAACTTTGGTTGATATAGCTTTCGAGTTTATGTCTTATTATTGTCTTCAATCAAATGAATTAGTAATATTTCCATCCTTTTTACTAGTGGTGGTCTGGCTCTCTTCACCTTTTTTACTGATAATAGTGTACTATTTTGAATAGAAAACTTCAATTTACTCCTTATTGGATCTTACAGCCCTATTAATAGAGTTGTTCATACCATAAAATCGTCCAATTTCATATGATTTCTCATCCTTAAATATAAATGTACAGAACTACTTATGCTGAATATAGCGCGTGGATACAAAGAGATAACAATAAAAATAGAGATTATTGTATATATAGCTGGTGAAAATCACTGGACCTATTTCTACATGTCGCCGCGTTTGTAAATTGACAAAAATTTTACCTATTGTGCGAATATGCTCTTATTGTGATGAAAATTTTTAAATTTTGAGAGAGTTAAAATAATACGTGCTGTTTTTAAATAAAGACTTAGATAATATGCTTTACTTGTTTATGGAATTGTTGCTTTACTCATATACAGGTGGGTATTCCGAATTGATATTGGAACATTCCGAGAACAATTAAAATTATACCCATTTAAAAATCAATATAAGAACAGCAGAATAACGTACTTGTAAAAAGGTATTCAAGTTAAAAGATACAGGAAAAAACTATTACAGAAAAGAAAGAATAATGGTAAAGAGTACTAAGTAGACTGCAATAGACAAGACAAGAAAAGGTGTTAGATACAACAACAACGCAAATCTAACTAACCTCATGCCGAAAATATCATAAGATTTCTAGATTAAATACATGACTTCTGCCTTTAACTTTGTCAAAGTATTCGTATTTTGGTTTAGTCTGAAGGTTACGAGTTCGAGTCTTGAACTGTCTGGAACCTACCTATTCATATTTTAAAACAGTAACTCCACTCTCTTCATAATGGGGGTTTCTATCTGTAACCCAATTAGCCACGAATACTAACGAAATATTGATTGGTAAAATAATTTTAATAAAAGCAAGATATAGCCTGTCCTTTTTTTAATATAAGTCAATTTGATGCAACAAAGTACCGAAAGCATTATTAGTATTTCCAGGACACCAGTTTTACTAGTAAGAATCCGTTTCGGCATTTTCTGTTTCGCCCTCGTATATCGCTTTTTTCACTTTACTCATAGAAATATCTATCCAACAGACGCCCTCATTTCGTCGTTTTAATTCCAGCGTATATTTAATTTATTCCACATCGGCGTGCAACGTAAGTGAAGAACCAGGTCAACTCGAAACTCCACACCTCTACAGACTTGACCCACCTACATACATACATTCAGCGGAAACTTTATTTGAAATGACAACGGTGACCCAACACACACATACATACACGTACACGAGATCCGAGCCAAAATGGAACGAGTCGGAACAAATTTTCACGACGCCCGCGTCTCGCCACGTAGGTAAATTCGCGCGTCTATTGTAGAAAGCTAGCGGAATTTTTAACCCCGAAAATCATAAAGGTACCCGCCTAATCTGATTTTATTACACTTAAATGTGACACGTGCGCACGACAAAAATAATTTCATACCGGTTTCTGGATGCGCGCGTCCATGAAAGAATGGCAACAACAACAATAATAGGTGCTTTATTTAAAGGTGCAGGAGCAAGGCCAAAACGGATTCGTATAAGTCAGCGGTGCAACGCATACATATACATGGTTTGTATTAAATAACAATGGAACACGCGCGGTTGACAGTCACACATACATGAACACCTCCGTGCAAAAGGATCAACGATAGAAAGTCTGGCGAGCGACCCCTCGGTGTACAGATAAAACTGGGGATTTACCTGGATGTGAGGAAAGCGTGGATAGAAAGAGTACAACATGTGGTAGTCACATATATATGATTCGTAATCCCTGTACCTTCCCTCTTTCAATCTATTATTATTTCGCTGCTACCCTCATACGTTCCCGTCATTATAGCCGTGAATATACAGGGAGATGTCTATAATATGTTTGTGTAAGTGATTTGATTAAAACAAAATGCTGTACCCGGGTTTTTAATTTAACGCATTAATGAGGAACTTTTGATTAACATTGTAGAGTAATAATAACTGAATAATTATAAACTCTAATAAAACAAAACACAATCTCTTCAAATAAGATAGATATAACTTTTAAAGTTTAAACAAAGAATCATGAATTAAGGGATGTTGCTTAATGAAGTTCTCTATCTACATAGAACTATAAAATAATCTAAAATGGACATTGTAATAGAATTGCAATAGGTATAATATTAGTATTAATGTCTCTTTTTATTTCCTGTAAATGTAGCTTTATCTATATTTTTTAATTTATCTAGAAATTTTGTTTTGTCTATTATTGCCAATAGATAATGATGATTTAATGCAGTTTTTATATAAAAGTGGCATAAATTACAACTTTGTCGACAACTGATGTAACTTCACCGAGCTAATACGCAATTTAATAGTTTTCCAGTTGTGAAGAAAATACATATATGGTAGTACCAAGATAATTAAAATAATAAATTATGTTTTCTCATCGTACATAAACTAACCAATCAACACACTGATTCTACAAGAATAATAAAGGGTCTTTCATTGAGCGCTTCCTATCTTTAAACTTAAATAAAACAAAGTGTGTGTGAGATATCATCGAAATTTTCTATTCGTTTGAGAGGCCTGTCCATGCCATTATGTATGGAATATAACATCGTGCAAATGTCCGCCGCGGCTTCGCTGAGTGGCGCGCATCCTAAATTTTCAATATTCCTGACATAAATCAGGCTGAATTTGACCGATGGCATGTTATGTCAGCTTTGAGGGTCGCTGTGGTTTGTGGCTTATTCGCATAGACCTGCGACTTAAGAAAACTCCACAAGAAAAAGTCTAACGGGGTCAACTCGCATGATCTCGGTGTTCAGTTCATATCACCTCCACGTGGGTTGACCAAGCTCTCAAATCGCTCGTGGAGAATGTCCTATGTGGCACGTAGCGCCGTCCTGTTGAAATTACATGCCGTTGGTGTGCATATTATCCAATTCAGAGCAAAAAAGTTGGTAATCTTCGAACTATAGCCCTCTCCGTTGACGGTGATAGTCTGGCCAACGTCGTCCTCAAAGAAATATGGACCGATGACGCTGCCAGCCCAAAATCTTTTTCGGGATGCATTGTACACTCTTGGATCTCATGTGGATAGGTGTCGTCCCAAATTCGATAATTTTGTTTGTTGACATAACCAGTCATTCAGAAATGGGCCTCATCGCTGAAGATGATTTTTTTATGGAAATTAGGGTCAGTTTCCAGCTGCTTCAGGACTCATTCAGTAAACACACGTCGTTGTCTATGGTCGTTTACCTTCAGCTCCTGGGTCAGTTCAATATTGTACAGGTGCTGGCTTACGTCACGATGCAAAATTCGCCAAGTTGCGGTCTGCGAAATGCAGAGTTCTTGTGAGCGACGCGAAATCGACTGCCTCAGATTCTCCTGCACACTTTCACGGACAGCGCGATTTTGGCGGCAGCTCTTGCGTTTTGTCGTCATACGGCTGCTGGTTCATTGTTTATAGAACCAGTGGACTCAAATTTATCCACCACACTGCGAATAGTCTTCTCAATAGGACAATTATGGCGACCGTAAAATTGGCGAAGCGCGCGGAACGTTGCCCGAACAGAACAACCATTTTATTATTTGCACGTGTTATTGAACGCTATATCCGTCCATGGTGATTTGGCAAAACAGATTGAACAAATGACAGCCAATTCGACAGATGTAGCTTTTAACCGCTATCAACTGTCAAAGTTCGGAAGTGCCTATTGGACTCTCCGTTACAAGCATCTTCAAATGAGATTCTTAGATTTGCCGAACTTTTCTCGGCTTTTCACAATTTCATAGATCAAGCATAAATTGAATAATTTATAGATTATTATCAAGCAGATGAATTGTGTGTAACTTTAGTTACTTCCCGATAGGATGGTGGCTTTAGATATCTATCCAAATACTTAGAATAATGTTGTCGCTGTCAATAAGAATATATATATGCAAGTTATGGAGAAATGCACTGGAAGATGCAAATGAATAAATATCTAAACTGAATTTCAGTGCGACAGACAGTAGCAGTAGTTGAGCCCTGACGATGTCCCATATGAGTGGGTATGAAACGTCGGCAGTTATATCAGTGACGCGGTTCTAGCCCGGAAGCCCAGAAGAAGATAGTATGTACCACGATCTCGGAAGTCTACGTACCAGATTATCATATTCTTATTTGAACATATTGTTAAATCACTTAATTCTCTACCTTAAGCCCTTTTCCATAAAGCTTAGATATTTTAGTTTACTTTTCTTTGTGACATCCATTGCTATTTATTGTGTAGTAACTATATGAGCTATACTTTTGCCTAAAATTGTTAAACTAGCAGCATGTGCTTTATATCTTAATCAGATAGTTGAAAATAAACCAATCTTTGTGTTTACGGTTTCCTTTTCTGTTATTAGTAGCTTTCTTGTGTCTAATATATTGTTATTATGAGATTATTTAATTAAACTTTTGTGAAGAAAAATTCATTGAAAAAATATTTTTAAAGTTAAGGTGAAAATTTAGTATACATCTATCTTTATTACTTTATATACATACATTTCACCTTTACGACTTCATTAGTAGTAGGGCGATATATAGCAAGAACTGAAATTTCCATCATAATTTCTCATCCACAACACCATTTTCCAACAATAAAACTTTAGTATTCCACCCGCACAAAGATATATCGCTCGCAAATCTCGCTCATTATTTCAGGTTAGACACAACACTTTACAACGCGTACTCACACACACAAAGGGAGAGAGAAAGAGACGCGGACGATAGTATCAGGAAATCTCCAAGATATACCTAACCGTTCCTCGACTTCATCTTGTTCCCCGATTCCGATTCGTGAGCTCGGAATTCGCCTCTCCCCCACCGTAGGTCTGCATGTCTGCGCCGAGGATCTATTGTTCTGGTATTCCTATAGACTTAACTAAAGTCTTTATAGTGGATTGCTTCTTGTAAATCCACGGCCTTTCCTTGACTACTTGACTAGACCTATGGAGTTAACTTCCTTCAAGATGAATTCCCGGTGTCCTCGTTTTAAGCCAATTTGGTACTGTACTGTGTTCTTCTTCTATTATACATAAAAGGTTTATTATGGTAAATAGGTATATGTGAAGCTGTTGGTGATGTATTGCTTGTTTCGTGGATGATGTATGGAAGCGGGTTTGTGTTGTGAATATTACAGAAAATTGTCCTTTTTAAGATATCTAAATTTTAAGATAACATGTATATCAAAAGAAGTATCTTACAATTTTGCCTTTGGTTAATAAATAAGAAAAATATAGAGGAGAAGGAAATGCTGTGAATATATAGAAAAATAAAAAATAGAAACATGAAGATGGAACAGATAAGTAAATAACTTTAAAGTTTATTACCTCCCCGAAAATTTGTATTACACAAGAGATAAACAATTATATTCTAGCCTATGATTTCAACATAACCTTGAAAATATTAATAATATTTTGTAAGTCAAATTTTTGTGTTGCAGTTAAATCTTATTTGGTGTAAAGTAAAACAGTTTTAAATTCACTAAAACGTGTAATGTAATATCATATGCTATGTAAATGCACGAAATGTTGCCTCGTTCGATTGCGTGACGTGTTGTAAAGATCAACAGTGAAAAATAAGTAATCCAAAATTGTAGGGACCTGTGTAATCTGGAGAAATTGGAGGGAAATGTACCAATCGATTATCAAAAGCCTGTTCCAAATGAGCACATGTTTGTTGTGTTACATATATTGGAATATTGTCTTGTTAGAAAAACGAATTCATCTTCTTGTAGCTTATTAAGTGTTCTAATAATTCATTTTGATATCTTTCAAAATTTATTGTTTTGCTTAAAAATAGGGGTCGAACTAATTCACTCGCATAGCACTGCTGGCCAAGCACAAATTTTTTGGATATGTAACAAATGCTGTCTTGGCAAATCCATGACGATTTTGCTGATCATATTCTCATATTTTCTATATTCAAATATCCTGGAAGATGAAACTAGGCCTCGTCGGAGAGGAAACAATTATCAAGAACGTTGTTATTATTTAAATTATCCAAAAACCACTGGCAATGCTCAGTTCTTCCACAATAATTAATGGGATTGAGGTCGTGGATTCCTTAAATTTTATGGGGATATAATTTTAGGTCTTTTCAAGAATAGCTTGGAATCTGCTAACTGATAACTGAAATTTTTGTTACAACTTCGCAAAGGATTTCCTAAGTGAGTTTTCTATTAAATGTCGAGCATCATTAATGCAAACGGTAGTTCTTTTTTTTAGATGCTTCGCCCCGCAAATATATGAACTGTTCGTTACGCGAAACTTGTCATCACAAGTATGAGTCTGGCTAATCAATCGTTCATACCTGATGAAATTAGGATATTGTTACCGAAAATCCTGTATATAGTGATTAATTGCATATACCTGCAGTTGATTTTATAAATTCTCAGTTCGAAAATTATTCTTTTATTAAAGAAAGCTTCACTCTGTAATTTTAACATGATAAGAATTACTCTTTCTAAAACAACTGCCGACATTTTGCTTAAAAATACAGCGTTCAAATATCCTCACTCTGTAATTCATAATTGATTTCTTTCTGTAGATAAAAACTAAAGTAAAATAAGCAGATATCAGTTTAATATTAAATAAATATTGGGTCTGGGAAAAAGTTCGTGGCGTTTTTTCAGTAAAATTCAACTGGTCCCCGCATGGCGCGTGGACGAATTCATTTAAACCGAATATGCTCCATTATTATCGACAATGTTTCGCCATTTTTTTGGTAGATCCATGATCCCATCGGTGAAAAACTTCTGTGGTTTCTGGTCGAAAAACTGAATCAAGTAGTTTTCACAGGCTTCTTTTGAAACCAACTTAATTCCATTGAGAGAGTTCTGCAGAGATCGAAACAGATGATAGTCAGAGGGTGCTATATCCGGACTGTAAGGTGGGTGCATCAAAACTTCCCAACCAAACTCTCTCAATTTTTGACGGGTCATCAAAGAAGTGTGTGGTCGGGCGTTGTCATGATGGAAGACAACACCTTTCCTATTAATCAATTCGGGCCGTTTTCTTTCAATCGCCTGGCGTAATCTCTCTAGTTGTACACAGTAGAGTTGAGAATCAATCGTCTGACCAGTTGGAAGTAGCTCGTAGTGGACGATTCCCCTCCAGTCCCACCATACACACAACATCACTTTTTTTGGCGTCAATGTTGGCTTAGCGAACGCTTGTGACGGCTCGCCATCCTTTATCCACGATCTTTTACGCTTCCGATTATCGTACGTAATCCATTTTTCATCTCCGGTTATTAAACGTTTCAGAAACGGCTCGATTTCATTCCGTTTCAGCAGCGCATCGCAGATGTTAATTCGGTCCATCATGTTTTTCACGCTCAACTCATGAGGAACCCATACGTCAAGCTTTTTTTTGTAACCAGCTTTGTGTAAATGGTTCAAAACAGTTTTGTGGTCAATGCCTAGCTCCATGCCAATATCGACACTGCTGATATGCTTATCTTGTTGGACTTTTTCAAGAATTTCATCAGATTTTTCAGTGATTGGACGACCGGAGCGTGACTCATCTTTCACATTGAAATTTCCAGAACGAAAGCGAGCGAACCATTTCCGCGCAACAGATTTCGATAAAGTACCTTCACCGTACACAGCACAAATTTTATCACAAGCCTGCGCAGCGTTCTTCCCCTTATCATAATAATATTGCAGAATATAGCGAAATTTCTCATTATTCTTCTCCATTTTCAAGTGCGAATAACTTTCCAACCACTGCACCAATTACAATGTTTCTACGCTCAAACTAACCTTCGGAAGGTCATCTAAAAAACAAGCCGTCGGTGGTGTCGCTGTGACTTGTTGTTCTTTAGTTATCGGCAACCAATGCCATCTATCGGGAAAAACGCCACGAACTTTTTCCCAGACCCAATATGTATATTTGATATTAAACTCATATGCACACATTTATTTTACTTTAATATTTGTATATATTTTATCCAAACGCACTATTTACTTAAATAACGTATGAGCGATAATTATTCGATTTTTTATTTTAGTACAGGATATATAGCATTTATTTTAATTATATTCGGTTATAGAGATTGGATAGGTGAATAGGAAGTCAAACAAAGAATGCTCTGAAGTTAATAGGAGCAGTAAATGGTGTCTGACAGGAATAAATATGTAGATGTAAAGAATAAAGAAGAATTGAACAGGTCATGGTGGAAACTTCAACACCATAACACAGGTGTGGAAGTTTTGGAATTTGACATAACATGGGAAACGGAAGATTATACTTGTGCAGATGAATTTCCTTCCGAGATATGCTGGGATATCGAGATTGTAGAGAATAAGACGAATGATCTGAGCAGATGAGATGGAATCTGGAGGAAGGGATGACCTACAATCGAGAAGAATGGAGATTGAGAATAGAAAAGCAACTTTGTGTACTTTTAATATTTATTTGTTCATAATTAATTATATATACATACATTGCCTGTACATTATTAAATAATTACTGTAAAGAAAAATACTTTTTATATTATAAATTGAATTGATTAAAATTTTACTAATAACAATCTGGTACGTAGACTTCCGCGGTCGTGATCCATATTATCTTCTTCTGGGCTGGAACCGCGTCACTAGTATAACTGCCGATGCAGTAGCAGTAGTTAAGCCCTGAAGATATCCCATACGAGTGGGTACGAAACGTCGGCAGTTATACCAGTGACGCGGTTCCTGCCCGGAAGCCCAGAAGAAGTTTTTTTACTAATAACATTTATAATTCGATGTTTGTTTACTGTAAATATTTTAAATAAATAGATTTTTCCTTAACGTCTTCATAGAGAGTGCTATTTCCTAACCCATTAACAATTTCTATTCCATTCATTAATATCGTTTACAGGTATTCTATCGATCGATTCCAATTATAACCAATTTTAATGGTTTTCCTTCCAAGTTATAATATGTATTTGTTATACACGTAAATATTGAGTTATTTATCAGTTTATAGCTTTAAATACTTACAATACTTTTAATAATAGATATTTATAGAATTTTTAGTATAATTATATCGATATCGTCCGTTTATCTTATTTGAAAATTGTAGGAATCCATAGAGGTTATAATGTGTGTTTATAATTTTCTAATCAATTTTTGTGGACTACATCTTGAATGGTTTTGACCCTTTATTGTCTTAATAATAATGACCATTATTTATAGACAAATTCTCCAGCCAATGAAATTATGAAAACAAATGAAGAATTATTTTTGGATACACTAAATTTACCTTTAATTTTGAAAGTTATAATAATTTTTTATTTCTTTGTTATACATATTTCGGTCATTTAGGTATGTAATATTTACATTAAATATTCACAAATTTATACACTTTACAATTCTAACCTTCTTGACATTTCTGTTTTTCTATTATATTATTTCATAAATTTGGCTTTTAATAAGCCATTTTGCTTATTATTTCTAAATCTCATCATATTTTTTACTTATTCTGTTATTAAAAATATTATTATCTCTACTATTATAATTTTTTATATTCATTTTATTATACAACAATAAAATAATAAAAAAGGTCTATGTGTGGTTAGTTTTAAGATTAGGAACATATTGGGGTATACTTTAATATAAGCGTTAGTTTTAAGATTAGGAACATATTGTGTGAAATAAATCAGTGCGCTTGGGTTCTAGCGTTGAAAGTTGTGCGAGTTTTTCCGCAGATCCAAGTGCGATACTGTGATTAATTATCAGTTGAAGATGACAACCTAGTTGTCGAAATACTTAATATAGAATATCAATACTTGGGTAATATTTGTAAGGATTGTACATAATAGGTAATAGTTCTTGATAAATTGTACTAAAAATACAAGTTTCAATTAGTATGGATTGAAGTAGCAACGAATACAGCGACGGATCGGAAGAAAATGTCATAAAGATTTCGACGAAGGGTAGAATTTTTAAATTAATTGTAATCGAATAGGTAGGTCATATTAATTTGATGAAATAGAATATTTGGACATGAATGTAAGCAATTTATCAGGGTAAATTAGAAGCAGCAGACGTTTACAAGCAATTTATACGTGTAAACTAAACAATTGAATAGAGTATAAAAGGATGAGAGATGAGATGGTTGTATATAACAATGTTTGTAAAATAAGGAATAATAAGGAAGATATAGTTGTATAGATTTCAAACAAATATTCTAATTAAAAGAATATAAAATAGAAATTGGAAATTGCAGGATTGAAAAGTAGGCTTATGTCTACATCTATAAATTAAAATATTTAAAATAGAAATGTAATTATATGTGGATAGGAAGGTAAAGTGAATCAGAAAATGATTAGAATTTGATAATTTGTAATTAAAAATAATACTAACCGTTAAAATACTCAAAGAAAAGCGATTCGTTATTGTTTTTTGCTACATCTCTATTAGACAATTAATTTATCGCTTGTAAACTACAAGTTTCATAGTAACATAAGAAAAACAAACAAATTTATTAAAATTTTTAAAAGATGGCGACAATAAATACAATTGAAATGTATGCGATAATGGAAAGTGATTACAAACAGAAAATAATAACTTTTAAATAAGTTTTATAAGTGTACAGAAGTGTTTAATAAACTTTTGAAAAACATTTACACCTACTTTAAAAGTGTGATATACAAATAGTGAATGTATCATTGGCATTAATAATAAATAAGGTTGAATAACCCAAGGCGCATGTACCACTTAGTGGCAGAAGTTAAACCGAAAATATACAGACTTGACGGAGAAAAGAAGGACATCTAGTCAGCAAGATGATAAGGAGAAAACAAGAAGGCACATTTATACATTTGGATTAAATGAATATTTTCTAAGAAAAAGTAGAAAAATTGACTATTTAAATAAAGTTTATAAATTGAGCAAACTAGGGAATAAGAATTAAAATTATTAAAATATTTATAGCTCTAAGATGTATTTTATTAATTAATGATGTAGAACGGTAACAGTTGGAGTTTCGATCAAAGATTAGTTTTAATAGGATCATTTATATTTTCTAAAAAGATTTCGTAAGGTTTTATTTTCGTAAATATATTGTACAATTTGGTTATAAATTAACTAATCTTGTTTCAAATATATATATTATACAAGTATTGAAACATAAAGAAATTTCAAAGTATAATATAAATTTTATTTAGTTCATTAGCGCACTAAATTTCTTTATTTATTAAATTATGCAATAGTCAATATATTACATAAGAGACAGAGTACGTAATAATGACATAATTGGAAAATATACAACTTTATTTAAATTTATCATTAGTTGATTCATAAAATGCAATACCCGGTATATACTTTGGTTTTTGTATGTTTATCTTGACCTATATCACAGCAGAGCGATGCACAAAGCCATGACTTTGAGACAGAGTGAATAGCAAATAAGCAAAAATATATATAAACAAAGTATCATTTATAATTCATATAATTTAAAACATCATATGAAAATTTTAAATAATACATTTTTTTATTAATTCACGCACATTTATTTATATATTTTGACAAGCCAACTTGTGGCATTAAAAGCATTTACTTTATACAGTCAAGTCTAAGCACATTATAAATTGCCCTCTTTATTATTAAATACATAACATTTGATGCAAAACAATGTGGAGTTTTAATTAAGCAAATACTTCCACCCACGCATAAACATTTATAAATTATTTGCAATAATAATTAATAAAAAATACTATGTACATAAATAAATGTAGTAAAATAAATAATATTAAAAGCAAATCACATATACTCATGATATTTAACCTGATGTATATATCTTCACATACATATGTGGTAACATCTTCCTCGAACACCTCTCAAAACAAACTTCCATCATCGATGTGGCATCATCTATTGAATTATTTACCCACGTGCAGAAACGTGATCTACATCGAACGATTTCGTTTCATAAATTCTTGATACTCGATCTGCCGCGTACGGGAGGGCTGCATCCTTCTGGTTTTATTGTAGTTCCGCGCACCCACTTTGACGTATGCATTGATGTGGAATAGTTCGAAAATGAGGTGTTTATTTATTGGCTGCGAGAATCACGCGAAGTACTTTCTTTCCGAAGATTTTACAGTTCGAATGGGTTAACTTTTCATTGAAGACGGCCTACAATTTGAAAATATGTTAATGAGAATCGACGTGTGAATTAAATAAGAGGTATTTGAATCTTACCAGGATGCAGTTAACGTTAATATGCGATATCTTGTAAGTTTAAGAAAAGCGGCAAATCGAATAGATATTTTGATTATTTTAATTGAAAATGATATGAAATATATACATATTTGAGGGATAATTTTTTATAATAAAATCAAAATGAAGCCAAAGTATATTCTTCTGAAAAAATGAACCAATTTAAGTAATAAAAGGTCTTCCCATAAGAGGTTTCATTTTGATGTGTGAAAAAAGAAGTATTTTTAAGCGAAATCATCTGACGTTTATTTAATTTTAAAGAGGAGGGTATGCCATTAATAATGGAAAACAATATCAGTCAAATGGCGGCCACGACTACGCTTGCAGGTCCATATTCTTTTCATGAAATTTTCCATCACCAATTCGCACATTTGCGGCTGTATGTTCTCGAAAACATCACGAATTCCATCTTTGAGGTCTTGAATTGATTGTGGGTCATTGGCATAGACCTTATCTTTCACGTAGCCCCGAAGAAAAAAAATCTAAAAGTGTTAAAATCACAAGATCTCGGTGGCCAATTGTGATCGCCTCTTCGAGAAATCACACGTTCAGGAAACTTTTCACCCAAAAGAGCGATGGTATCGTTACTTGTGTGACACGTAACGCCGTCTTGTTGAAAATAAACGTCGTCCACATCAATATCTTCCAATTCCGGACATACGAAATCATTAATCATCGTTCGATAACGCAATCCATTCACCGTAACAGTTGCACCAGCCTAATTTTCGAAAAAGTAAGGTCCAATAACCCCACCAGACCAAAAACCGTACCAAACAGCCATACATTGAGAATGGAGAGGTTTTTAAACATGCTATAGCTTCTCTTATTCTTAAACAAATACCTAAAATGAAACTAAATAGACGGTAAAGTTTTATACGCACGACATAATAAAGTTACTTTAATCAGGGAACACTAAACTAAAGGTTGAATTTATAAAAGTGGTATCTGCGTTACCTACTTTTTATGTTGGGAGAGAAACACAGATAACTGAAGTAAAAACGAATCATATTGTATAATGCCGAGTGATAAGTCTTCCAAAAAAAGCTATAAGCATTCGTGGTTATATATTTAGATATCTTTGACTATATTTCCTAAATGTTTGAAAGTGGTCTTAACTAAATGATGTACGACAACGCCAATCATTACTCTTTCAAAGGATGACTATGATATGGTTTCGAAGAAGTACCGACAAATGATTTAAAATCCCAAACTATATTAAATTGGGTTAAATATCATATATGTATGGTAAAAGCAACTGTACTGTGCAAAGCAGATAGTTTAGAGGTAGGTGAGCTACTAGTCTGGTTTTTGAGGCCAGACTCTCGTGCTTCTGTTTCGTTTAAAGTAAATACCGACAGTCAAGCATATTAAATTGTTCTATGAGCGAAGCCGTTATTGATTTGTTAGGAGATATGAACACATGAATTACTAATATTCGCCTAAAAATAAAAAAAAATAGTTTAAGGCAAAGTGTATTAAGCGCATGTAAAAATTAATTTTCAAAAGATACATAATACTGGTTAGTGGAGCAACAGTACAATATTTTTTTGATTTATATACATAGAATATAGGCCACGGCTGGCCTCACAGTACCACATTCGATCAGACCAATTTTCGAGCACTTTTTCGAGTGTATGGGGTCGTATCTCGGCAATGGCATCACGAATGTTGGTGGTTAAAATTTAAACCCCACCCGTTATATGTAACCGAAGAGAATGTCGATCTTTAAAAATTTGAGTACATTGCTAGTGTTACTCACAACCAGTACTCTTAATACAAATGATTTCATATTCGAATTGACTTCCGTGAGTTTCATTTACTTATTTAATTCTATTTTATATAAATTTAATCAACGCAATATGAACATAAGTACCTGGCAATTTTACTTTTGTTTAGATTACGTGGTCCGTTTATTACCTTTCTCGATTATAGATACATAGCGTAAAATTTAATTAAAGAAACAAGTGTTATTCTTATTTAGTTGGTCCTTGTAAATTACATGGAATTCGAAAGAAAATACGTAAGTCGATAATAAAAACCTTAAGTATTTTAAGCACTACATTATCTCAATTTCCAAATGAATTAACATCTACTCCACACCCGTTCTAAACACATACATATATACAAACATTTATCTAATAATTCGAAAATTGCGCACGGGAGGAAGACGGTACGCGGCGGTTGTTGGAGTACATTTACCGTTCCTCATTTGCCATTTAATGTTTCGCAGGCAAACGGGTCGGAAGATTAAGAACACGCACCGAGGTAAGAGCGAGAGAACCTTAACGACACACCGGCACAATTAATACCGGCGGCTCTAATTTGTTACCGGCAATTTATCCCGCAGAAATATGTAAACAAAGAGCATTTACGTCATGTTCGGAGAGTTACTGCGACTTCACTCTTCCTCCTACTTTCTCTGGGTGCCGTCTTTCAACACTGCACGGTGGTGTTCGAGTAGAAGTTAATTTGTTTGCCCCGTCCGTGTTTGCGTTTGCCTCTTAGTATTCCTGGCAAGAGAGACGGGATAAAGAAAATTTTCCCTGGTGTGTTACAATTTACCTGATAAATACAAACCATAATTCGGTTCGCATTTGAATTGTAATTTTTTTGCATAAAATTAATTGCTCTCTGCGCGAGACCCGCGATCTCATGCTAATTGAGCATGTGTCTTCCACCTAAAACAACGGAGAACGGTGAATTCGAGTCTTCTAATGTGTTATAAATTGTAATTATGCGCTTTTACGATTTTGTGAAACTGAAAAATTCTAATTTTATCCGCTTTTTATGTTGTATATAATGGAGAATTTGTCTGTAATTTTTTTTCCATAATTAATGTCTGTGTCTAAGTCCTCGTTTCAAACATTATAATCTGTTTTTTTGAGCTATTAGGTCTGCCGAAATGTTCAATCGTATTTTTGTGAGCTGAGAACACGTGTATTAAAAATAGTCGCCAATGTGTTGCCCATTAATTTGCAATTGTTCGATCTTCGAACAAAATGAATTACTTCTTGAATTCATTTATCAGTATTGGAACAATGTGCCGCTTAAGATCAATCCAACCCCTTCTTAGGCACAGAAATCTTTTCAATAAAATAAAATGTGTAGTCATTTAAAAATCTGGAGGCATCGTGACAAGACTACCCCTGATTAGTTCTGCCAAACTTTTTTAGTAGCAAGTAGTCTAGCGTTATTGTGCTGCTTTGTTGGCCAAAGCTTTCTATTTACCATTTTTTGATAATATTTATCAAAATTAATGACAGTTGCAAAAAATCAAAACTGTGCCACTAAATGCTCAGCAAATTTTTCTTTTGTCGCGAATCCATATGTTATCCATCTAGCAGGATTAAACAATAGATTTTCATTACGGCCGGGAATTCATCGCATTCCAGTATTTGGAAACTCAAAAAAATTATTTGGATAATCAAATAATTCATATATTCGAATAATTGAAACGAATGCCCATAAATGATTACTCAAATATATAAGTATTTAATTTCATTTAATTAATATTTATTTAAAAAAAATCATTTTCCGGTATCATTAAAAAAGAATGATTTTAAATAAGCGATAAATTGAAATCAAATTTTTAATATGTAAGTATTTTCTTTTCCTTATTTAAATTTTGTTAACATTCTTGGATTCAAGCAAGAGCATTTTGCAGTAACGATATTATCTGCCTTGAAGAATGTTTTTTCCTATGGTATGGATTCAGTGGAAATATAGAGGTAACACATGGATCAATAAGTCCCGAGACTAACAATGAAAACAACATTTTTTTTGCAAAATTTATTTTTATTCATCAACATAATCACCTTTTAGGGTGATACAATGGTTCCAACGCTTTTCCAATTTTTCAATACCATGTTTATAAAAAAATTTATCTTTCGCTTCAAAATAAGCTTCAGTTTCAGCGATGACCTCCTCATTTTGAGCCATCTTTTTCCCTGGAGCATTTTTTTAAGATCAGCAAAGAGCCAGTAGTCACTGGGGGCTAAATCTGGCGAATATGGGGGGTGGGGAAGCAGATCAAAACCCAATTCGTTCAATTTTGCCATTGTTTTCATCGATTTGTGGCAGGGTGCATTGTCTTGGTGAAAAAGGATTTTTTTTCTCTGCATGTGCGGTCTTTTTTTTGCGATTTCCTCCTTCAAAAGCACCAGTAAGTCAATATAATAATCACTGTTGATCGATTTACCTTTTTCGAGGTAGTCAATGAAAATCACGCCATGTGTATCCCAAAAAACTGACGCCAGGACTTTGCCAGCTGACTGCACGTTTCGGACGGCTTTCGCCAGCTGTGCGCCACTCAGATGACTGCCGCTTCGACTCTGGAGTGTAGTGATGTATCCATGTTTCGTCCATGGTCACGTAACGACGCAAGAAATCTTTTTTGTTGCGAGTAAATAGCGATAAACAGCTTTCTGAATCATCGACTCGTTGCTGTTTTTGTTCCATCGAGAGCAATCGCGGCACCCACTTGGAAAAAACCTTTTTCATGCTCAATTTTTCATGAAGGATAGTAAATACACTTCCATATGATATCTGTGTCATCTCAGCAATCTCACGGAGCTTCACTTTACGATCTTTCATTATAATTTTTGTCACTTCACTCACATTTTCCGGTGTAACGGCTTCCACAGGTCTACCCGAGCGTTCCGCGTCATTTGTGTCGGTACGACCACGTTTAAACTCGGCAAACCACCGACAAATCGTTGCTTTTGATGGACAAGAGTCCAGGTAACATTTTTCAATCCATTGTTTTGCTTGCGTGGTGTTTTTACCCATTAAAAAACAATGTTTTATCAGAACACGAAACTCGGTTTTTTCCATTGTTTAAACAAACTACAAAACGACTTTACTCCAACCTCGATAACTCAGCTGTTTCTGGTCCGATCGACTTAAAATTTTGACACGTTTCAAGCAAAGGTTAGTACTCTAGAAAGACGTGGTTACTGGTTTACTACGAGCGCCATCTATGGGTTAGTCTCGGGACTTATTGATCCATGTGTTATCGCTTTTGCAACCTTTGATTGCATTTTATACTTATTCCCGTTATTCTTCAACTAGTGTAATGAACACACAGCACACACAGCACACACAGTCGTTTAGTTAAGAACATTAAATGATCAATGGTATCAAATGCATGGGAAAAGTCAAAATAAACGCAATCAACTTGGTCCTGACAATCGATACTGCCTCTAATATATGTATAGTGTGAAAGTTAGTAGATTAGTTACAGTAGATCTTTCAAAGAAAGAAAACATGCTGTCACGAAGAAATATAAGAATGAATATTAACATATGAAATATATAACTGAATAAATATACGCTCGTATACTATTTACTTTATTTTTGATTTGTCACCTTTCTAGAAAACAGGAGCAATTCTAGCACATTTACAGCGTAATTGTGCTGTTTTATTGATCAAAACTGACCGTTTGTCTTTGAAGTTTCTTGATAATATTTATCAAAATTAATGATAGTCGCAAAAATTCATAATTATGCCACCAAATGCTCAGCAATTTTTTCGTTTTGTTGTGAATTCATATATTATCCTTCTACCAGGATATAATAAAATAGGTTTTTTGTCTTCCCTTATTAAACGCTCCAATAATCGATTTTTGGAAACTCAAAAAATTATTTGGATAATCAAATAGTTCGTATATTCGAATAATTGAAACGAATTCCCAATAATGATTACTCAAGTATTTAGGTATTTAATAGGTTTATTTTTTCTAAAAAACACAGGTAGTCATGAAAGTATTAATGATTTTTAGCAAAGGGGACTTAGGTTGTGAATATCCATCCTTCATATTTTCAGCATTTTTAATTAAAAAGCTAGGGATTAAATAATCACCTGATGCATATTTATTCGGAAAAAAAGGCATAATATTTACCAACTCGGAATCAGATGTTAGAAGGTCCCAGAAGGAGGAGAACTTCGTATGAGAAACCCTTAAAGCATGTATTTAAAGGACTTATATGCATACCAGATGAATATTGAGCAAAGAAATTAATATCTTGAGGATTATCCATCTCATCCAATTCATTGCCCATAACACCAGAAATTCGAATAGTATTGTGATTGCATATGCATCGAGGATCTGATCTAATGGATTGCTCAATATTCCTTAAATATGCTTTGTAGGAATCTGATATTAAATGTTTTGCCAGTCAGTGCGCGAAGTCTTTTAAATTCGTTATAGTGGGTCACTTTAGAGTCGTAATAATCTTCTTGTTGAACCAAGGGGGATCAATAGACTGACCAAATGAACTGAGTCTAGGATCAGACCTATCAATTGTAGTATAGTTTCCTGTAGAATCTACTAAGTATGATGTCAACATTATTATGCTCATTGAAGAAGCCTCAATCAATATGGAGCAGATTGTCATCTGCTTCATATTGATTGAGGCTTCTTCATATATCCTGGAAAAGTTAACTTTATGGAAATTATAACAAATTATAAATTTCCAGTCTTCACTAAGTAGACACAAATCCTTATTATAAGTTTAATGTTTAATCTAAAATCGTTTTGTTAAAAATATGTAGTATTGACCATATAAATTAACATTATGCCAGGTTTTTCACAGTAATGTTTCTTAATCTTTAAGTTGTTGTTTAACAACGAGTACACTAATGCCATAAATTTTTTGATTAAAGTTTTTGTAAATTTTAGAGAGATATGCAAGGTGTATGCAAATGGCGCAATTGCTACACACAGTGACATTTTTAGTTCGATTCTAAATTGAAAACGTTAATATTAAAATGTATGTTTTCAGGAATCACTTAAAAGCAAATTACACGTGATAATACTTCACTCGCACACAACTATAGTAGCAAGTACCGTAAAATTTTTTAAATTTCAACTTCCGAAAACATTACTCGTCTTCAGTAGAATGTTGGCAAATGCGTTTTCTATGAAAGTATTAGGTGCGCAACGAAGATCTCGCTGTTTTTCAAGAGATGGCTCCAGTAGTAAGTGCTGGTCGATTGTAACATAACCAAAACGTCATGAACCAAGCTTAGACATATGGTAAACAAACCGCTTTGACACATTAGTGATTTTGCTTTTGGGCCATATACTTTTGGTTGTGTTAAAATGTCTAATTTTCTGCCAAATAATCGTCATTTGCGGGAAGTGTTGCTTTTCTTCTTTCATTCGAAGAAAACGGCGGCTGAAGCGCATCGAGAACTCCAAAAAGTTTACGGAGATGCTGCACTAAGTGAGACAACGTGCCGTGATTGGTTGCGTCGCTCCAAAGACGGTGATTTCGATGTTGATGACCGTTAGCGTGAAGGAAGACCAAAAACATTCGAAGACGCTGAATTGGAATCATTGTTCAATGAGGATCCGTGCCAAATGCAAAAAGAGCTTGGTTCAGCATTAAGAGTTACCCGCCAAACCATTTCCCAGCGATTGCATGCGTTGGGAATGATTCAAAAACGAGGAACTTGGGTTGAAATTTTTTTTTATAATCCTATATTCGCTTTAATGCAATTTCTTTGTGTTGTAGGTTTTGGTGTTATTGCAATTCCTTTATTTTGTAGGTTTTTACGTTATCCTAGTCTCCACTAAGTCTCCTATAGTTCTTTTCTTCATCTTGGTTTCCCAAGTCTCTTTCCTTCCATACGTAACATCATGTACTTAATTTTTACTGTCTGACTTTTATTTTTTAACTTGGTTTGAGAATATCCATATTTCACTATATTATGTAAATATTGATCTGTACACACTTCTGAATATTACATTTTTGTCCTCCAAATTGACTTTAATCTATTACTATTATCACTTTTCTTAAGGTCTTACCACATTTGTAACTCGCAGTCTGTAAAAGCAATGTTTTCTCGTTTCACACGTCTGTATGCAATCAAAGTTAATTGTTCCAACACATTATGAAGGTGTGGCGTGGAAAAATTACGAGAAAAAAAAGGGAACGAGTGGAAAAACATCCAATAAAACGGACAACAGTAGCACGAGTTTAATCAACGCTATTTCGAAACCGTAACCGCAACCCATCGAAGCGCAAACGGTACGTAAATTTTTTCAAATGCTATCAAACATTACCGAAACGAAGTAGAGCCGCCAGAATAATCTAATGAGAACCTAACATCAAATAACGATTCTCCCGTGTAAAATTTAATTTTGAACTTTTTTCAGACTGGCGGACGACGGAGTTAGATAGATGGCAGATGAACGAATGAGGTTGGTAGGGGGCAGTTTGGGGTTATATCCCTATTATTCGTATTTCCAGTAATGTAGGTGCGGTGTACGTACTACCTATACGTATATATCTATATAGGTGCCCCATTTAAATTAATTTAAAGTTGTGAAGTTCGTTAAACGCAATGGATCCCTCTCTCTATTTGTCTCTTTCTCGATATTTAGTAATACCGGATGAAAGAATGAATGGAAGGGGTCGAATAATCAGCAACTTTTATCTCTGTTTATACCGATACATACGTACCTATTTTCCTTTTCTAATTTTACTACCTGAATTTTCAAGTAAATGGGATGAGGATGAGTTAGGAAACTGGCGGTAGCTGCAGGTTCGCCCGTTTTCATCGCTCCCTATTGTGGTCCGTATTTTGCTGGTCGTTCCCTAGACTTTAGGAATGATTTTCTTCCGTGAGCTGTTCATGGTTAGTTTCCAAATGATGCAAATTTCGAATTGTTCCTGTTAATGCGCTATGCAAAAAATATCCGCAGTGAATTAAGGTTAAGCAAAAAAATCATTAAGAGGTGTAATTACAAGTGAAAAGTATGCATTATGCATGGCGTTTACAGTGGAATATTTGCAATGAAATGTATGTAAATATAAAATTTTTGTAGTGCCATCTATATGACAGTATATTCGATTAATGAGGACTTGAAAAAGTTTGATATTTTGCGTTCTTATCATTGCTTAAATTTGCATGGGAAAATTCGTTTCTTTGAAGGTGGATTTTAAACAGTTTTAAGGTATCTGCTTCTGGGCTTCCGGGCTGGAACCGCGTCACTTGTATATCTGCCGACGTTTCAGTGCAGTAGCTGTGCCCTGAAGATGTCCCATACAAATGGGTACGAAACGTCGGCAGATATACAAGTGACGCGGTTTCTGCCCGGAAGACCAGAAACGTATAACATGGACCACGACCGCGGAAGTCTACGTACCAGATTAACTTGTAAGGTAAAACTGGATAGAAATTTGACCATTTTCAGAGTTTTTTTTAGAGTTTCTTCGGCGATATTAATAATAATGTTACTCGCCTTAAAAAGCTCCATCGAATAGACTCAGATTTGCTTTTCGATACGTTGTTAATCATATACAATCCCGTAGAAAATACTATGTGTTTTTCTATACCAAATATTTATTCTAGAAACATGTTTTGAGGTGTCCTCTGAACCTTGCTTGATGCTTTTGGAACACTGTTCAAACTTTTTGTAAAAAAAATATTGTCAGCACGGTTAGCAGTCCAAATTCATGGTATAATTGTTGAGTAGTAACAATACCACCGCCTTAACATCTGTTTGCAATAATTTGTTTTGAAAAACTTGAATTTTCATAATTTTATTACGTGATCAATTGTCTTATACAATGCAGATATAGAGTTCTTTTAGTGGAGCTACTTAAGTTTTATGTAATAGTAGGATACATTGTGTTTTTGAGACAAATTTCTTATTGATAAGTGGGTAAAGTTCTGAAAGTCCAGCACAATTTTCGCTTGTTTTTTTTTAAATTATGTGTGTCCAAGTACATTACACAGTATTAACTTTCTGAGAGTGAGTAAATCTATGTACATACATAGAAACCCACAAAATACACTTCATAAGCCTACCACACAAAAGAAATTCTAAAAAGGATCTCATTTAATTGACAACATATTGTTATTTCATTTAATTGAGCCTAAAAAGTTCAACTCGTTAAAATTAATGCTCCCAAATCGGTCATCTATTTACATATATCATATATTTTATATTACACTATACTTAAGTTTAAGCTTGGTACTTACGTCAATGTTTACTCATTTATCACATATACATATGTACATATAAGAAATTTTGTAGAAAATGAATCTAGGATATTGATTTATATTCTAATTACACTAGCAATGCTATATTTGCGGTACAAAGTTTCTGTTTTAATAATTTATAAGCCATAATTGAAATACCTTATAGGTAGATTCATAGAACAACCGTGATTTTTAGATTTATGATCAGAAAGTTCGCTTAACCTTCCTCAATTTGATATACTGTTTCAGTAAAAGATAAGAACGTAAAACGGACGAATCTTGAATTTACTCATACGAGCCAGAAAATAAACGCCAGTCGTCAGGTTAGGTGTTCCGAGGTGAAGAAAAGCCGACAAAAGTCATCCATTCTCGATGTGTCTCTAAAAAGATGGCCGCGACATTTATCTCGACAGCAGGTCATGTAGCGACAATTCCTCTAGGAGATCAAGGAACTGTTACTGTCGATTGGTATACAACGATTTGTTCGCCGCATGTCATCGCTAAGCTTCGAATAACCAATCCTGAATGACAAATCATCCTCCACCAAGACAATGCAAGCTCGCATACATCACGCAAAAAAATTGAATTTTTATCGCAACAAAACGTCGAAATGTTGGACCATCCTCCGTACAATTCGGACTTAAGTCCTAACGATTTCTTTACCTTTCTTAAAATTAAGAACGGACTGCATGCTCAAAGGTTGCGTCGTCAGAAGGAGCAATCGATGGCTTCAAAAATGAAATTTTGACTGTACCAACAAATGAGTGGAAAAACTGCTTCTAGAGTTGGTTCGAGCGCATGCAAAAGTGCATTAATCTTCGTGTAGAATATTTCGAAAAACAATGAAGTCTTTAAAAGTTATCTACTATTTTATTCCAGTTTTATATGTAAAACTTAAAAGACAACTCACGTACTAGTGAAAATTAACTTATTTCTGCTTTTATATCGCTTCTTAATTACAGATAATTTGACGAAAAATTCTTCTGTATCGAATAAGATTTGAATCAGCATCTACCGTTCGTCGGACGGCTGGCCGTTCTTCCAATCAAGTTACCGAAGCAGTGTAATTTTGTAATACGTCATAAATAACATTATGGAACAGATCTTAATTAACTTAAATCTTCTGCATCGGATTAAGTATTATGTTAAAAGAAAAAGTACTCTCTCTCACTGACAAGACGATTTAAAACGCTTGACAAAATAAAAATTTTTCTGATATTGGAATTTTACAATTAATAACGAAACGAAATATGTAAAATAGTTTAATATGTATAATTATTTTAAGTCAACAATAATGCAGTTAAAATTGACGAGATTTTAATAAAATTTAAGTAAATGCAAATAGGAGCTTCGTTGACTACACTTATATTCGAATCAGATGTCAACTTTCTTAATGTGAAATGAAACACCATGTATATTTTTGAGAAATTCAATATAGCTCCTGCTTTGGAATATTTAATTAAATTATAGTAGCAGACAAAATATTCAAGTAAAACCACCATATTAACTTTGAGTCAGGACCCGACCATGAGTTCACCGACTTTTCTATAAAATTATACTGTTTTTGTAATCGTCCATGCCTAGAAAAAGACACATGTATTTGGCTGTTAAATCAAGCTATAAGTACATACATACGTGCTAGAGAATATCACATAGTAGAAGTCCAAAAAATGTTTTTTTTAAAATTTATTATTAGTTGACTAAAATGCATTAGTTTTGTTATATGCCTCTGTCACATTTAATGATAATTCATTTCACCCAACACCTAAAATAATAGACTTTTCCCAATAAAATGCAACGAACTTTAGCGATTGCATAGTGAAGTGACATCATCTATGCGTTGCCTGTCACATATCTTCGTCGCCGTTGGGCCAAGAACGAAAAGGGACTTCTGTTGATGCTATTACTGCTTTTTCAGCGAAAAACGCAGTCGACGTTCCCCAAACCGCCATCGATAAATTCACGTGTCATGTAGCACTGTTTCTGCTGCTGTTGCAACACCTTCCTGCCGTATCAAGTCGGCGTAGCAAAGTGGCAGGGGTGGACGTATGGACAGGTGAAATCGGGGAGACACGTCAATCGAAAAAGGAGGGGTCGTACAGACGAATGGCCGGGCGTGTTGGAGTGACCGCAAAATTTAGAATCAATACTTTCGAACGATCGAAAGATTTTATTTTGAATATTTTTTTTAACGAAGGATCAACATTAAATTAATTTTATAATACATAATAACGAAATATTTATTTTGGTACTCATTGCATATATATATGTTTTTATGCATAAAATACAGATGTTTTAGTGTATTCACTATGTACAATGTCTGCCGGCCATACTGTTTATATTCCAGTAATACTTAACCTTACCTCTATAAAAAGCAAAACTA
Source organism: Dermolepida albohirtum (assembly GCA_031893035.1). Taxonomy (NCBI): domain Eukaryota; kingdom Metazoa; phylum Arthropoda; class Insecta; order Coleoptera; family Scarabaeidae; genus Dermolepida; species Dermolepida albohirtum. The sequence goes on along the minus strand of JAVIWB010003930.1, from coordinate 341,803 downwards.
TATTCAGCACACAAAATAGACAATTTCTCGCAAACAGTTATAATAATATTTTTCCCCGTTTCTGCTATGCGAACTTTACATAACAAGAAATTTGATGGTAACACCGCTCTGTAAAAGAAAACTGGTGTGCAGGTGTCTGCCATAACAACGGCATCAAAAATACATGCCCTTACGTTTGTTATTTCTCGGATCTGTGCTACCCTGTTTTAGCAATACAGCTTACACGAATCCCGTTGTGAAAATGTGAGGAAGCAAGACAGATATCGCAAGGGAATTGGGCAACTGAGGGAGGGCGATCGGAGACTATCGAATATAATCTGGTCTCTACCTTTGTTTCTTCGTACGATTCATTGTTTATTGACTTTGTACCGGAGAAAGGAAAGCTACGTGATCGGATTCTAAAAGGTAATGTTCCCGCTGCTAACGAGCTAAGGTTTATCATCAAGACGTACAATTTAAAATATCCTAGTTTCCTTTAGATGTAGTGGGCAATGCGTATGTCTATATAAAATTGAATTTGTTGTGTTACATATGTATGGGTAATTTATGTAGAAGTTTGGTCAGTTAAACTCATCGTAAAGTTTTAATCGTTTTTAGGCCCTTGAAAGGTACTAATTTTGGCGAGTATATATGTATGTCTGTGATAATCGTAACTTTTATCAAAATAAAAAATTTTGTGTTTAGCATTTGTTGTACGCAAAATAGTAGTTCTGATCTAGCAGAGTACTTTTCTACTGTTTATAACAAAATCATTCAAGCTTTAGAGATACTACATTTTCAAGCTGTTCCTTCTCTAAGTATTGAACCCAAAGATTTTGGTAAATATTGACATGCAAATCGTTTTTAAACTCTTGAAAATGTTAATATGCGTACATTTTCCGGTATACAAAAGTTTTTCATCCTTTGAAAAATTCATCCAAAATCAAAAGTTTTGAATTTATAGCAAAATCATTTAAACATGAACGGTAGTCCATTTATAGATTCAAAAGTTCACAATTTTACATGTTTTTTCAAGCTTTTCCTTGACCAAAGATTAAGCCAAAATTTTGGAGATTGAGTGATTGAAAATGTCTGCGCGCGAGTATTTACATTTAACGTATAATAAATACATTTTGAATAATACCAATATTTCGTAGTCAACCTGAAACTCAGTTTCAGGTTGATGCTTCACAAACAACTCCTGAAGAAGGTGATTCAGATGTCAACGAAACGTCGAGACGCCGATTCTTTCGAGAACTTCTGTCTAACATCGCAGAAAGCCCGAGAATCTAATATTACTCATATATACTTATATATATATATTTATTATTATTATTATTATTTATTATTATTTCGCAATAATAGTGTTTGAACAGCTGAAAACGCCTACGCTGTTATAGAGATAAGATATAAACATCGATTTTCTTTAAACATTTGGCTGGATATCTTGGGAAACCATTTAATTGAACTAGTGTTCTTACCAAATCACTTAAATGAAGAATTTTGTCTTCACTTTTTAAATAACATTTTATTCCCATTATTGGGAATCTATCTAATATATCTAATTGATAGAATTAACAATTACTTCTTCCTCATTTTGCTGTGGTGGTAAGAAATTTCTTAGATGTAACGTATAGCAACAACTCAATAAGAAGAGGAGGTTCAATGTCATGGCCACCTAGATCCTTGATATGAAATTACTTAACTTTCGCATTTGGGAGTATTTAAAATCATTAATTTATTCAAGACCCATTAATTATCTAGATGAGGTACAGGAGCGAATAGAAAATGAATGCCAAACAATTCCACAAAATCCAGGAATATTCGAAAGAATAGAGGCGTATTTTCGACAAAGATGTGTATACAAGTAACAAGCGTATATGTAGAAGATTTTCTTTAATATTTTGGTGTATGTTTTAGATAATAATACATTTAACATTTGTTTTGTTCCTAATAATGTAAGATGTGGATGAAAAATCACACCTTTTTGAAACACTCTGTATACATAAAGTTAATTTCTTTTTCTTTCTTTTTAATCGTTTATATAATAAAGGATTCCTTTTTAAATATAAACCGAATTCCAAAGAAAAAACAAATATCATTCGTTATAAAGCTATTATTAGCCGATTTTGAAAGCATCGATTACGTCGATTTAAAGTTACTTTCTGCAATAAAAGTTTTGTAGAACAAAATCAAATAATATTCGATGAAATTAGGTACTCTATAAGTAATATCTTAAACAAACAGACTCGTATATATTTACGCGACTTTACGGCTTGCAGCAGCACTTCGATATCATTCAATTCACACATTTAAAGCAGTGAAACAGTAAGGTAAATGCTTTTTCTGTGTTTTACCTCATGCATATGTGTGTGTGTGTGTACATGCGAGCGCAAGTTGTCGTGTGTCATTAATATCCGTGATGGCTGTTTGAACGCTGACCATCCTGACGGTGTAGTTAATGCGGTGGCAAGTGGTCCCACGGGCGGCGCTGTGGGAACACACCGCTAAAACTCTCCGGGGGATTCTGCATAGAGCGAAATGTCGGGGTTTGCGCGGTACAGCACGTCGTCGAGCTTCCAAGTTTATTGGTTTTAATTCCCGGCCTTATATTGTTTTGCTTTAAATCAAGTCCCGTGAATGGATCGCCCGAATAACTTCGACGATTCGAACTAGAGTGGACGCGTTTGATTTGTTGCGTTGAAATTTGTTTGTGACTCTTTTGAAAAATTGGTTACATTTCAAAATTAAAATCTAACAAAAAAATAATTTGATTAAAAAGACTTTATACTTCACAAAATAAAATTAAGGCGAAGCATTATTTTACTAAATTGGAATGCAAAGACGATTATAATTATAAAACATATTAAATTTTGTAATATTCAAAAAGTTCACAAATTACAATTCTATTGAAACTTATTTACATTAGTTTTTCCACATAGCATTTTGTTCTCATCTTCTAAATTACTCATGTTCTTTCACGGTCTTCTTTGATGTACATGTATTCACAGTCGACTTTTACTTATCTTTTTAAATTAAAATTATGGAAAATATTATTGATTCGTAACCAATATAAAATTAACGTTTATTTCTCCTAGTTGTGGACCTTTTAAATGTCTATATTTTATTCTTACATAGCAGGATAGATTTTAACAAAGAATGAAGTCCAACGTGATCGGCTAAGAAATGTGATCAAGGTTGGAGCAAAGATTAATTTTCCCAAGAACATCGAGTCTTGTAAACAATAAACAATATACCATAGTTGAGAAATAAATATCTGGGGGACGTTGCGTAGGTTTACAGTTCTGTGTATAGTTTTTCTTCCATCCATCTCTCTTCAAAAACCTCGTATAAAGTGTCTTCCACGGTCTTACCATATTATACTCCTATTTCAGTTAATTTCCAGGTTTCATTGCTGCACGAGTCATATGCATGACTTTCACATAAAATTTTTTTCTTAGTTCTAACCGGAATTGTGATTGGTGGCAGTTTCTGTAATCGTAACAAATAATTATAAATTTGGCGGTCAGCTAATAAATATCACCTCATTACAAAATCATATATTTTCTTCTCTAACTTCAATGATAATTTTTTCTCTGAAAACTATGATTTAAGAACATAGAAGTATTTCGTTCGTACTTCCAGTCCTTCTTTGTCCGAGTGTTTCAATAAATTATATAATAAGAACTTTTCGGACAAATGTGAATAAATGTGCGGTTGGCATATCATTAATAATTTAAACTGTACAGCCGTATATGTATATGTATTTAGACAAATGTATGAATCCATTCCATTCGAATATCTTTTATTTGGCTACCTATATTTTAATAAAATTTGAGTAAATGCAAATAGGGGAGTCCATGAGCATATTTTATATTCGAATGCAACTTTCAGTTTAGCCACAAACGATAACTTCTTTATTTTAAATGAAACGGTCTGTATATTTTTGAGAATTTTAGTAGATCTTTGCCTTGGGTTTAGCACGTTTTTGTTCTATAACAACATATATTTACTTAACATTTATATTTTGAAATCTGTTAGAATTAACTTTGAAGGGATCTCTATATTAAGAATAGTTAACTGATAAGAACGTGTTGAAATTTGAATAATGTTTGGTTTTGGTGTCCGTGTTAGAATTCAAGAAGAAGTGTGTAAATTATTCAGCAGTTTGCACCACCGTCATTGGTAAAATTTTTAAAAGAATTTTGAATCATGAAAAATATCATCCGTATAATTTTAAATAGTACAAGAATTATTGAACAGATTATGATCGCAGAATTGGATTTTGTTAAATAGTAATTTGCAGCAATAATCAATACTTTACACACAATTTGCTGTTTTGCGACCAGGCTACGTTTTATTTAAATGGTACCGCTAATCGCCATAATTATCGATATTGATCAATAGATAACCCCCATTAGCTGCAATAAGTGCATACTCAACATTTGGGCTGGTAGTTTCAGGAACTATCTTATTGGTCTATTTTTCTTACTTGTACTTACTTATAAGTATTTAAATCTTTTACGTGATTAGTCGTTCCTAGTATTGAGAAAGATGATAAATTACCTGAAAGTGCTTGGTTCCGGCAAAACGAGGCACTCTCGGGGCGCAATGTGTATATGTTTGAAGTTTTTTGAACGAGACATTCTGCATGGGTGGATTTAGTGTAGAGGATTCATCGAATGGTCTGCACAATTACTAGATTGAAATAACCTAAATTTTTTCCTTTGGTCTCTATAAAATCTGTGGTTTATGCCTGATGACTGGGACGAGTGGGAACGAGTTACGGTAGAGAATAAGTGAGGAAGTACAATTAATTCGTCGAGAGGCATTGGCAAATGTCATTCAAGAATTCGTTCACATACTTGCACTATCTGGAAGTGAATAGTCGTTATTTCGATAACTTCGTCAAGTAATTTTATTTTTGTTTATATTTTTTGTTAATTTTTTTGTTTCCAATAGAATTTTGTTTATTAAATTTAATTCAATAATTAATAATAATTAAACATCTGTCGTTGTCGAACAAAAAGGCTCTAAACCCTTTATTATTACAGAATTCCCAAAACAGCTCCATTGAACGTCTCAAAAATATACAGGCTGTTTCATTTAAAATAAAAAAGTTATCATTTTCTGCTAAATGAAGATTTTATTAGTCTTAGTAGATTTTCGAATGAAGTCATATACTGGCGTAACCCTGTATATAAATTTTTAAACAATGGTTAGATTGAAAGATCTTGAAATCATATATACTTTTTTATTAATCTCATATAATTCAGTTACAGGTGTACAAATAATGGCCGTGTTAACACGGTATTTATTCAAAAATTATTTAGTTTTTATTAAAGAACATTTTGTATTTCAATTATACACCACTATTAATACAGGAAGATTGTAAATTTATTTAATTGTAAATGTTTAAGTTGATTTTTAGTTTTGAGTCTATTAACATTTAAATTTCAAAGTTGAACAAGCGAAAATGAATGACGGATCAAATCTCGTCGAGTTAATCTGTTAGTCAATAGATGACGTATAACACTCACTCACATACGTGTGATGTACGTGATCGGTGAGTGAGGAAAGTTTATTTCTTTTCTCTGCGGAATCTCCACTGAACCGACGTAATCGAAACGATAACCGGACTTCGTCTTTTATGACGGCGCCGCATTTCAAAGGGTCCGTAGTCCACAGACTCACCCCGGTCGAGTCACCTCTACGTTCATACTATATTTCCCTTGGCACCGGAGTTAGCGGTCACCACCACCTAGTCAGGATGCGTAGCAAAGATTGAGGTGAGATGGCCAGGGATATTGAGGCGGAAGTATATACTTTTATATGTATAGAAAGAGAAGATATAAAGAGATCCCCTCAAAAATACATTCGTATTGAATAATTCCCTGACGCGTCCGTATCCAAGCAAGGCCAAAACCAAAAGGGCATTATCATAAACCTACAATTGGCATAAGTTTAACTATTTCCCTTTAGATTTTCCGTCATCAATCATTGCTTTATTTATGTCCTGTCACTTAATATCCTATTTCTTCTCCCCCTATTTATCACTGACTCCTTCTGCCGTATCTCAGATCGATCTTGCCCGTTTCTCGTGTCTTGTACGTCCGTTTCCCCGCGAACTACTTTCCTCGTTGTACTACGGTGAAGGTATTCGAGGTATTTTTTATCTTATTAGGATGTCTAGAGGAAAAGTTCTACAAATACAACAGCTTGTACTGCGAAAGTGAAATATGGATGTTAAAGCTGGTTTGTGAGTTATTGTTCTAAAGAAACATCATTTTGTTGTTAATTTTTAAGAGAAAACTTGTAAAATAAATCTAGAATTATAAAAGAATAGTACAAAATTAAAAAATCTTTTCGTTTATTTGTTATACCGAAGTGTTTACGTCCCTTATTTTGTTTATTAATGGTCCGTCCAATACTGGTTGACTTTTATATGACATGAATGTATTTCTTTTTGTATTTTGTATATTGCCTGGTATAAATTTCATTTAATAGTATACGAATTTTATATGTTAAAACTGGTTTGTGAATTTCTTGTAGAAAATCATTTTTTTTCCTTTACTACCATAAAATGAAACATCAAAGGAAGAGCTAATACAGAATTATAACATGCGTAAAAATAATATTCGAAAATTGACGATTCTGTTCTGTTTATTTGGCGTAGTATTTAAATTTTAGTCACTTTGGTTTATAATTATTATGGTTTGCTTACTTATCCTTTGCAAATGACTGTAGTGATTTATAAAGTTTAGTTGTCTTCCGTCTCCAAGCCCTCGAATCGACTGAATTCCTGATTCCTTTTTTTCATTTATATAATCCTCACTATGACTATATACTCGTGATATAATTTAAATATTTCATTTCGGCGGGATACAACTTATCGTTTTGATTTCGTGTAGTTACTTGTGGTTCATCTTGGGGTGTCTTTATAATAGTACAGTTTATTCTAGTATTTATATCTAAGCCCAATTTTTCAGTATTATATATATATATATATATATATATATATATATATATATATATATATATATATAATACTGAAATCAAAACGATAAGTTGTATCCCGCCGAAATGAAATATTTAAATTATATCACGAGTATATAGTCATATATATATATATACTGCTTTTTCCTTACCTTACGACAAATAATTGGTCATCATCTTCTGTTACTGTTATTTCATGTCGTTTCATTCTATTCTAAAAGTTTAATCCAGTTTTCTAAATTTCTTTTCAAATCCTACTTGAATTCTGCCATAGTCATCATATTAAACCAAAAGTCCATATATCATACTTTATAGATTCTTGTATCTTATTTGTAATGTCTTCTGCAAATGCTTCTCTAATTATTTCGTTCATGAAATCTGCGCATGATACTGGATCGAAACTGTTTCAGTTCTTCATTCCGACTTCATGTTGCTGCATATTGTTTACTTGCTTATCATTTTAATACTGATACATATTTGGCCAGTTTCTCACACTTTTCTATATAGATCTTTATCAAAACTTTCCTCTCCTATAGTATCCGCATTATTTGTCTCTTGTGTGGTATCCGCATTATTCTGCTCTTGTGTGCTATCAGCATTATCTAACCAACAGCTAGTAGCGAGACATATTCAGAGATTTTTAAAATTGTTATCATTTAAAATAGATATCTATCGACAGCGTGGAATTTGATAGATTTCATAACAGACACCTGCTTCTATCTCTTTTACTAAACGCGAAGAATTCAGTGTCAACTATTTAGCACTGAATTCTCTATTGATAATTATATTGATTGGTTAGCTTTATTAACCAAATTAGGATTTGTGACACCAGAGTATGTTACTAGAATATCAGAGTTATTCTTAACTTTTTAAGCAAAAACTAGTACATTAAAAAAGATGTAAAGTCCATGACTATAAGCTTACTATTATCTCGTAAACACTTCCTTGTCATTTTTAACTATTACTTTTGGTGTAATCCAGACGTACGTTATGATATATATTTTTTTCTTGCACTTCTGTCAATAATTTATTATTTATAAGTACATATGTTGTTCTTTAATTGGTTGTATAACTGATATTAAACAATATAATTATTACTTTTATTATTAAAATCCTCTTTCTAGGTGTATGATTAAATTTTTCGTTAATAATTTTCTTTTTTGGTTCCTGAATCAACTTTGTGATTGTTTATCTTTATTTTCATATTTTAATTTTTTGTCATTTGTTTCTTCGTGAATTTTCATATTTGTTATTGTTACTGCCAAATAATTACTAGGTCAGTTAATATCTTCTTTTTGTAAAACCTTTAAAAAATGTTATTTTGGAGGTATTGAAAAACCAAATATTTTATTTTAAGAACATTCATCTGTTTCATCAATATTATATATTCCACATACCTTCGCACCTATCTTAAAAAATAATTTATTATTTCCATCATTAAAAAAAAGGAAGCGAACAGCTCTTCGTCGAGTTACTTCTGCAAGAGAAAGTTTTTACTAAATCGCGCAACCTTTTGGGAACGGTAAAAATTTGACATGACAAATGATATATTATTCGCGCCGCCTGAGATCCATATATCATGACACCGAATTTTCTGCTCAATAGCTTGCCTTACATTAACTCACGTATGCGAGAACTAATCTTAAGTTACTTCGAATGAATTTCAAGGGAACCACGTGAAAGTGATACCTGGAAAATTTGAAAAAAATTTTTTCGGTAAAGATCGAACAATTGCCGATAGTTGAATATACAGGGTAGGCAACAAGGAAGATTAAAAAGTAAATATGATCAATTAGTACCAACACGGATGAATAAAAGATTGGATTCTTTGAAAATTGTATTATTAAATTATATCACGCATACAACTCCATGCCAAATTGTACATCCAAATAGTTTTTTATTAATATTGTGTCAAAAAAGGATAAAAAATATACAAAATGTAATATGATCAAGTATATTTTCAGAATATAAACATTCCAGGTTCTTGGTAACTAATTGCAATAAATGATAATAGTAATAAAACTTTTCTGTTATACGTGTAGGTAGTATAAGTAGCCTTAGAGTCAATTAATCAATCAAAATCTGATTTTTTCCATATGTGATAGTTCCCCGTTCATCTTGTACAATTCCCTATAGAATACCCTGATTAGAATATTTATCGACTTCGATATACATTTTCAATTTCTACTATAAGTATTCCATAGGAATTAAGTTTGGAAACGGACTTGATTATATAAAAAGACGAAGTTTGTTTTAAAAAAATTCTTGAAGAAGTTAGGATTGATGTTTGGAGTAATTATTCTGCTGGAAAATTCACTCTCTTAGTATATTCAGACAAGTATATGGAAGCATATGCCATGTTCTGTCTTCTAATCTTCAATTTTAATGATAGGACTCACATTAGACCACAAAAATTACCCAAAAGCATAATATTCTCTCCATTGTATTCGATACTAAGCATCGTATCTTTTTATTTTTATTTAAATTTTTCTGATACTCATTAATCCAACGTTGATGTTCTTTCCCAAGTTCAAGTCTGCGTTTCTATTTTTTGTAATGATAAGCGTTTTTAGCATCCACGTGTCTGAATAGTCCTACTTGATTAACCCAACAAGATACATACTATACATTGACTGACTGGCTTTTTTCTCATAATTCGCCTGCGACGTTCTTATGCGAAATTATAATTACTCTTCCTTTTATCAATTTTTTTACTCGGCTTACTGGCTACTGGTACATGCTCAATGCATTACTAATAGGTGACTGAAAAGGCAAAAAATAACTAAGAAATAAATAAGTTGGCTTTTAAATATATGTACCTACAGGACGAATAAAGAAAAGAAAATTAAAAGAAAGTGCTACAGAGAAGTAGCTGTTCTAAATCATTCTAAAATGATCTTGAGTTCCTCGAGCAATTTTCTTGTAGCTAACGGATGTATAAATCAAATTTTTTTTATAGATATTTGTTTTTAATAAGAAGAGTTCATAGCTATGAAATTTGAAGGAAAAAAAATGAAATTAGGACTATATACGAGGGAGCGTTTTTATATTCGCGGAATGAGCGGGTTGTAGAGGGGTGAGTAGGCGCATTGGGGGCGTGGCCTGTGCAGCGACTCATGATTAGTATAAATACGAAGTTTCATTGTTATTAGACAGTTAGTCTTTGAGCTATCGTCAACCAAGTAACATAATCAGGAGTGAAAAGTGAAATATGGAAAAAATCGAATATCGTGCCGTTATAAAGTTCCTTACCAGGCAAGGAAAATCAGTCGCGACCATAATGAATGAGATGTCATTGGTTTACGGCGACTCTTGTCCAGGAAAAACCATGGTGTACAAGTGGCATAGTTTATTTAAACAAGGAAGGGAATTCCTTGAAGACGACCCGAGGCCGGGCAGGAGCATTGAGGTGACCACGCCAGCACTTATCCAAAAAGTTGAACAAATTGTACTCGAAGATGCTCGACTAAAGAAAAAACAACTGGCCGAAATGGTTGGAGTATCCGATACAACAATTTTTAAAATCCTACACGATCATCTCGGCATGTCTAAGGTTAGCGCAAGATGGGTGCCGAGAATGCTCATGCCGCCGCAAAAACAACAGCGCGTAGAGTGTTCGCGTGCATTCTTGGACCTCTGTAATGAAGACAAGGATGGTGTATTGAGTGGAATTGTTACTGGAGACGAAACTTGGGTTCATCATTATGAACCTGAGTCCAAACAAGACTCCATGCAGTAGCATAAAAAGGGCACAGCACCTCCCAAGAAATTTAAAGTGTCACAATCAGCTGGGAAACTCATGGCAACGGTATTTTGGAACTCGGAAGGAATATTGTTGATTGATTATAAAGATAAAGGTGTTTCTATAACCGGAGAATATTACGCTTCAATATTAGAGCGACTAAAAGAAGCCATTCTTTAATGGCTTCTTTTAGTCGCTCTAATATTTCCCCGTCTTTTCTCTTTCGAAAAGACGGGGAAAATTGACAAAAGGTGTTCTGCTTTTGCACGACAACGCGCCCGTCCACAAGAGCCGCGTTGCGTTAGCTGCCCTGCATAAGGTGGGCTTCGAAATTGTGAATCACCCACCCTACAGCCCAGACCTGGCCCCGAGTGATTATTACCTGTTTTCGAAAATGAAAAAAGAGCTGCGGGGTAAAAAATTTACTGCCGATGATGAAGTCAAGGAGGCAGTTTCGGCGTATTTTGCAGATAAAGGGAAATAATTTTTTTATGAGGATATAAATAAATTAATTGAAAGATGTGAAAAATGTATCCGTCTTGCAGGTGAATATATTGAAAAAGAAAAATAATTTGGTTTTTTTATTTCCACCCCTTGTCCCCCATTCCGCGAATATAAAAACGCTCCCTCGTATATATGATTCTTTGATACACCACTATGTGGGTGGTCTGAAATGTTCTTGGTTTGGTAATAAAAAGAACTTTTTATTTTTTATTATAACATTATTGTAAAAAAAGACGATAGTTTTGTAAATCGATTCTTCCTACAATCTGCCCATAGAAGAACGTAATAAATAAGTGCTTAATTTTACATGGGGGATTTGAAGAATTCTTCCTAGTAGATATTTCTCTTTAAAAATTTATATAACGCAGGTATTCTAAGTGCCCTAAATATTTGTTACACTAAAATTAAGATATAAATCTAAACCTTTTTATGAACTTTTTTCTTAAAGGATTGAGATTCCCCAACTCAATCGATATTACAATTTTTCCTAACGATTCAAGTGACTTTCTCTTTTATGAACATTTTCTATCCATTGCTTTGAATACTGTTTCTAACTAATGTATAGTCTTGCTAAATGCTTCAAATACTTTTTAAATATTTGCATAAGAATCCACTACTATTATCAACTCATTTCGCGTAATACTTTTTCATTTGCAACTCTTTATGTACGACACATATAGCCTGATGTTCTTCTGAAATATCTATAGTATTAGTAATTTTTAACAAATTGATTTTCATTGCTAAGTGCAAGCTTCCACTCTCGTTGTTCGTTGCAGATAAGTATTTCAGGTGTTGCTATAATCATCTAATTGTTATTGAGGTTTTTCTGATCATCCTACCAGCTTTCTCAGAAAGTATATAAAAACTGACTGGATGATTAATGAACCTCTAAAGAAAGTAGAAGGCTACAATACCTGGAAGATTTATTTAATATAGAACGACTATCCTTCTTGTTGAATGCTTTTTACGTAGATAATTCTCAATGCTTTTTTAATAGTTTTCTCCCTTGTTCTTCAAAGTTACTGATTGTGTAAAAAAATATAGTCGTTTTTGAAAAACTAAATTATTCGTATATCTAGAGAACAAATATTAAAAGATGACGGAATTTTCACTATCGACTTTGGTAGCAGTATTATCTTTTTCTGCTTTGTGATCGCTTTAATTTACTATGCTTCACCCTTCATGTAACTTTCTAAAAAAAATGTATTATTAATATAAATGTTTGTTAAGAAAGATAAAATCGTTTTGCAATTTCTTAGGATAATCCTGAAAATAAAATATAATTTTGAACAGATTCGGAGTATCAAAATATTTATGTTTTATGTGAAGACTAAAGTCTAATGTATTTACCCAAACTAAACTTACATTTACTACGTTTTATCTACCTGTTTCAACACTATTCGTTTCGTAACATTAACATACAACATACGCGACGCTCAAAACTAAGTGTTAATGCGTTTCTCTTCTTATTCCAGGTAAGAGACAGATTTGTGGGGACTGTCAGTGCCTCAGCGAAAGACAGATGGCGTTCGGCGGTGAGTGTTTAATTAATATTACGCTCTTGTTCACCGCAGGCAATAAATAAGTTATACTACACCGAGTGTTTTTGAAGACGAACTCGGGGAAAAAGGTAATTTGATTAACGACAGTAGAAAATGGTATTTTGGTGTTTTAGATTTATTTTTAAGCAAAATACAAGACATTATGTTATATGTAGGTAGTTTCTTGAAGAGGCTTTGAGTTTTCTATTTTTGTTTTTAGTAAATGGACGAAATTTTTTACTAATCGCCTTGTTGATCGATTGATCTCGTACAAACTGTTTTGAAATTGAACCAAAAATTTTTTAAAATAGATTAAGGATAGATTAATCAATATACAATAAAAATTATTAATTTATTAATAAATTTTGCTTCTATATTTTTTGTTGCCTGTAATACCTAAAGTAAATTAAATTTAATATTTATTAAAAATTGATTAGTTTTATTTAGAAATTTATTTTAAGTAATTTCAATAAATTGTCAGTATATTAGGCCCTTTCATATGAAAGGCAGATTCCTTCTTTTAGAGAAAATCGTTGTGCAAGATTGTGTAATATTTCGGGTAAAAAAATAAATTTATGATTTGGACGGAAATTAGTATTAATAATCTATGTCTTTACATCCCCCAATAGATTATCACCAATTACAGAGGGTATTGGTTCTTATTAAAGTCTGGAAGTGATCAATTTTCTGGTTTAGGCAATATTTTATTTTTTTGGACAAATATTGAAAACTGTAAAATGGCTCCTATAATTAGAGATAATATAATTTACTTTTTAGTGTCATTTAAGCCGAGTGAAAAAATTTACTGACATTATATTATATTCTCATACTTTTTATGAAGAAGTTTAGTACAAAATAATTAAATCATTTCTTCGAAATATTTAATAATTTATTTTCTTAATTCTTCCACAGAAATTCATGGAATTAGTGTTTAAATCATTTAGCTAGTTTACATTTAATGAGTGCAACCATGTATGCTAAGATCGAGTACAATCGAACGTTTTGTATGTCACAATATATTTCGCCTGTATTGTACACATTTACTTTTAAGAACTAAACTTTCACTAACAGTAAATATCGGCACTTACCGATGCTTATACGCCAAAACCTTTTTCGATTCAAGTGGCGAACATTCGTCATTCCACTATTTCTTGAGGGATCGAGGTTGTGGGGCGAATTTCGATCGATGATGCTGCACGTCTCCAACGATGCGTGACACCATCGCGTACATTCAGACCTCGTGAAATACGTTTTCGTCCCGACGTTTCTCCGCACTAAAATGGAGGATACAATGGTACAATCACACCTGTCGCCGACCAACCTGGGCCGTTAAGAAATCGGGGGTGTACGAGACAGACGACGAGGGCTTCCTCCATTTTCACCTATCTCACCCCACTTTTATATCGCATTATGGCTGCCTTTGACGTTTCCTTTGTTCTTCTCCTTCCACTGTTACAATGATTTAAGATGGTCGATAGGTGGTCGGTCGACTCTTTTCGAGTGCATCGTCGCTATACAGTGTGCTATAAAATTTAAATTTATTCAGAAATTTTTATTAATCTTTATGTTAATGTTGGTTATATTAATTACATTTATAAGTTCGACACAACTTGTCTAATTGTATTTTGTATACTAGATGCGAAAACAAATTAGGTATGGTATTAATACTAATAAAAATTAGCAATACTGCTGTGATATGTACTATGAAATATTGAATAAAATTCCGAGTCTTGGTAGAAATATTAGCTCACAGCACAATACTTAATTGAGACTTTTTTGTTTGGATTCTTTTGTAAAATATTAAATATTGACTAATAATAATCAAAGCAAGATAAACTGCTTTATACATACTCATTGTTTAGTACCACCAACCTAATAGTGTATGTCTACAACCATATATTTAAGAAAATATAAAATAAACTTTCGAACTGAATCACATAGTTTCAATACATCCATTTATCTAGTACGCACATGATGATCACCCACGTAATAGTGCACGTCAATAACTGAATGTTTAATAAAATCAAATTATTAAATTTAAATTGATCGTGTCCAGACTAGAAATTAACTTAAACATTTTTTAATGAGATTAAATTAATAAAAATATTTTAAAAGGCGATTTGTACAGTACCTCTTTGGAAGGATAGGGTCTCTTAATATGTCACTATAATACCAGAAAATATGCTTAATAAAATTTTATGCGTACAAATATTTACAAAATTTTTCTACGTCATTTAGCTTTGAAAATCAGGCGAATTCTTCCGTCTTCGATTGTCCCCCATAATCTGGTGGTCCAATTTTCACAGATTCTTCGCAGTAAATCAGGCTGTATTTCGGCAATAACGCGTCGACTGTTGGCGTCCAAGTGCTCAATTGCTTTAGGTTCATCGACGTAGACTTGCAAGAAAATAATCTAATGGCCTCAAATCGCACAAATGAAGTGGCCAATTAACAGGTTCTTTTCAGCGAATTAATTGTATTGCACGCTGTGTGGCACGTGGCGCCGTCTCACTGAAACCACATGTCTGCAACATTAATGCCTTGCAATAATTGAGGCGCGAAAAATTTAGTAATCATGACTCTGTACCACTCACCGTTGACTGTAACGTTTTGATCATCATCATTTTTGAAGACATGTGGACCAATCAATCGCTTGTTGTGCGCGCACTGTACGACGTCTTATGGGATGCGTATTATCGTTTAGAATAAACGTATTGCGAAAGCGATCTATAGTTTCTCGAACTAATCGCTCTGATGGACGATTATGAGCATCATAAAATGCACGTATGCATGAGGTTCTCGAATTGAACCTTGTTTTTCAAGAGCCTATTCATGATAAAATGCACGTATACATGAGGTTCTCGAATTGAACCTTGTTTTTCCAGAGCCTATTCATGATAAATTGCGAAACCAAACTAACTCCAAAACAACCGAGAACTGTCAAGTCGGCCATTACAGAAAACAGTGTTGCCAATTTAAAATTCACCGCCTCCAAAAAAACACTTTACATCTCACAATATACAAAAATAATCTCACTAAATTAAATGTATTCGAAGCAAAAGTTAATCGATATCTATACATATCCTTTTAGAAACTCAAACTAGATTTTTCCACAGTACAACGTTCATCTTTATACAATATAATGGATTGTCTTTATTAAGAAATGTAAACCTTTTATATAATGAATTCATACCCATAAATACATTTATGTGGAATTTTGGTATCGTTCCACATAGTATGCACTTTTAAGCGCCTTAACGTAATGCACTTGTATTCATATTAACGTCTAGTTTATAATATACAGCAATACGTTTACCCGAGTGTCGTGACTCCCGTTTATACTTTGGAGAATTTTTATAAATTAAAGTCGCCATCCTTTTGTTAAACTCCGACACGTAGGGGATAGTTTTCAAACGAAAAAAAGAGTAGTGTACTTGGTTTTTGATCTATGCGGAAGACACTTTCAGCTGAAGTATACACAAAATTTCTAAATGTGCGCATAGATAGAAAAAATTGTACTGAAAAAGAACTTATTTATATAATATACAATATTTTTGCAAAAAGGGAACCTTTATTTTATATTTTGATACACCGTACTGGAAGATAAATAAAGCTATTACAAAAATAACAAGGGAGGAGCAACCAACATAGGTCTTACAATAAAGTTTTAATTTTCACAGTCCTTCAAAATAATTTGCATCAAATTCTATGCACTTGTACATTATTAAAGTTATTAAATCAACTTTTCTACGTTTCTTCTAAAAACTGGCACTAGTCATCCAGCCTTAAATGAGAAAACAGCTCAAAGTGGCATAGATCGAATTGTGAGATGCAGAAGATGATTCGACACCTTTAGCTTGGTTATTGCTAAATACTAGACACAGATGTAGGAACGATGAATCGAAATGTTGTCATGATGGAAAAATCTAGCGCCTAGTTTTGGAAGAGGACGAATATTTTTGAGTACCTTAACAACTCTGGGTAGACAGTCCTCGGTATTTCACTTTTGTGGTAACTATCTCTTGTGTTTACTCCACCAAACGCCCTACATCTTTCCTCGCCGTAGAGCGGATGGCCACCATCAAGTTTCGTCACATGATATTAACATAATGAGATGTTCCATTTTTAGGTTTCTCCAAAGTTTCACTATAAGAAACACGATATCTGCTCATAGATTAAGTAAAGAAGTACCCAAAGGAAACAAACTTTCCTCATTGGAAGATGCCCGTGCATAATGGTACGGTTGGCGCATTATCGATCGAGCGTTCTTTCTTCATGAATTTTTTGGTAGCTGATCTAATATGACCTAACTAACGAACAATCTGCTTCTAGCAGATGATAAATTTCTTCTAAGTACTGATCAATATTCAAAATCACGGCGTAAAACTGCCCGGCATTCCGTTTTTGACCAAGATGATATAGCGAACTGTTGACACCTACGGCGTATATTTAAATAAGTTCTAACTTACACTGAACTTGTCACAGTGTCCAACAATCGAGTGCAGTATGTTGCAGAATATTTATAGGTCTTTTTACTTAAGTATACAGAATTCAATTTTAAAATATTAATATATAAATCTTGTAGCAATTCCAAAGTAGCCACAATAGATTCAAATATGATAATTCAAAAGGCCATAAAACATCACTTGCCAAGGAAGATATCCAAAACTATGGCATGGAATTCCGTAAAAGATAATGTACTGACACGGTGCTTGAAACTGTTCAATTTTGTAAAGAATCTATCTGTTCATTGGGTCGGCTTCATCCATGTTATCATACATTGTACTCGCAAGAAATGGTTGTGTAATTGGAAAAAGAAATAACGAAGGGGATGTTCGTTCAAACTAATCACTAGCTTGCTGTTTATTATAAATTTTTGCAACATTTACGTATTAAAAGTAATAGTAGTAAATCACCTGAGCAATCAGGAGGCGAAAAAAGTTATTCTGGCCAGTGGTCAAAACTGTAGTTAACAACATCGGGAATATTAGAATATCACGAAAAATATGATATATATTTATGACTGCTCTAAATTTAAAACAATCCCATAAACTTATCGGATATCTATGCATTATTTAAAAAAATGTCTTGTGCAATGCACACATATAAATTCGGAAGGAATCAATTTTGGCTACAATAAAGTAAGAAGCGCATATAATGTAAATCTCTTTTGTACATTGACCGTACATTACCGTAGAAATACATCTATTGCTCTCTCTTGGAATGGCTTGGCGAACGCCATTTCTTATTGTCCATAGACCAAAAAGTAAAAAGCACCTGACGATTTATAGACACACGGGTTTTCTCCGGCATCTTTCTTTTACCCGTATGAGAGTAACGGGTATATATTGTAGTGCAATGTCTAATATAAATTTACAACACTAGGCATTAATTTCAGACAATTTAGATGATGCGGTTTTTTCGAACGTTACTTTAAAGAAAGACATAGAAACATAAAATAGTAAAGTGAGGAAGATATTTTGCTCTATAAAAAAAAAAAAAAATAAAATTAACACAATCAACTATTACACCATTTATTATACCATATACTAATTACATAAAACTTAATTACCAATATTATATTATTAAAGTCTACCTTCTCCAATCTAATTAGTAAACCTTGAACGGATACATTCTCAAAGTTTCTCTTTCTGGTGTTTCTTATACGTCAGCGACCGTATTCGCCTTCCAAAAGTTTGGTGACGGTATTATTTCATTTTTTTTTAAGTAGATCTAATTTGACGTTTGACACATCACATTTATAGTACGTAGTAAGTTAAAACAGATTGTGAACAGTGTGTTGAAATTTGAGAAGAGTAGCATAATGTTTATGAACTTAATTTTATTGAATCCATCACATTGACATAATTTTGAAATCATATAAAAAGTATGGCTTTGTTTTTATTGATTATAAAGATTTTTTTCTGACACGTCTTTAATCCTTTTGTATGATCCCATTTGTAATATTCTTTTTTAATAAAACACAAGTAAATCCATTGCAGCTTCCATTCATTCTTTCTTGGCAATTTCATTATGTGGACATTTCGAAATTTCAGGAATAAATAAGTACAAACTGTGAAGCGTAAAACGTTTATTCTTTTTTCATCAATTTTTTTCTTTAGCTGTTTAGTTACTGCAAAAGTGCCTGATTGTTCTTCATCGTGAATATTGAATTGTCCATTATTAAACATGATGCATATTGATAAGGACGAATTACGATACGACCCTCGTACCTAGCGGCATTACTGATTTTATCCCACATTTTACAAGAACATAAATTATAAGTACACATCCGCAGCGACTCGCTATTTAACCCAGATTAAACTAGTTGAGATGGTGGGAGATACATATGTTGTGTCCATTTGAATCGTTTTTTTTTTACTTTCTGGATGGCATTCGTATTTACTAAATTCCGTAATATAGAAAATTTTACCACTATTTGTAAATGCATAAGAAATATCTCTCGTCTACTTTTTTCAGGATTACAGCTGGCTTTTCAACTAACGACCGTTATATATATATTGTTGAACTAAACTCTTTATTTCATTCAGTCGACTTGTCCCTCAATTAATTAATTCATGCAAGAGCAAGGATCTAACATTGTTTGACATTGCAGTAATCATCACCGATAGCCCTTTCGATATAGCTTTTGCCTCTGGATACTACATCCTCGCCAGATTCCAAGGCTCACACCTGAATTTGAATATTCATGCCGGTATTCGAGGCAAATCTGCTGGATTTGGAACGGCTGCCTTTCTCCGTTCCCCATTCACGTGTAACTCCATTTTTGGCGAATGCGAGTTTGTATATGTAATATGTACATACAGACGAGTACTTACTGAAATCGCACGGACAGAGATTTCTGAATTAGCGGATGTACTTCGTCGATAAGTGCTGCTGGGTCGTAAGAGTAAAGGGTCGTTCATTATCGGAGCTAAATGTGAAAACAATGAGGGTGCGAAAGGGGAGGCGAGAGGCTCACCCAAACTAGATCCGTTCGTGTCGTAATGATGAAAAATAGTTATTACTCTCCGTTTGCGTTCCTCGAAGCGGCCGACTAGACGGGGATTCGGAAGGGGTCTCGATTTTAAGCGTTCGTTTGGGCGACGGTGGTAAGTTTCAATTTTACTTGGCGACACTGGACGCACGGTCACATAATTGAAGTTCCTGTTCCGTGGATTTTATTGCGAAGTCACTTGACTGGAAAAAGGTTAATTGATGGCAACTTTCGATTTTAGTTTAATTGATTTTAGGAAGAATCAGTGCATTTTCTAAACGAACATCCCATCGGGATAGTTTTAAGGGTGTTGATTGTTTTTTAAATTTGATTGATGATGTTTTTAATATAAATGTTGGGAGTAAACAATTAAAATCTATTCAATTGTTGGATGTTTTTAATGTATATTTCAACAATTAAGTTGCCATTAGTGAGTAGTGCAGTGTCCATTATATAATTGTGTGTCTCGTGTATTAATTAATAAGTACATATTAAATGTAGCCTTAGACCTTAATCACATGTGTCTTGCCGCGTTTTTAGCTTATTGAAAACTTTCAGCAGTGTGAATTACATAATATTATTTAAACAATTAAATGATTATGGTATCAGAGCTTTTCCTTTGAATTGGTTTGCTACTAGTTAAATTATAATATAATTCACAAGTTTACATCTATTACATTTTGTAGATAGGGGCGTACTGCATGGCATAGTAATGGGCATCATAATTTTATTTTAATTTTTATAAATAATTTACTTACTAATAATTTCAATTGACTCTTGTAAAATCAAGTGCATGTTTTATAGTAAATAGAATGAGTCATGCTTCTAATATTTTTGGCCTTATCATTGACGAGGATCTTAGATGGAATATTCATATTAATCTGTGTCGCGATATATCTGCGATTTGTTATACTTTATCAGATGCAGCGGAAAGTCGTTACCGGTTTTTTCGTAAAAACATGCAGAATTTTCCATGTATTTATTGAAAGTATTGACCATTTGATTTTACACATCTTGCCCATCTTTCAGGCAATTTGTGGATGCCATCCCAAAAAAACTGTTTGTCCTTTGAGTCATTTTATAACTTCTTCGAAATTGGGGTAGTGCTGCTCTGCAAGTACGTATTCTATTGATGCGAAAAGGTGATGGTCGGACGGGTTTTACTGTATGAGACAGCGCGCTATCGTTCTGCAATATCACCTTACCGTTTCTTCGAGGCCCATTCTGGATGTTTTTCTATCAATGCGTAGTTCAAATTGGCAATTTGTTGTCGGTAGCGATCAGTACTAACTGCTTCACCAGGTTTCAACAGTTCGTAATACACCACATCACTCTGGTCCCACCAAACATAGAGCATTGTCTTGAGACCAAAACGATTTGGCCTTGGAGTCGATGGGTCGGCTTCGCCAGGTGATAACCATGATTTTTAGCGCTTAGGGTTTCCAGAATAAATCCAGTTTTCATCACCCGTTACTATTCGATGCAGAAAGGCCTTCCGATCATACCTTTGAAATAGCATTTCACAGACGATTTTTCGATTTTCCATTTGCCTGTCATTCAATTGATGTGGCACCCATCTTTTCATCTTTTGGATTTTCTCCGTTGCTCATATTCGATCACTAATCGTTTCTTGTGCCATATTTAACGCTCCTGTCAATTGTTATTAAGTTTGGGTTAGGTCTTCATCCAATAACTCCTGGAGTTTCGCATCTTCAAGTTTTATCGGTCTACCAGAACGTTCTTTGTCTTGCACATCGAAATCACCACTTTTGAATTGTCGAAACCACACCTCATATGTTTTTATAGTTGGAGCATGTTGAAGCATGTTGAAGCTTTATGTCAGTAGAATAAAATGACATTTGTGTCAAAACATAACATTGCATACTTAAGTCTAGCGACATCTGTTAGAAGAACCGTTAATGACTTTCCGGTACACCTGGTATACAAGTACTTTCAAAATTTTTCACTGGGATTTGGGTAGAGAGTGCAATGAAGTTGCTTATAACTTTCAAATAATTTCAATTATCTTGCCAAATTCCTCTCAGTACTTGTATAGTTATTTCCTCAATTAATGCACAAAATATCTGATTAGAATTAAGGAGAATGTACGATAAGTAAGAGAACCCATCCTGATGCAAATATACTAAGTAATAAATAGGAAATTTGTTCTATTTATAGAAAATAAACCTCATTATAAAGCTATACTTAAAATAAAGTGTTTCATGATATCGAGGATGCTCCATGGAACGTGCCAACATTGTGATCCCTCAATACCTTCCATTGAAAAAGTGATCAATTTATACAGAGCGAAATAAAGCTCTCATATATCGGGTGTCCTATAACATGATTACCACAGCTCAGTGTGTGCTACTGAGGTAATTTCAAGTTTAAAATGCCTATTGAACATATGCCCAAAACTCTATCGTAACTGAACCACAAGTATTCATAGTTTTAGATAATTCTGTTAATGAAAGTATTATATACCGCTGCAAAAAAACCTCAGTGAAAATCTTTTTAAAAGAAGTCGCTTTAGGCAATGTTCAAAATGTCTATTGAGTTGCTATGTGTATACATACTCTAGCTCTTCTTAGAATTGGGGAGGTAGCTCTACTAACAGGATGTTACAGTCTTATCAGCACGAATAGTTTCTATGGCATCCGTAATCCTAGCAACAAGTTGTTCTGTCTTCAAGCTGTCTGCATAACCCAAATTTTTCCGCCTTCCTCCATAAAAAATAATAGAATGCTACTGTAGAACTTTATCCAATCCACCGACCGGTTCGTATAATTTTGAAGAAAAGGAAAAGGAAATCGGTTAGTTATTTACAAAGAGCAGAGTGCAACATTGTACTGTATCCACATTCGTCAACTTACATTAAGAGAAACGTCATCCAGAAATATTGCAAGTCATTTTACAGGAAACGTAGATAACGAACTGCCGTGAGACGTTCTTCGATTATATACGGACCAATGAGACGGTCGTCAATAATACCACACCAAATATTTACCGAAAATCTATCTTGAAAACGATTCCCAAGCTTGCCGTGGATTTTTCAAGTGTCCAACAAGGTGAACTCCTGATGTTATGGATAAATTAACTTAATTGATATTTATTGTCATAATGAATATTAACTAATGAATCACAGCTACCTCGACTTTTTAATAATAATAAAATTAGCAGTGGTATGTAATATTAGCTCAGTTTCAATAGAGTTTTGAGCATATGTTCGTTGGACATTTTTAACTTGAAATTGTTTCAGTAACACATCCTCAAGCTGTGTCAATCAAGCCACGAGACGCCCGGTATATTCTTATAGCAGTTTTTGTTTTTTATAACTTTTGAAATGAAATATTTTATATATTTTCTAAATTTTATCAAATTTTATTTTGAGAATGTTTAATTTACGTATTTTCAAAGAAGTCGTCCTATTTTAATTTTTATGAGAAATAAATTTTTAACTTTTTAGTTATATCCATGAAAACGTTTTTATAAATATTTAGTACTTCATTTTATTGCTAAGCATTTGGAAGCCATTCCAAAGAATAAGCCCTACATAAATTCCTAAAATAACAAGACAATCACATTACCGAATAATAATCTCTTTCCAGTAGACAATATAAAGAAGAACAAGTTAAAGCGAAAGGTCTATAGCTACCTAACATGATTTACTAACTGATTTCTACTCGACTACATGTAACGGTAGACAAAGCCACTTGCCAGTTGGGTTTTCTCCTGTCTGCTCCCGAGGGCGTCTACCTACTTACGCGGAAGCTATCGCGAACGTATTTCGTCTTTCCTACTCGCCTCCCACCCCCTTTCTTAGGAGACTGGAGCAAAGGTGATCTCTACTAGGCACCGATGAAAGTGCCTGTTGTATAGTGTGTTGCGATGCTACCGCGAACGGGGCTGTTTCATCATTGGTCGAGACGGCCTAGTTGCCTGCTTGTTTGTCGGAAAGCGGGTTTTACACGTACGGCCTAATCGATTTTGGACCATTTCATGCAGGTGTCATTATCAACGGCTATAACGGTGGAGTTATGCGGATTAAATGGGGTGAATAGGCCCTGCGCTGTTACACTGTACTCGTTTAGAAAGGATTAGGTTT
This sequence comes from Dermolepida albohirtum, assembly GCA_031893035.1. NCBI lineage: Eukaryota > Metazoa > Arthropoda > Insecta > Coleoptera > Scarabaeidae > Dermolepida > Dermolepida albohirtum. Next base: position 317,939 of record JAVIWB010003930.1, on the reverse strand, counting down.
TAATTTACTAAATGTAGTGGCTTTATTATTTAGTTAATGTGAAGTTGGCTTGAGCGCGCATGTAACGTGCGTTGTAAAATGGTTAAATTGCTCGAGATATTCGGTGGGTATTTTTGAAAAGATTCTTAATGGAAAACCAATGGAAGAAAAGAGAAGAGATAGATCCTTTTAAAGTACAACAGTTTGCCTCAAGAAAACTGAGTTCAATTGAGTTTCTATCATAGCAAATAGTACTCAGCATTAATCTTAATTACCTCCATATATTATATTCACATTACTATATAAGAACTTCAACGTGTAAAGGTGAAAGATGTAAAGTAAATTATTTGAGTAAAGAACGTCAAATGAGAAAATGAAGGCAAATCATGTTTTAATAATTTATTTGTTTCTTGGTCTTTTAACTTTTTGTTCTTAACTTGCGTTTTTTGTTGGTGTTTCAGTACTAGTAATTATTTAATTCCCCATTTCTCATTTTTAAGTAAAAATAATAAAAAAAAATTTTTAATATCAAAGATAAATATTTTCAAAAATGGAAAAAGCCTTCAAGTTAAAATGTAATAAAAAATTAATAAATGAAATATTAGTCAAACATAAAAATTAAAAACAGGAGTTGGGGCGAATAAAAAATTAAAAAATATTAAGTAAATAAATTTATACACAAATTTAAATTCAAAAGAAATCACGAGAAAAAAATAAATAAAAGAGATTAAACACGTAAGTAACATAATACAATAAAGTAGAAAGATCTCGTTAATCGGAACCATCGGTGTTTCAAATTTTCATAGTAATCTGTATGAATTCACAAGGTGCATTGTTTACTTTGTAATACGAATTTTAGCGTGCTTTGATAGTCAGAATCTATGTGCTTGTACCTGCTTTATATTAGTTCCTGAAAATGTGAATGTCCTTGACAGATTTCCTAATAGTTGTAATCACGGATCTGCGAAGAAAACATGTTATCTTATCTATCTATAAGTGGTAAATCAGCAGTTTTGGACGAAATAGGGAAGGGAGTATCGGAACAAGTTTTGGCTGAAAAATATAACGTAGGAGGACAAGCTACTATAGTAGGAATAGAAGGAAAAGAAAAGATAACGAAATAAGTTGCTTAAATAAGCTATTATGGAACATAATTTGCACATAGCTGTATGTATTTAGTTTTATTTAATGTGAATACACTAAAAATCTCATGCCGAGTATCCACAAATAGAAGCGAAGTTGTAGGCTTAGTTTATTGGAAAACCGAATAGGTGTACTCCAATATCATCAGAAATACTACAACCAAAAGCAAAATTATTGCATAAAAGACAATATTGAAAAGAAAATTTTATTGCAGGTAGGTGTGGCTTGTTAAAAAACGACATGACCTAAGATATCTTGGGATATTTGGTGAAAAATTAACCAATCATAAAACATCCGTTCAACTTCTTATTTTGCCTTTAAGGAATAGAATATCAAATATAAAGCCCATGCTAAATTTATAACAGTGACTAATCTGCTCTGTTTTGGATGATTCTTTCACGTTAAATATTTTCAAACATAGCAATCAGCAAAACTGCTTCCAAGATAGAATTACTTCTATGGCATGCTCAAAAGCGGATGGATCCCACCAATTCTTGTCATCGACAGATTACAAAACTCTAGACCACCGGCCCGCTATAAGATTTGATGGGGCCCGCGAGACATTGTCGTATTATTTCATGTCTGATATCTATCGCCAAAAATTATAAAAACACTACTTTAAAATGCAATACGCGGCCCGCGAACGTATTTGCACATTAAAGTTTGGCCCACAACATGTCAAAGGTTGCCCATACCTGCTCTAGACCATTTAAAAATGTTACGCTACCAGTTGAATATACACCAAGTGCAAATGCTTGGATGACGAGAACATTCGTTCGTCCCACAGATTGAAATCTATTTTAGGAGATATTAGGAGTAGTGAAGAGCATGAGGTTGCGCCTGGAGTCCCTAGAGCAGCGTTAACTACTCCATTTCCCTGCGACCACGTAACTCTTGGCTCGTTATCTTACATCTCAGTTTTGGTTTAAGTATTCTCCACAAGTTTTTTAAAAACTCGATAACCATTTAAAAACCGGTGGTTAAATCGATGTCAATAAATTAAAGTATTCGGCTTTCAATTTGAACAATAGAATTGTCAATTATCAATAGAACATTGAGTTGGAACAACAGAAAAAATGAAAAAATAAAATTGTTTATTTTAATTAACATCATTGACTTACTTTTCTTTATTTATATTTACCTCTGTGATGAAACAATTTGTTCGCATAGATGTTTCCATTGCCATTTTAACTCGTATTTCGCCACCTGATATATTACCTTTACAATAAGTATCCCTAGATATTTAACAAAGTACAATGACTTCACGGCCCGTTAAACAAAGTCAATATAAAGCTCAGACGGTAATGATAACGTAACATCTTACCTCTCAACGATGTATCGAGCTCGAAAAACATCATTTTTCTACCGACTAAAAGGACGATTTACCACCAGCTATACTACCACTTCCCCAAACTCCTAACATACCTTTTCACCCCATGCGGTATTTTCCACGGAAGACTTAACCGGTACCCCTCTGTACGTTAGTCGGTTAGTATATTAAAGGCACGCATTCTCTACTTACTATATGAGTATGTAATTTATCTCAAAAAGAATGGTGGATATACGGTTAAGAAAATTGATCCCTGCAGCTTTTCTCCTTCAAAGAAAAAAAGGAGGATAAAGAACAGAACGAGTGCAGATATACATGATAAGAGAGAAAGAAAATAAATACCGAGAGGGGAACAAGGTGGAAAAGGGAAAAGGAAAATTTGCCGACCGTATTACTACTGCTGCTGTTGCTGCAACCGTGTGGCGTTCGGAGGTGATGTATCACCTGCCAGATGCTACTTGTAATGTTGGATTTCAGAATTATACCTTTTTAGGAATGCTTAACTGCGACCTCGAAGCGCAATTATGTTTGTTTGTTGGGCATTTTTCATCGTTTTAAATTTCTTAATTATACTTTAAGGTGTCGTTGCGCTGGCGCGCGTAAAGTAGTTGCTTTAATTAATCTGTCTCGTTTGCATTTTTGCAAGTAGCTGTTGTTCTACAAGTCTTGTAGGGTGGGAAGAAATTGCCTTACTTACCGTTTCTGGCACATTAAATAGGTTATTATATTATTTAATCGCGAATTAAAAATGCTTAAGACGATGATGTGATTATACTTCATTTTCCTACGCGTTATTTGCTTATGCTAGGATTATTTTTCTATCGAATCAATATTTTTTTATTTATATGTTAACAGCTATTTACAAGGAATGATTTATTAGAGATTGTTTGCAAACAAATTATTGATCAGTTCGTTTCTTATTGTTTGTTGCAACGGTATAGTTTAGTATTTAATTTAGTGATTGACTTTTGACCCTCTCCTTACGAATGTTTATTAAATAAGGATGTGAAGGTTTGCTGTTATTGTGCTTCTTTTAAATATAATATCTTTCCTAATTTCTATTAAGCCTTGCACCGTCTGTGTGTTTGGTATATACCATCTTTTTTGGCATATCTTTTATGGTAGATATTGCGTGGAGAAGGCTAATGCTGGTTAAGGCACAGCTTTATGTGCAGCGTAGGATTTTGACAGGCACAATGTAATCATTGTATAGAATCATGCGTAGACTAATGTTTGAAGTAGTCCAGTTCTGTATGAATGGCTGTAACTTTAAAAGGCAGCATCTTCATTATCTGAGTAGTTTTCATGTGTGCCACCCAGATAGTGTATGTGCAAGAGTGTTACATCTAGAGAACCAGAATTTTAATGTATATATCTACTTACCTCTTCTTGGTTACTCATCGGAGGGTAAGGCAGTTCAATATCGGCTGTGTGGAAATGAGGGCCACTAGTTCAGCAGTGCTACGGTAATATTTGAACTAATCTATCATTTACTACTTATTATTGTCTTTCCAATCATTTCTCGCGTTGTAGTTATTGTTTATTCGTTGTGGTCTTATGCTTATTTATTAGTTATAAATTATTAAATATCGTTAAACATTGTTATTACATATCTTAAAGGTAATTTTGATGGGGCCTGTGTTTGATTAACTTAATCACTGATGGTTGATATATAACCTCTTTCCACAAAAAGCCAAAACGTATACTGTGTGCGTTTTGGCTTTCATATGCAGAATTTGTTTTCGCACAGATATTTTGCAGTAGTTTCCCAGGTGCGACACTGTTTAGTTATCTGCTGATGATGACAACTTAGCTGTCGAAATACGTATACAGAATAATAATTCAGTGATTAAATTACATATCTCGTTTAAATGTATGTTGCATTCTCTCCGGACTTCACATGTCGATTTATCATCGACTAGCGAAAAATTTTACCACTTTCTGCATCAACTCTAAAATTCAACTCACAGCTACCCAATTTCCGAACAATGAGCAGCGAAGTTTACGACAAAGAGTTTTCATTACAATTATTTAACGAGTCCCTTCGACATATGTTGCGACCAGCCTTAAAAGGGTTACACAGTTAGAGACTACTAAACATATGTAAACATTTTTCGAGCAAGATATAATTTGTTCATCTAACATTACCTACACTACTGGTCCAATGAATAGTCTCCAATTTCCAATCAATGTCTTAAAACTTCAAACGCAAAAAGCTTACGTCAATACAAACCAAGTTATAAAGAGAAGCAGAATTACTTCATGACGATGCATTAAGCATTAAGACTACTAACATTTTGGGGGGGATAGATCAATATACGAACTCGACAACGTGGGACAATTCCATTTAGTTAGTTTCCAGAGTATGCGAACGTATACTTTGAAAACATACATCCTCATTCGCACTTTTTATATAAAGGGTAAATCATCTCAAAGGACATTTAATCATCCTTACCTTGTCTAATCGTTACTCTGTTTGTCGATGTTCTTCTAATGTCGCCGGTAGACTATGAGTAATACTACCAAAATTTTATTTATTAATCTTAAACGACTCTTAACATTCGCCTAATGGTGCTATCATTGTTCAACGACATGATGTAAACCATTTTTGAGAGTTTCTTCACAAATTTGTGTCGGAAGTCTAAACAACATCATATTCTGCTTAAAACAACCATTAAGCTGTAAGCTTCTTTTTATCTAAGGATATTGATAGAAGTCGTATCGGGCTATGTCAACACTGTACGGTGACTGTGTTATACACTTTACTGTTCAAAAATTCCATCACAGCAATTGCCACCTACGGACGAACGTTATCATGGTGAAGCTTTATATGTGTTGAAATATTCGTGCATGAGGATAAGAATATTGCCAGAAAATATTCTAAGAATATCACAGATTTACTAGGTAGTTAAACGTAAATATGTGTAAATAATTATCTCTTGTCCAGTGTTAATTTCCTTAGTTAACACATTAGTTGGTACACCTAAATCAATTGCTTTCCAATGCGCAACTTCTCCAACTATCTACCAACGCCACTAGAAACAAGCAGATTTTGGAAAACCATTTATGGAAAAATTTTCTTTTGCGGGTTTTCCAAAGCTTTATAAATTCAACCGTAATCTTTACTGAAAGGTCACCGTAATAATTCATTAATTATGCCCCGACTGGAATTGAAATTTTTTCCAAATTTTAACCAATATCTATAATAGAAGGACGATATCCTTTCACATTTTTATTTTAAAAGTTATGCCGCCAATACTGCTTGTTTCTAAAAATCTGGAAGCAAAATGACAGATAGATACTAAATACTAAAACTAATATGTTTATATATCCTCAGCCTCATCACTCTCCAATCATTTCTCACTAATTTTTTGCAAATAATCATGCGTGTTTTGTAATTATTCTATACACAAAACTGCAGAGGGAAGCATATGCTAACGTTGACTTATTTAGAATATGTCGTTCGCCTTTTGATTGATTTGATGATGTAGAAAAGATTGCATTTCAATTAGAAGTATTTAACAATATATATTTATAAATATATACTACACTTAATTTTATGAAAGAGATGGATCATGCTGTATTTTCTTTTTCTATTTTGAACCTGTAGAACTAAACTTTCGCGCGGAGGTGAGAGAATTATTGACAAGAAAAACTTTTCTCAAGCACCTGCGTTCTCACTGTTCTTATGCCTCTCCTTTTGTATTAAAAAAGTTTCTAAATTCATTTACGCCTGAAGACCACACATATACATACACCTACGTCGCGCGCGTGTGTTTATACATACACGCACATATACTTCCATTCTCTCTCTGCGCCGCTCCACGGAAAATTCGTTCTTATAATTCTCCATCACCTGTGGTACCGCGTTCCTCACCTCCATTAAAAAATGCGGACATTTCCCTTTTAAGATCTCTGCAGGTTACGCCAGCGGCCTCTCAAGAATTGAAAACCATTACGACTTGATGAAAGGAAAGTTTCTCCTTTCCTTGCCTTCAAGTTTCGAGGTTCTTTGTGTAACGCCGCTGGCGGCCGTCATTCCATCTCTATTACGTCTCGCCCCTCATCAGTTACCTCTTCTTTCTACCTTTTCATTTGATTTCTATTTTATCCTCCTTTTTCGAACAGTAATTTGTGCCAGCGCGGAATATCACCTCCTTCCACCTTTCACTCCCTATGTTATACTTCTGGTTCGCACTCACCTTTCGGAAAAGGTGGTATTTTTTGTGTTCTATCCTTAACCGGTGAGGGAGAGACGGCGAGATGGCCTTCTGTTCTTCCTTTCATTTCGTCAGGTCGAGTAGAATTGTTTCATCCCGGTGGAGATTATTCTCTCAATGCATCGGCGTGGAAACTTTACAAAATTGAAAATGCAAATGAAAGTATCGATCGGTCATTATCGAAAACTTGCTTGCTTGCTTACTTGCTGACTGTTGATCTCGCCTTGTCTCTCTTTCTCCTTTTGCGATTGATGTTTGTTATCGAATGAGCGTGGCCTCGAATGAGAGCAACGGTGTGAGAAGGTGAGGTACAAAAATACGGTGAAAGTCGACGAATGTCGGCATCAAGTTCTCTTCCATCCGTTTTGCTATTTTTAAAACTTTATTTTAGATGGAGAGGTCGGATAAGGGAGCTTGTTTACATCTGATTTCAAAAATTAATTAAGTTGTTCTCCGTTGTGGGGATGTCAGTTCGAGAAAAATTGATTAATGCAAAATGAATGTTCTCTGATAATAAATTTATCTGGTAGAATACTGTTTTATTGATTTACGTCTTTTCTTAAGCCACTGTCGTAATCATTTCAACATTTTTATATATAAGTATCGTATGTAACAGGTGAAAAATTTAAAAATATAAAATACTTATTGTTATGGTATATGTATATTTAAATATAAGTATATATTGTTATACAATTGTAGTTTATTATTAATTATAGTGAATAGTAAAGCTTTTTAATTTGAATATGAAAAATTAAAAAATAGTTTTTATATAGAAATGTATAAAACATTTTGAAATTAGAAAATGTGATGTCTTGTAGTTAACTTTTATGTCTCAGGTCATGGTCATTCGGGTCAGTCCTTATATTGAATTAAAGAGTTGTGATTTTAGCACGAACAACTTTCCCAAATATAGTCACTTGCACGAAAATAGCAGTCCTAAATTAATACTTATAAATAACATTTACAACGGACAAGTCTGATGCAGCTACATATATTGAAATTATCTAAAATCCCTGAATATATATGGTTTCCGGTAAAGTACCGAATATGAATTTTCTAGTCATTCACTGTTATTTGCCTATCCATTAAAATAGCAGTACCATAGCTGACGGCACTAAACGCAGACGTAAAAAGTTTTGTCTGTTGCAGAGTAATTCAACAATTTTTTAATCATGAAAATACGCTCTCAGCTTTTGCGAAAATCATTACAAACGCTAAGAACTGGAGGAATGTGATGGAAAATTGTGGTGCAAAAAGGAAAACCATTGCGACTTTTGCAAAGAAGACACCATTCATAAGTTCAATTGCAATTAAAAGTGAGTTACACCTTTATATAGGGACCTCTACTATTAGATGAAGATTGATTTAATGCCTAGGAAGGTACCATTATTAAATAAAAGCAAATACAAAGTAGATTGTCGTTCGCTTACCAACAGGTACAACGCGGGAAAAAAGTGGCGTAATGTACTGTGGTCCGATGAATCTAAAATAGTTTTATTTAATTTCGGTGCATACAAACAACACGTACGAACACGATTGACAGCATTTTAACCCCAGTACACCAAAAAGACGGTAAAATTCGGAGGCTCGAGCATCATACTGTGGGGATATTTTTCGTGGCATGTAGGTCCTTTACACAAGGTAAAGGACCTACTTAAAGGAAATGCTGATGTCTATGTGAACATATTACAAACTGTGCTTCTACTGTAGGCCGAGGAAGAAATGCCACTGATGGTCGTATATGCAGAAAAACGATTCGAAGCATGTTTCTCGTAAAGTGAAAACATGGTTTCCAGATAATATCGTTCGTGTTTTGGGTTGGCCGGCACAACCGCCAGACTTAAACCCCATTGAAAATTTATGGATGGAGTTGAAAAAGACTGTATCTGCTGCCAAACCGCAAAATACTGACGAGTGGAGAATATGCCAAGGCGAATGGGAATCAATTTCAGCAGAGTCATGTAGGCAACTGATGAACTCGTTGGTTGCCACACAAGTATCAATAGGTGATAATCAATAAGGTTGATATATAACCCCTTTCCATATTAACTTTTGTAAATTCTGTATACGAATTTCGACAACCAAGTTGTCATCATCAGCAGATAATTTCAAAGTGTCACACCTGGTAAAACACGGCGAAAAACAACTGTACGAAAATCAAACTCCGTACGCGATCCACACCGCTCAAAACCAAGATATACACTGTGTTCGTTTCACAAGATTTTTAAAGAATTTAAACCATGTGGTGAACTATAATGACGCCGGCCCCTTACAATAGTCCCTTTTCTCTCTACTGAATGTCAGAGGAGGAACAATATCATAAATCACAGGCAGGCACTTGTCTTGACCGTAATAACCTTTTTCAATGTAGTGCATGTTAGTTTAAGTCAAAGTAATTTTTAAAAATCTTGTAAAACAAACACAGTGTACATCTTGGTTCTGAGCGGTGTGGATCGCGTACGGAGTTTGATTTTCGTACAGTTGTTTTTCGCCGTGTTTTACCAGGTGCGACACTTTGAAATTATCTGCTGATGATGACAACTTGGTTGTCGAAGCGCGTATACAGAATTTACAAAAGTTAATGTGGAAAGGGGTAATATATCAACCTTATTGATCAAGTCAACCAACCACAGGCTCCATCAAATTCAACTCCAATAGGTGATAAACAATAAAGGTCAAGCAACAAAATATTAAGTGCTTCAATCCAATTAACTAAACAAAAATGACATTTGGTTAACATTTTAACATGACTGCTATTTTATTGCACAATTATTGTTTGTCCTAGAATATAAACAATTTTATTTTCTCTTTGGTATTAAGAAACTTATTATTATTTATTGTTATAGTTATGTAATATGTTGGAATAAAGAATTCCATAAACTTTACAAATTACTTTTGTTTAACTTATACCGTAAATTGATATTTCAGCAAATTTAAGACCACCGGTATTTTCGTGCACATGACTGTATATCAATTTCTTTATCATGAATGATTATGTATTTCTATTTAAGTTAATAAACCAAATCACAATTTAAAACATTAAGTTCTTTTAAAACATATAATATCTTTTGTTAATAGATATTAATTATATGATTGGTATATAAATATAGTAATACTCCAATATGTTACAAAACAATATTAATTTATTGTCTTTGTAAATACTTTCAATTGATAAACAAAAAAAAAATAAAATTTCCGTTTAATGTGGAACTGATCATACATTCTTAAATAAAATAAAAATAGATTTCTTAAATATTATATTAAATTTAATTGTAATATAAATTTATACTATGCTCACAAATAATAAATTTTTAAATGTTTGATAAGTAATTATGATAGCAAATAGTTCAAAATTATTCTAATTTTTTTCCTCAAATATCATAAAAATAACTTATAATGCTAAACAAACACCTTATTTCTTTCAAATTTAAATTATAACTTCGGACATATACGTGGGTTGTATTTTAAGTTTTGCATATAAAACTGGAATAAAACAGTAGATAGCTTTTAAAGACTTCATTGTTTTTCGAAGTATTCTCCCCGAATTAATGCATTTCTGCATGCGCTCGAACCAACTTTGGAACCAGTCGTTTGTTGGTACAGTCAAAATTGTGTTTTTGAAGGTATCGACTACTCCTTCTGACGACTGGAACCTTTTGCCACGCAATCCGTTCTTGATTTTGGGAAAGATAAAGAAATCGTTGGTCCAACAATTCGACATTTTGTTGCGTTAAAAATTCAATTGTCTTGCGTGCTGTGTGTGAATTTGTATTTTCTTGGTGGAGGACGATTCGTCGTTCGGGGTTGGTTTTTCGAAGTTCAGCGATGGTTTGCGGCAAACATGTGGTCATATACTTTGGCTTTATAGAGGAATTGTGGCTACATAGCCTGCCTTCGAGACAAATATGGCGACCATCTTTTTGGAAACACTACGAGAACGGCTTTTCTTCACCTTGGGACACCCAAACAGACAACTGGCATTTATTTCCTTGCTCATCATCACTAACAATGTTGCGTATGTTTTTAGAGTTTCCGGCGTTGAAGCGATCTAGAGTTTTTTGACACCAATTCACCCTAGCTGCTTTCTGTTCTTCGGCCAACAGACGCGATATCCAACAAGAAACTAATTTTTTTACACACAATTCCTCATTCAAAATTTTTTGAATTAAGGACTTTGAAATCCCAAATAAAGTTTGAATCTGGCGATATGTCACATGTCGATCGCTGGTATGAATTTAGTATATAAAGGATCTTCTAAAACAAAATAAGGTTAGTCAGTAATTTACTGTTGTAAGAAGAACACGTTTCATATTAATAAGAGAATATATAAACATTGCTATATAAAAAATACATTCAAATACGACGATTGTTTGTTTGTTCATACATATATACATTCAGAAGTTCACATTTTGACAATGTTTTATTCTCTCGAGATTAAACCAAAATAGCAGAAGTACAATGTCACTACTTTTTATAGCAAAATCATTCAAACTTTAGAGTTACACTTATATGTTCAAAAGTTCGCAATTTGACCTGTCTGTTTAGTTTCCTCTATACTTCTAGGATTTAAGCCAAAAGAAATAGATAAACTTTGTCATCAAAACCGTTGAAATATCGGAGATATTTATTAGCGGTCTATTCTTAAGTACTCCTAAAAATATCATCTATTCGTTACATATTGATCCAACAGACTTTGTTCTGATTGACTGCCTTTTTATAGTGCAGCATTAATTTTGAAGACTGCAACAGGAATCGAACCCACTCTACTAAATAAGTAATTTATTGGTTTTCTCCTAAAACCAACATGTCCCTGCTAAATGTAAATAAAATATGTATCTCACTACTTCATTGCAAATTCCAGTTACCACATGAACAGAGTTTTGCATAATTAACAATTCCATGTTCTGGTTAGAATTCACATTGATGTAGGGAAAAATATTTATCATTATTACACCATCTAGAACGATGACATCACATTTTAAACTTTTCGGTATTCCTTTTCAGTAACGGCGTCTAAAGCGTCACTTCTCTCCCCGCTTCGAAGAAGGAGAATGAGAATTATTGTCGACTTTAAAGATATCATTAATAACGAGACAATGCCACCGCTGAACTTCACCTCATCCACAGACGCTCTCACCTCTCCCACACCGCACAGGTTGAACATAATCGTCTACCTTAACCGTATCATCCTTATCACCTTCATGCTTCAGTGCGTCGCCGACGTCGTCTCGACGATAATTCCTGTGAAGAAACTTTAGTCATCGCCGCGAGCGCGGTTCAGGTAGAAAGGGCTAATGTTTCAACTGGAGAAAGGTGAGTTTAGATCGAGTAGCGCTTCGCCAAAGATAACATAATTACCTTGTTCCAGGAGTCCTTGTCTCTCATCCTGTTTCACCGTTCCATTCATTCTCGAATTAAGATCAGTATTTTATACTCGATACTCTGTACCTTCGCGTAACGGTCTCATCGTTTAAAGGTCGCTTTCTCTTATTGCGCACAATTCGAGGTTTATTCTCGGTAAAGACTCTTCCAACTCTGGATTTTGTGTGTTCATGTATATGTGTGTGTTTTAGTTCTTGCTCAGAGAATGTCGTAAATCGGTACCTGTGCATCTCCGTTGTGGAGGCCAAGATATTCATCTATTTTCCCCACTTTAAGTTTCTACCGGGATAATGTCTAATGTCGGAACTTTGCACATTTAATCAATTCCGAATTATCTGGCGGCGGGTATCGTAAATTCGGGATTACAATGCTTACAGAAGAGACGGCAAGGTGCTCCGTGTGTAGAATGAAATACCCAGAGAAGAGCTCATTTCTACCGTTATTGGATATACTCTGTTACCCCACCGCAACCGGTAAAAGGACAATTTTACCGTCTTAAGGACTTGTGTACGTGCCAGTAAAAAGTATATGAACATGACGCTTGTAAAATTTGCATTTATTATAATTCTTTACTGCTAATAATGCACTAGAACCAGAGGGGTCCTTGTGCGTTACGGTAATATTACTTTATCTTATATTTTTCTTTATGAAGAATACAAATAAAGTTAATTTTTATTAATAATTTCTGTATTAACAATGTACATTACAAAAATAGCAGAAAAGGAAGTCAATAAGAAAGAATTAAGAATAAACTCACAGGAAGGCAAAGTATATATAGTAGTGTTTGAAGGAAGACAAAACAAAATCGAAACAGAAAAACGAATTTGAAGTGGGCAATAGGGTGAAATACTAACCAACAAAAGCTGGATTGGAAGAAAGAATTGCAAAGAGCAACAAGTGCTTGGGATAACTGACGAGAGTGTATCAAACTTAAAACCCACATGCCACATGCGTCTTATCATCTGTTAAAATGCATTTCAAGAATTTAGAAATGACTTTGTCCTAGCATGTCTTTAGCAACCGATTTGTTCTCTTACAATTTCCTACTACCGTTTTCTTCACTTTGTCTATATTTTCGGCTCTCGAAAATGTTTAAAGGGTCGGCCGTGACGAGGAAAGTCTTTGAGCATTCTTTAAATGCTTTGTGTTATTCACGTGCTAGTCTTGTCTTTGAAGCCGACTCACCGTATAGACCTTCTCGAACACATTTAACGATCCCGCACCAAAAAGTTGGTTAGCCACTAAAATTTGAAGAAAACTTTTTCTCCAAGCGAAGTTCATGGTTCTGTGGGAAACTTCTTGCCCACCTTTGTCAATAAACGGTATAGAATGAACGATATTACAGCGATTTTTCCCAAAACTCCCTTATAATTAATTCCGTATTGGAGGTTACTTGAAAGCACCTCTGGAAAAAGGCTTTCGTATAAAGTTTCTTGAAATTACCTATGACCTCATGAAGAAAAGGAGTATTATTAGGTGGAATGAACTTTACAGCAATAAAGTCGAACTCAAACGAGACATAATTCCTCAAGCTTGGTGGATGAGCGGGTGTGTTGTCCAAAGAAGAGCCTTCAAAGTTAGATTGTTCTCTTGTGAATAACTTTTCACACTTGATCCAAACACAATGTTAAGTCATTCAATGAAATATTGCCCTGTTACCCAAGTTTTGCTATTTGATCTCCATATAACAGGTAGCTGACACTTCACAACTTTGTGTTTTTTAAACGTACTCTGGCTTTTAGAGTGGTAGATCAGCAAAGGCTTTATTTTACAATCCCCACTAGCACTGTTGCAGAACAAAAACATTAGTTTGTTCTTCATTATCTTGTACCCTGACAATGACCTCTCTTCTTATGTGATATGGGTCCTGTTTGGCATTTTCTTACAAAACAGACTAGTTTCATCACAATTGAAAACTAGCTGAGGGATAAAACGCTCGCTTGCCACCAACTCTTCAAAATGTTTAACAAATTCATAAGCGGTAACTTTATCGGCTATACCACCTTCCTGGTTCTTTCTTTTAATTCGTAAACCAACCATGCCTGGCTTTGAACACTTCGTTTTGCAGGCTAGTTCCTTCTTGATTTTTCATGAGATCAGCATATATCTTTTTAGCTTTCTCTCAAATAGTTGCCTCTAATACGCCGTCGCCAGCACACTGTTTTTCAGTTATCCAAAGCAAAAGCAATCTCTTAACATGATCTGTTTCTTTCTCTCTTAAAGTCTCCGTTTAGAAATTAATTGAATTCCTTTCGCAGCGTTAGTAGATTTAATGTCTTTATTTTTCACGATTGTCGATATCATCGTTCTCGGAATACGGTATGCAATAGGCTTGAATACGCATGCCACCTTCATATTTCTCAACTATCTCTTTATCAGTTTGATTGTGATTCTAGTTTTGTTTTAGTTTTCTGTTCCCTTTCATTAGCTTTTTTTCTGTTGATTAATGAAAATAATAAAATTTTACTTAAAAATTAAAATCGGAAGAAATTTAATAAAGTTATAGACTATGACAGTGTGAAGATCTAGTTTGATCTAGTACATCGAAAAGCAGTGTACACCAACTAGTGACTCCTTCCACCAGAAATTTCATAGTTACAAACCAAATGAAGTCAATATAAATTTACGAATAGTGTAGATACCATAGTAGTACTGCTTGTTCATAGATGGAGTGCGTAATTGAATTAAGTCAAATACCGAACAAAAGTCATACCGAAAAAAAATTTGTTTAGTCCAAACAGGACGTATTTTCGACTGCATATGTTTATTCTGATTAGTGGTAGTGAGTTTCATTAACTAAGAGAGGGATGACAAAGAGAAAGGAACGAGGAAGACTGTGAAGTGTAACATTGCCTTAGAATTATAAATATGAAATATTTGAAAAAAGTTCAGAAGATATGAAATGACAGTCAAAAGCCGTTAACAAGGTCAAATTATCCAGAACTTTTGATGCTGGACTGGTGATGAAATGTGTGGAAAATCTTTTCTTGTTTAAAAACTGTATCGCAACATTAAAACGTCTTTAATATTTGTCAGTTTTATAATAAATCTACAGGTTACTTTTTATAATTAGCTTATGAATGCTTTTAAATAACTGACTACAATGCATAAACACATTTTGAAATGAATCAATAATGAATATGTTCTTAGATATTTTAACAGAAAGAAATTAGTCGAGTGATTCTTTTTTACTTTTCGATGTCCACTAAATTTTGTCGTTCAGTGTCTATTAATTGTTGATCAGAAGCCAAGTTAATTTATAGTACTATGTTCTTTTATTATACTACATCTACAGTTCTTATAATCAAAGTTTGGTTAAACATCGCCGTAAATCCTCATTCTTTAATAATTTTCCTATGTATCTTAAGCGCTGGCAGTCTGCCCTACATAAACTCCGAATTTATAAGCGTCCTCATTCAGATCGCAAGGAATATCCAAAAACTCCTAAATCTCGAGCGACGGTAACAAGCAACGATAGCTACATCAGACGTTCGCAATATTTAATCGTTAGCTTACTTACCGTTACCCATGTTCACCGTTTTTCAACCGAACCGAAGCCTGTCTCGCAAATTAATGAAATTTAAAATAATTATACTTTTATCGTTGTCTCGTTGTCGCATAATTCACAATTAATTGACAGCGACCGCGTAGGTGTACGTTTCTCACGTCCTCCCGCCCACTCCCTCTTTCTCGCCACAGTGCCTCGTCTAGTTCCACGGTAACACTGTCTAGGCCGTGAAATATATCTCAGCAGTTTATTACGATCAATTTTCAGGTCCCGGTGAGATTTCTTTCAGCCACTCGGCGGTAGGTAAGGGAAATCCCCCGCCGAGTGAACGGCTACGGAGAGGTAAGTGGCGGATCTGACGCTTTTTTCTCGATCGGTGCTGGATTACTTTGCCGTGGTGGTTCATTGAGTCATTTGGAACTAAATCACGGTCGATAATGTCTAAAGGAAAGGCTGGTAATGGCATGAAAGATAAGTAATTGCAGTAATAATTACCAGTTAGATTTGAGGAATTGTGTAACCGGAAATTTTTATTGCGTGGAAGAATTAGCAGAAATTTGCTTTCTGTCAAACAGAAATAATTTAATTATTATTTGAAAGATATCGTTAAATAGAATACAAAAAAAGGTAAAAGATTGGTAAAAAAGCCTGAAATCTAAAATAGCTTAAAAACTCGACAATCATGGAGCCAATATGAAAATAAATATTGATAAAAAGCAGATTGTCTCTAGAAAATGCCATAACCAATAATTAAGTAAAGAATATTTTCAAAACCAAGTTATAGGAAGGTAACGGTAACTTGCCTACGAAGCATAAAAATGTTTTAGTTTGGTAACTTCAATGACAAATAAAATAAAGAATTCAATCAATTAACTGCCGTTTTCAGTAACGCATTAACAATGCACCGAGCATATTTACCAAACATTTATAAAATATTAAAGTAAGATTACTTCAAGAACAAAAACTCTTGATTTAAATAGAAAAACATTTTGAGCAAACGCAAAACTATGTTGCTTCAACATATCTACGTCTTGAGTAATAGTAGCTTGGTGTACAAAAATAAATAATTTTAGTGCAAAATCTCCTTCAGTACAAAAAATAAAGTTGACTTGTTAAAACAAAATAATAGTTGTATATATAAATTAGTGAGAAAACTGTACATACTTATACATAATTCTCAGATATAGAAGTAAAAGCACTTATATTGCTTTAACCGCCAGCAAACAGTGACCTGTACATATAAAAACGGTTAATTGACAAATAAAGCGTACTTAATCAAATACTGCCTGCCATATAAAGCCAGATAGTCTGACTTTGTCAAGTTCTGGTGACTGCTACTATCAATATTGAGTAAGATCTTTATCATTGTTAAAGCACAAGCATTTGTTCTTTATCTTGAAATTGCTACTTGTAATTTTTCCATTGAAGTAATTAAATTTGACATTTTTCCAGTGTTTTCCAAGTAAGTTCCTTGGTTATTTGAACTAAAGAAAAAAATGACATTCAATAGTCTATTGCTTACAAGGTCTTTACTACTATGGGTTTTGTGACTATATTCTTTGAGAAAGGTTTCTAAACGTCGGTTTACATAATCAGGCTTTATAGGTGCCAAATAAAACAATTAACTGTAGACCAATTATAGGTGTGCATATAACAATTATAAAAAGTGGGATAAGAGAGGCATTCTATTAATTTTAAAGCTGACACAGTAAAACGCATTTATTCTGAAAATTTTATTGTACTTTTTCAAAATATTTTCCATTATAGTCAATATACTTCTGATTTGAAGAAACTATTTTTCAAACCATTTACATTTTTTTATAAGTATATCATATAGAGTACCGTGCAATCGAATTAGGATCACTATGTGAAATTGGGTTCTTAAGAAAAAAAATATATGAGCTAATGAAAATTTACAGATTTTATTTGAAAAACCATTTATTATCGTTTGGCAAATATATTAAAATCAATATTTTGTCAATCCACTCTTAGCCTGAATCACAGCAAACCACGGCAAAGTCTGCACAGGAACAAAGTCCGTATACACACTATGTGTTCGGCGATGTAAGTCTGGTACGGACTTTGTTTCTGTGCAGGTTTTCTGTGTTGCAAAACTGTGACTAATTATCTACTGATGATAACGTTGTCGAAATACGAGAATTATTGTGGAAATGGGTTATATTAATTTTAAGTTATTGGAGTGTTAATGTACCGTTTTACTGCACTTCATATATTCTCTATCGGATTTATATCCGAAGAATTACCTGGCCTTGGCAATAATTTAATATTTTCTCACGCGAACGGATTCTGAATAGATTTGGCCCTGTAGCATGATACTCCATCTCGCATGAACATGCAAGAATTTTTTCGAGTGTTTGGATTATTTGATAATTGTAGTAAAGTTGTTTCAATATACACGTCCATATTGATTCTGATTTATTGTTCGTTCCACAAAATAAAGCGGTTCAAGTTCTTTTACTATTATGCGCTAACGAAAGCCCATCGTTACTGCCGGCGAATGTTTTATTGTTGTCACGACGGCACCTTCAAGATATCGGGCTCTTCGAACAATGATACGATCATCGTATTCACTTGTTTTACAGATACCACAACAATGTGTCCTACCAGTCGATGTTGATGGCAAGTTTTCTTCGACAGACCTGGCCACCCTACTGACAGTTTGTTATGAAACGTGTTCCAATAGTCCGATGTCTAAAAGAACCTTTAATTCGCAATCGTTATTCCCTGGAAATGTCTTTGGTGTTGCCCATTTTTTAAAATTTTCAAATTGTGAATTATTTTTTTTAAATAACTCAAAAAGGACAAATTCCAAGCATTTAACTGCTATTATTGCAGAAACGTGCACAGAAGCAATTAAGACTGATCGGTTCAGAAGTGTTTCTTAATACTAACTGACTCTAAATAGGTAAAATTACCGATCATTATCTGCATACAATATCAATATCTGCTGCGAAGGGATGTTTTATAAATAGAAAGGTGGATGTTCTATACCTGCTGTAAAGTATTTGCGAGGAGGCAATTACTAATATATTTCCTAGATAATAAATATGAAATTCTAGTAAATATTGTAATAATGATAAATACTGTTACAAAAGGCATGTGGTCTAAATTCGATTGCACAATATTTGTATAGCTTCTTTGGTATATGAATATCTTCTGAAAAACACCAGCTAGAATGTATTGTCCCAATTTTCCCCTCATTAACAGCCGAACTAATTCAAGAACCCTTGTTGTTGCTCATTGTATTACACCTATCAATTATCTGAATTTCCAAATCTTTTTCGTTTTCTTTTTACGGGAATAGTGTCCCACGGGGAAAAATATCCAAGAGATTTAAGTCTGTGGATCGAAGCCATAAGGGAGGTCTACCTCGACTAATCCAGTAATCTTCATATGTTGCGTTTAAAAACTTACGAGCATCTACGAGGATCATCGTGCACAATATGATTTATGACCCATTAGCGTCTATTAGGCTTGTCATATTTTTACGAGTTAGCCTAATGTCTAGTCTCTATTGTGTGTTATTGTATAATCGGTGATCATGTTTCTGTTTCAGTACAATTTGACCTCCGAATTTTTTTAAATTGTTTGTGATACTTGGACCATGGATCATTTCTCTCTAGCAATTTATATTTTTTGCAAAATCTCTTTGTATTATTTTACAGTTATCGTTATGTCGTATTATGTAGTCTGTCCGTAATAGGTTTGTGCCTGTGATATGTTCAACCGTTTCTGTTTTGTGACATTGTCTGCATATATTTTAAATGATGCTTCATCACATACTTATAGAAATTTATATTATTGACATTCAGTGTTGTAATTTTGATGTCTGTTTATTGCTTTGCGAAAAGTGTAGTTTCTCATTGTCAGAAAGTATAACGTATGTTCTGAGGTTGTTTACTTGTTCACAATGTGCATTTTTTATGTTAATGAATGCTCTTCTTCCTCCAAGTAATGTAAACCGTTCTACCTCAGAATCTTGATGATGTGTATGATATTTGGTGGCTATTATTGTGATGAGTCTTTTGAGAGGATCTAACTTTCTCTCTGATCATTTTACGAGTCTGAATGAGTAAGTCAGAAGTGAAATAGTATGTCTGTTAACTGCTTCTTTTATAAATTTCAAACGTCTATGTACTAAAAATGTTATCTAAGAGTTTTCTAAACTTTTTTTGGATTTTTATTTTAATTGATGTATGATTAACAAGGATTTTTTTGTTATGCCAAGATATTTGTAGAGTTTGATTATTTAGAGAAGAAACTATGACTCATCAAAATCTGCGCGACGAGATTCTACCATAGGCGTAACACGGTGGCATCCAAACAATACTTAACCTAACTTTAATATTTCTGTATATATTTTTTACTTCAATCGTAATAATTTTTCAGTTACCACTGATAAAATGGTTTTGAAAAAATAGTCTTTTATATAAGTTATGAAGCTAACAAGTAAAAACAGCGAAAACAGCACACACACTATAAACATACGAACAACAATGGACACCACTGCAAACAGGGTCGCCCCTTCAGCGCATAATTGACTTGTCCTAAACCAAATTTCGTCCGAGCGCATTGACTTTGAAGTTTCTTCTCTAAATAATCGAACTCTACTTTTCTTCTAGATGTTTTTCTATTGCACCTATTTGTATATTATATTTTGTATATTGGAGTATTTTTTCTTTAACTGTAAGTATAAGATTGGATAAGTATAGCAAATGCTATACTTATCCAATCCTGACTTCATTTTGTCAGAGCTGAACATTTTTTGTCTTGTAATAAATGAAGTTATTATCTCTAGGTATATTTAAGTCATTTATGAGTTTGATTTTTAGGTTATGGTAGTTTATTATTATTATTATTATTATTATTATTATTATTATTATTATTATTATTATTATTACTATTATTATTATTATTACTATTATTATTATTATTATTATTATTATTATTATTATTATTATTATTATTATTATTATTATTATTATTATTATTATTACTCCAACATTTTTAGCATGTGAAAGCAAAAGAAAATATTTAAAATTAACGCTTTTGAATTAATAGTTGGTAAGTTTCGGTCATACTATGTTTTTAATTACGACAGATGGAACTGTGAGGGAACTAAGTTGCTCGAGTTTGTTCACAAATAATGCTATCCGCAGTGTTTAAACTGAACTGATATCGGACAGATTATGCCCTGACAAATTAAAGCTACCACCGTTATTTTCGTATTTCATTTCAAAAAGTTTAAAGACGATACTTGTCTTTTTTATATGAAGTTTACAAATTTTATTTAAATTTATTATATAATCTTGACGTTTTAGTGTTAAAGAGATAAGCTTCTATGATATGCTATTTAAATTATATTACACCTGCTGCAAGTTTTAAAACTTCCTAACTGCATTAGACATTTCTATATTAATAGGATTTCTTATTAATATTAATCAAATGCTTATTATTAACGCCTGCCCTTATTAATTAAATTACAAGTGACACGATAAAATTTGCGAAGTTTATATTGAAAACATCCGGCCTTATGTATATGTATACATACATAATACCTACATTTATTTAGAATACTAATACTCTACTCAAGGTTGAAATGGTTGAAGGATGTGGGCAGGTACTAAAGAGATAATCATTTCAGAGGTGGGACAGAAGGTAGGCAGTCGGTGTTATTGTATGCATTTCACGATCAGCATGGCTGCTCACGTACTAAATTGAAGTAAACCTTTTTTATGATGTCAAATTGGACGAAACAGGTCGTTCGTACATTGCAATTATCTGACTCATTGTCCGTATTTTAAATAAGATATTTCCTCGAGAATTATGAAGCGAAAATATTTCACTTTATTTGACGCGCTTACGTTCAATTCTGGATTAGATAATACAGATTTGATTATATTTTCTATCTAAACTTAGTATGTATATAGATTACTGTGAAAAATAAATATTTATACAACTATATATATAGTATAGAAATATAACATTTAATATCAGCTTATTTGTTATCTACATCTAGGATACTTAACTTATGAGGCATAATATACGAGGCGTGCTTTCTAAGTAAGTACCATTTTGATATAAAAAGAACATAAGTGTAATTTTTCATCAATTTTATATTTATAAAAAAGCATGTACCTTAATTTACTTTTTAATATAAGAGGGTTATTTTTTAAATAAGGTCGATTTTTTAGTTAGAAGTAAATATCATTAAAATATATTTATTTCCATGCTCTGCATACGTTCATCTACTTTTCTGCATAATTTACATTTTTGTTCAAGCATTTGTCATACCGTTTAACAAGTCTTTGAATTCTGACGTCAAAGAAATCTGCTTCTTCGTCGTCGTGTTGCCTTTGATCAGCAATGAAGTTCTTTAAATACTGAAACAGGTGAAAATCACTGGGTGCAAGGTTTGGACTGTAAGATGGATGATCCAATTGTTCCCATCTAAAAGACCTGATTAAACCTTGTGTTTGTGCAGAAACATGGGGCGTTGCATTTTCTTGGAGCATTATCACCGTACACATCACAAATCTGACAGCGAATTTCTGCTGCTGCCAAATTTCTTGAATTCTAGAGTCAAATTACACATTGTATTTCACAGTCGAATCAATTTTCTTAAATATTATAAACTTCTGCAACTCAGCACATAAACAGACGGTACTGCTGCAAATGGTGTCTAAACGCACGCAAAGAATGCTAGGTGTAGACACGCATGCGTACTGCGGTGATCGCGTGTCATTCGCATTCCCATTCACAAACGAACGTTAAGAAAAAATAACCCTCATAATTACCATCAATATTAAGGCACTTATGACATCATACAACTAGCTTACTAATAGAACTCTGCAGCTGAGTATTTGAGCAGAACGCTCTGGCAGAACGCCAGAACTTCATAAAGAATAGTCCTTGAAACATGCAGAAACTTATCAGATAATGATAATATCGTAACACTTATGTTTTCTCGAGCTTTTGCATAATGTTCAGCGGTGGTGTTTTCTCCATACACTCCACTAAGCATTCGATGAATTTTGACCGCTTTCTCACCTTCTGCGTGTAAAAAACAAATTACAATGCGCATTTGACAAACGTCTTGATTTTCAATTGTCTGAGGTATTTAAAATATGCACAAACAAACGTAAACAAGAACAAATGCTTCCGTACAATATATTGGGTCTGGGAAAAAGTTCGTGGCGTTTTTTCAGTAAAATTCAACTGGTCCCCGCATGGCGCGTGGACGAATTCATTTAAACCGAATATGCTCCATTATTATCGACAATGTTTCGCCATTTTTTTGGTAGATCCATGATCCCATCGGTGAAAAACTTCTGTGGTTTCTGGTCGAAAAACTGAATCAAGTAGTTTTCACAGGCCTCTTTTGAAACCAACTTAATTCCATTGAGAGAGTTCTGCAGAGATCGAAACAGATGATAGTCAGAGGGTGCTATATCCGGACTGTAAGGTGGGTGCATCAAAACTTCCCAACCAAACTCTCTCAATTTTTGACGGGTCATCAAAGAAGTGTGGGGTCGGGCGTTGTCATGATGGAAGACAACACCTTTCCTATTAATCAATTCGGGCCGTTTTCTTTCAATCGCCTGGCGTAATCTCTCTAGTTGTGCACAGTAGAGTTGAGAATCAATCGTCTGACCAGTTGGAAGTAGCTCGTGGTGGACGATTCCCCTCCAGTCCCACCATACACACAGCATCACTTTTTTTGGCGCCAATGTTGGCTTAGCGAACGCTTGTGACGGCTCACCATCCTTTATCCACGATCTTTTACGCTTCCGATTATCGTACGTAATCCATTTTTCATCTCCGGTTATTAAACGTTTCAGAAACGGCTCGATTTCATTCCGTTTCAAGCGCATCGCAGATGTTAATTCGGTCCATCAACGCTCAACTCATGAGGAACCCATACGTCAAGCTTTTTTTTGTAACCAGCTTTGTGTAAATGGTTCAAAACAGTTTTGTGGTCAATGCCTAGCTCCATGCCAATATCGACACTGCTGATATGCTTATCTTGTTGGACTTTTTCAAGAATTTCATCAGATTTTTCAGTGATTGGACGACCGGAGCGTGACTCATCTTTCACATTGAAATTTCCAGAACGAAAGCGAGCGAACCATTTCCGCGCAACAGATTTCGATAAAGTACCTTCACCGTACACAGCACAAATTTTATCACAAGCCTGCGCAGCGTTCTTCCCCTTATCATAATAATATTGCAGAATATAGCGAAATTTCTCATTATTCTTCTCCATTTTCAAGTGCGAATAACTTTCCAACCACTGCACCGATTACAATGTTTCTACGCTCAAACTAACGTTCGGAAGGTCATCTAAAAAACGAGCCGTCGGTGGTGTCGCTGTGACTTGTTGTTCTTTAGTTATCGGCAACCAATGCCATCTATCGGGAAAAACGCCACGAACTTTTTCCCAGACCCAATATGTAGGTAGTAAGCACGCATATACTTAATGACGACCGCAGCGCTGTAGCGACTACATTTAAAAACAGTACCTACTTAAAAAACACGCCTCGTATAACAAGAAATGGAAAACGGAAAACGAATAAAAGCTAATTTACGTGGTTTAAAATTTAATTAAAACATAAAAACATCAAATATGCTTTTAAAAGAAGACAATAAAATACTAAAACACTACTGTATTCAATAAACTAATGATCTTTATAAAGAGCTGTATGTATTGAAATTGAGATTTTTGTCAAAATAAATCTCTTTAAATTTTGTCTTCGAGGTAAGGAAAATAGTATTTATGCATTTTATTG
Organism: Dermolepida albohirtum; assembly: GCA_031893035.1. Lineage (NCBI taxonomy): Eukaryota > Metazoa > Arthropoda > Insecta > Coleoptera > Scarabaeidae > Dermolepida > Dermolepida albohirtum. The sequence continues at coordinate 293,567 of JAVIWB010003930.1, read as the reverse complement.
TATACGATTCATTATTTTTATATAAAAGTTTTTCAAAGTTTAGAGACATTTCATTTACATGTTCAAAAGATCACATTTTTCCATGCTTTTTTAAACTTTCCCTTTTCTAAAATTAAGCTAAAAGAGATAGGGCTAGATACATTTTGACATTAGTATATTTGAAAAAATTGAGAATTTAGTTTCTAGAGGGAAAATATTTAGGTGTGCATATAGACAACAAGATTAGTTGGAGAGGTCACATTGATAAAAAGGGAAAACAATTTGACATCAAAGTAGAGGAATTATATTATCTTATCCGAAGAAAGTCTAAGCTATCATTTGATAGCAAAACTCTTTTATACAAAACCATCATCGAATCAATCTGAACCTACGGAATAGACATATGAAGATGTGTTAGTAGGTTTAATTTAGTGATAATACTATGGATAAATACTACGGATGATAGCTGACGCATCTTGGTATATATCAAATCAAGCCCTTCACGAAGATTTCAAATGCCATTTGACGAAGACTTGATCAAAAAGGATAGCATAAAGCATCATTATAAGCCGAAAAGTTATTATAATAACCTTATACACCTTTTGTTCGAACCACAATACCATAGAAGGTTAAAAAGGTGGTCAGTAAGCTCGCAAGGGCATAAGGAGATTTTGGGACAAGATAGTTCTTAAGCTGATACATGAGACACAGAATTATTGTAATTCTAATACACGATTGAATAATAAATAAAAAAAGCAAATGTTTTAAATTTTTCCTTCGTAATATAACAGTATAACAGTAATTCTAAATTATTGGAATAAAAATTTACTACTTTTCATAGCAGAACCATTCAAACTTTAGAGATAATCCATTTGCACATTCAAAACCTCGCATTTTGATTTGACTTTTTTAGTTTTCGATTCTCTCAGAAATAAGCCAAAAGATTTGATAAATTTTATCATCAAAATAATTTTTAGAATCTTCGAAAATGTCAGTACACAAGCACTAAAACAGTGTTTTAGAACAAGACGAAGTTTTTGTTGTTTATAACAATACATATAAGCTCTATTTGTTAATGTGCAATAACTTTGGAAAAATACCAATTTTTCAAAACTTTTTGTCATTAGATTTTTGTTTTTAAATATTAGTTTTGCAATCTTACAATTTTTTTGCTGCCATAACTTTTTAGAACGTGCTCTTTAAGAAATGCTTAACATGTATATATACCTTAGCTTTAATAGGTATTTTTGTAGAAAATGGAAATGGTGTTCGGAAAAAGTCATCGTCGATACATCTCTTATAATAATTATAAGAAGATCTGGTTATGGAATTTTTTCTTTTTCAGAGGCTAGTAAATTACTTTTTATATTTAGTAGAAACGAATTCACTTAGCGTTCCAGAAACTTCTCTTAGTAATAGTCTTGGATAATTTATAAAAGGCAAATATGCAAGTAAGCGAGTGCGCTACATTGATATGTTTCAGCTAATGTATAATATTAAAACAAATTAACATTTTGTATTTCTAAAAAATATCACTTGTTCTATTCACCTAAATATTGGCGATTTTATGTACAACATGAGAGAAAGCTAAGTGCAGTTTCTTAACAAACATGTTTCAGTATCAATATTTTTAAGGTTTAATCAATGTAAATTTGGTGCTTGGAGAAACATACAATAGTAAAAACAAATTGGAAGTATGCATTAGCAGAGACTATATTATTATTATGAATTAGCAAGACTATTAGATAAGTCTTTAGTCATTGTGAATCGTCTTTTCTACTATATGATTCAATAACTCAAAATTATCTGATTAATATTATGAATTTTATGTACAAGACAAATTATTCAAAGAACGTTCACAAACAATGCAATTAAAAATGCTAATAGATTTTCTAGTTGTATCAAACACTCAAAGGTGAGACTACTCCGCTTTCCAGATCAGCTTTCTAGATCCTTAATTCAGATGGATTGGTTAAATTAATTTTTACCTCTTTTGGCATGTTATTTATAATTTCTAATGTTTTGTATTCTCTTACCAGTTGTTGACATATGCCCCAGGTAGGTTCTTCATTATTTTTTTTCAATCATTTGGGACTAGGTTCCTCTTTTCTTTTTTCCACTATATGCTGTCAGATTAGAAATAACTTAACAAATCCTTCCACTGTACTTCGCATGTATGCTATTTTCTGCAACTTTATGTTTCAGCATATTCTTCTCTTTAATTTCTTTCTGTAATTTGCAAATTGTTCTAATTTTATATTCGTTTTGCTCTATTTATTGGCCTTATTATACTACCAGTGTAGTGACATTTATGGGGAAACTTTTAATATGTGTATAACAGTTGGAAGATACAATATCTGGAACTGGTTCAAAAAAGGTGTGGAAAAGAAATGGCGACGGCTAAGGACGCCCATTACTTTCACAGTTGTTAAAGGCAAATGACGTGAATCGAGTTCCAGATAACGGGGTCGCCCATAACCTTCGTCGCACCGGTGAAATAAAAGCCGGAGCAAGATGGAAAAGTATAAAAACTAAAAAAAGGGGTAGGTAGGTAGGTTTTATTATCATTTCCGACATTCGGAAAATCTCTCTCCTTAATTTATCCTCTTTATTTCTTTCATTCAGCGGCACTCAACGCGCGACATATATAAAGTGCCGCCGCCACCTTAATCGAGCCGACTCGAAGTAAAGTACTCCCCCTTTTCGGGTCCTCCGAGAGTCCCCTTTTTCATCGAACTAGTTGTCGCCATCCAGTCCTATCGCTTCCGTGCCACCTCATCTCGTCAACTTGCGGGCATGTAGGTGCTAGGACACAATTTATTCAATCAGAGGGAAAATATTCAGGCGACGATGAAAATGCGGGATCTGTTTTGTGTATGTGTTCAGTAGGTAATCTAGTACCCACATAACTGTGAACGTCGACATTTTTAAACACATACGGATTTAAATGATGGCATGTGTTAATAGAAAAGAACTACAAAAATTGTAATATAGCAAATAGAAAAAAGTTAGCATGAACTGCCTTAACTTTGAGGAATCTGAACATCGTATGGCATGATTTACTGCATTTCGAAACATTAAAGTATTACACAGAGTATATACCATATTAATCACTACCAGTTAATAAATATACAAAAAATTATGAGCGACTTGTCTCCAAGAATATTCAAAGCATTTCATTTTAACTTCAGTTTACCGTAGCTTGCCGGCCTTGTAAGAAATATCATGTAAAACAGAAATGAGATAACTATATTCATTTGTCGTCTGACTACCTTATTTTCAGAGAACGTGTTAGGGTAAATTGTCTATATCTTGTTTTATCAAACACTTCTCTTTATTTTTCGAAAAATCCGCGACAAACGATTGTTGTCTCGGTATTATATGTTTATTGATGCTTTGCTTTAGAAAGATTTAATGGGTAGCGTTTCAAATACAGATGTTATTGCTTGCCCGCAAAATTAATCATATTTCGAATGGCGATTGGTAACAAAAAAAAGAAGTTTTTGCGATAATATGTAAGTAAGAAGGAATCAGTCGAAGCCAGACGACTCAACTCTAATAACCGAAAACCAGGATTACAGTAGAAACAGATATGTGTTTTGTGGAACTACAGAAGTTTATTTTCCGACGAGTTTTTAGTTAGGAACAAAACAATGCTGCAGAAAATTATTTCTTCAAACCGGGTGAATTAAGGCAGGAAATTAAAAGTAATCGTCTAATGCTAGCTGAATGTTTAACTAAAATAATGTGAGTAATGATAACAAAGCACAAATTACAGTAAGTTAATTTGGACGTAATTAATTATCTGTTATATTCACATACTTTGGTCTTTCCATAATACTTTGATTAAGAAAAAATCAATAGCATCAATTATATCAAAGAGCATCTGAATAGGTTTTTTTTGCATCAAACCAAAGGATTGAATTCTACAAGATGGTAGCAAGTTATATTCTTCATTAAAGATAAGATGATTGTATAATCTGAATCGACTTTTCCACATTTTTTAGCACCCACTTTCATTTCTCCGTTCGTTTCCCTTACTAGTTCTCGATGGCCAATACTGGCCATTCTTTCCTCGACCTTTCCATTTCTTCCTTTTCGCCTTTTCCCACTACAAGTGCTTGTCTCATATTTCCATAATCTGCTAGTTCTATTACGTGCCGTAAATATATATCTAGTCCCAAGGCTCGGCTTTTTGTTTCTAATTGTTTACTAAAAATTTTTACACCCATATATTATCGTCGTTCTTACTATTTTATCGCATTTTCAATTCGTAATTCTTGTTACATATTTTTAGATTTCAATGTATTTTAAATTTGGAAATGCCTTTTTTAAACATCCTAAATTTTATATAAAATTCTTCATGCAGCAAATTGTACTCTATTTTATCGAAAGGATCAAAGGTCTTCTCCTCAATACTTCTGTTTATTGCCTTGTTTTGTACATTTTATAGGACATCGGAGACACGTCTTCTGAGGGTAAGAAAACGATGCTAGTTTCAGAAATGACCCGAAACCGCCGATATTTATGATCAATTTTCAGCACATTTTCGACGCCTGGCGACGTTTTCTTCCGGTAACCGCTGTCGCACACCTGCAAAACTACCTCTACGGTTTCCGTTTTTCCTACACCGCATATAGGTAGATAACGCCTCATAATTCACGCCAAAATTGCCCTCGCTTCCATTTCAGCCGGCAATAAAGCCACCCTACACCCTTCGTGTGTTAACGTGCATTCGGTGTTTTTTTTTTGTTCGATACTCATTTTTTACATTCTTGCAAACTATTCACGCAATAATGAAAGAAAAGAATTCTTTTCATTTTTTTTTTACTAATTCCAACAGAATTTCTTTGATATAGTAGCATTCATTGCGGTCTATTCTACTTTTGTTTTGAATAAAGTCTATACTGGAATATTGGTGAGCTCTACCTAGGATATAAAGTTTTTTGTTTAATATTGACATGAAATCACAAAAATAATAAATTTAAAATATGTATATTGTTATAAAATTGTACATATGTATTATTTCTAATATAAAGATGTGATGACGCATTTTATACTATCTCAATTAAATATATGTAAATATTCGATGTATTACTATAGCATTAAGTTCTATTTCCTGCAAAATTTTCTCTTCTTTTCTCTATTCCTTACATGTTGCAGTGCTTGGCCCAACTAGATATATTTTTTTCTCACATTCTTATGGATATATGAATTTCAATAGAGCTCTGTTTTGAGAGATCAGTAACAATAAAATTTAGCGTTCTTGTGTTCAATAACGACAGAGATATTTAATTAAATCTAATAAATCGAATTTTATTGAAAACAAAAAAAGTATTAAAACAAAAAGTATAAACAAAAATAAAATTAGTTGACAAAATTTTCGAAATGATCGTTGATTTCCGAGTAGTGTGCAAATTTGTGAACAATTTCTTGAATGACATTTTCCAATGACTACTCATGAAATAGTTATAATTACTCATTAGTCTCTGTCGTAAATCGTTGTTTAACAAAAACCACAGATTTTAATTGACCACAAAGGCAAAAATATATGTTTGGAGGCTGTGCAAGCTCTTCAATGAATCCTCGACACCCAATCCACCGCTTTGGGGATTTTTTGGTCAAAAACCTTCGAACATTATACGAATAGCGACGGGGTGCTTCGTTTTGGGGAAAACAGGCACTGAGAGGTAATGCCCCATCGTCTTCAATACTGGCAACAACTCTATTGTGTAAAGGATCTAAATACATCTGTCTAGTGTACTACGAATGAAAAATGGAAAATTATTTCTACAACTTGCAATTAAAATACACAAAATTATTATTCAATAAATATAAGAACATTCTGTATACGGAATGAATTTTAAATAAACCAGTTTTATATTATATAAATGTTGAATAAATATGTTCAGTAGTATTCTATTTAATTCTATACATTTACTTGTGAAAACATAACAAAGAACACATAGATTTTTAACAAATGTTAGAATATATTTTGTTGTGTATATATAAAATAAAGCCTTATATTATTTGAAAGTATTGATAATTGTTTATTTTAAATAAGTGATAATTCTTGTAAATCATTCGTAGTAGACAATACGCCTAAAAGAGAATAGGTTTCAATTAATACAAAGTAAATTAATATTGGATAGAAGTAGGGATGGGAAGGGAAATGTGAAAGATTTATTTTTTATGGTATCCTGCATTCTTCTTGGTAGGCTTTCCATTAATGAATTAATGAAATTTTCAGGAATATTGTACCACTCTTCCTGTAGTATGTTCTACAGTTCATTGTTCCTTGACCCCCTTTCACACTTTTTTCTGTTAAGAGAGTCCTACACATGCTCAATAATATTTAAGTCAGGATTTTGAGGTGGCCGTATCATAGTCTGCAATACCCCATTTGCTTTCTGCTCTGTTAAATAAGTTTTCGCAAGTTTTGGGGTATGCTTGTAATCATCATCTTGCTGTAGAATGAAATTATTGCCAATAAGTTGCTGTCCTGATTGTATGGCATGTTCTTCTAATAGTGTTTGTATTTCGAACTAGTTAATTTACCCTCTATTTTTACAATTTCATACACATCTACTGCCGAAATACAACCCCTTGGATATTGCCTCCTCCATACTTTATGGTAGTGTCTAAACATGGTTTCAATAACGATTCACCAGGGCGTCTAGTATACTGACGTCTGTTCCAAATAATTGATATTTAGATTCGTCAGTCCATAGTACTTGTCGCCACTCATTATATCACCAAGTTTCTCTAGCATATTTTAATCGTTTCCTTTTATTACCTCGTCGCAGTAAGAGTTTTCTCACGGCCACGCATCGCCTCAAGCCTGATCTGAGCAAATGTCGCCTTACTGTTGAAGCATGTACCGAAGTACCAGATGCTCACACAAGATCTTGAGCTAGTTTTGCGCTAACTTTCCTACGATTTCTTAGGGAACTAACTTTTAGAAGCTGCACATCAGCTTTACTGAGCTTTTTTGGACATCCGCTCTATGGTCTATCACATACACTGCCGGCTTCAGTCATTCTTTTTACCGTTTGTTGCATGCCATACCGGAAACATTTCACTATCTGTGATATTTTCACTTGACTTGGCGTAAAACAATAATTTTATTTCTCTCTAGTAATGTTATTCTAGGCATTTTCTATCTACTATAACAATTTACAGCTCACAATTTTTTCTTAAAATGAAAATTCTCTCGTAGGCGCGTCTTTTAAGAATCTAAATAAATTCTATTGTGGAACCGCTCTGTATCATTTCTACCACTGAGTTGAAAACAAAATCTTATAGGTAAATAACTCTCCCTTAAAATTTTATTGCAGAGCATTGTGACACAACAAAATTTATTACTTTAATCCTCTTATCAGGCGGTCGATCTCACCCCTACGCGAAAGTATGATGTTATAAATTTGGAAATTTCCAGTGATTATATTTCTACCAATAAGTGAATTGTTCTTGGAAAAGTGTATTACGTAGTATAAATTAAATTAATCTAATTATTATTGGTAAAAACGTTTTAGTAAATAAGTTTTGGAAAATATTGTTAGGTGCTTCTTTCTTTTGTACAGTACTGTATATAAATGGCTTTATTGATCTCATATCTAACAGTTACATATCTGCACTTATTTGCACGAATAATAGTTGCGATATTAAAGTACATTTTGTAAAGTTGCGAAAAAGTATGTTTCAATTCGCTATCGAGACAGTTTTAATAATTTACTAGCAGAATGGGAAAAACTGATGAATTTTCTGAGCAACTAGGTCTGAATATCAACATTTTCAGTAGATAAATTAAAAAAAATCTATTGAATACGATTGGCAATACTAATAACAGACATTTTCAAGTATGGTTTTGGTTATAAATATAATCAACCGCGCGAATTCGCCTCAAAGTTTTGACACCTTTAAATTGTTTGAAAAGGAAGGTATTTAAATCATTGTGAGTTATCTGTTCTAGTATACGATTCAGGTGCTTTAACATCGGCAAAGATAACAGCAAATAATGATAATGATAAGGGATGAACATCGGTCAAATATACTACGGCATTTGCAGAATTACTAATTAATATTCATTTTAACAATAGACTATTACAATTAAATTTCTTATTATATGTAATCTTATGTCACCAAATAATCAATAACGTTTTCTTGAGTTCATTGAGTTCATTTTTGGGTATTGTTTTCTTTTTTCATCTGACCTTAATATGCTTAGCCGTTTGCTTTTATTCAGTGCTGGCTTGAGTTACATTTAGGAGAATTTTTAAGGTATGGTCTAACAACAGCCTTTGAATTTTTATAGGTCTTGAAATTCTCTTCTCTTTACTTTCTTCCGACCTTAATCTTCTTTCTTTCCTCCAAAAACCTTGCGTAAAATGTTTTCCTTCATACTCCCGTCTTTTCCATCCTTCGCATTAGTTAATAACAATGTCTTGCGTCTCGATACTATCTGTAACAATGGTTCGTACAATTCTTTCGGAAATGTCTTTGGTTTTTAGTAATTTATTTAGAATGAAAGCGTAACCGCTTCCTACTATTAATCTATTTTTTTTCGATCTCGCTTTTTTGTAGACACAGTCCTGTTACGTAAACCTTTTTACTTCTTACGATCTCTAGGTTTGTGTATTATTAGGTGAGCTATCCTCATTAATTTATTAAAATATCTCACCAAACGAATTCTTGTACACTCCACTTTACAAAGACATTTATTTGAAATACTTAAAATACGACTGCAGAATCTAATTAAGAAATGTAAGTTTATTTTTCCTCTGTAAAATCCAACCAAAATATATCATTTAAGAACGATTTTATGCGAACGAAGATTATAAAACTATTTATGTGCACGCGTGTGCGCTTGTGAATAGATGTGGAGTATCATATTGTGAGTTCCAGTCATCACTAAAATAATACTTGTTAGACCTTTCCGATATTGCTCGTTAAATGACGGCGCTAAAGATGTTGCTTTATCTTTTAAAATATGCCTTGTACTGTTAATTATATGTGTTTATTACCTCATATAATTGCATATAAATAACTACTTTAACTTGACAAACTTCAAAGTGTGATCATTTAAAAGTTTAAACGTTTGACAATGACCATTTGCCATTTATTAGTGACGGCAATAAAATTTATAGCAGGTGTGTGTTCTTAAGCATAAAAATGTGAAAAGTTTAGTCGTTCAAAATGAGTTAATTTTTATTAAAAGAGAAAAAGAATTACTGCTTAAGTGTATGTGTATACGTGCATGTATGTACACCCAGCTAAACTTACACAAAATTTGGCGTACTTTACTTACGTACTCATTTTTTACTTTTTAAACCCTAAATTAAATTTTTTTACGGAACATCAAGTAAGCTTTGAAATTGTTGAACGTGCTTTTTTTCCTCTTTACAATTACAAAGTATACATATGTACTATCTATTAAAAGAAAATTAAAATGTATTTTATTAAACACTTTAAAAATAAGTATTTTGTGAATAATCGACCATTTCGTCTTACATATAATTGTGCTCTTCACATTATCATATTAGGTTTGCGACGTGATATGAAATACTACCAAAAGCAACAAGAACAGATTCACGATCTTCAACAGTATCAAGTTTTTGCACGTACACTTAATTTTTTTACATAATCCAAAACAAAAAGATCTTAGTGATCATAAAATGTGTCGTAGATTACCGCTCCATAAATTTGGAAACCGGTTATTTAGATATTAATATTCTCAATCAATGGCAAATTATCAAGTCATCTCTTAAATCGCTTTATAATAAATTCAAATACCTTCCGTATAGACCTAATAAGTTTAGTGCCTAAACTGCTACACCAGACATTAAAGTCAAATCCCTCTTAATGCCGACTTTCTTTCATATCGTGAAGATTTTCGGTTTCCCAAAAGCGAACATTGTGTGAAGAGGCCATTATTTGTAAATTCGTGTTCGTTAGACCATAAAATCGTAATAGGAAAATTATCATTGTTCCCACATTGGTTAATATACCACTGATCAAATAGTAATCTTCTCTGCGCTGTTGATCTACAGGGGAAGAGACTCCAAGTACTTGGTGTATTTATACGGCTGATATTTGTGATGCTTCAAAATTCCTTGTGCTGTTGCTTTTGAAGTACCAGTGCTATGTTCAATTTGTCTAACATTTTGATACTGAAGGATTTTTATTGAAACATTGCAAAACATTTAAATTTATATACGCATGTATACTTGCACATGTAATGAGTGTGTTTATCCTTGTTCTCTCATTTTTTCATAATTTTCTTTTCTTACGCCTTTCAATTACCATCTACTTTTAGAGTGTTTGAGTGGCTACTATAAAATATTTGCTTTCGTATGGTATCTGTCCCAAGATCGATTGCATATTGGTAGTCCAGTGAATTGATTGGTGAGTATATTAGATTTGCTTTAAATATATTGAAAACCTTTTTCTCCTTTCGCTTGATTCTTACTTTTTAAATATAGTGAGTTTTTGTTGGAATGTCTCTTTGGATCGGCAGTTTTTCCTGTGTAAATGTGAGAGTTCTTGCAAGCATACAGAGATTGTTCATTAAATATAAAGTTTACTGTGGTTTTCTCGTTGTACTCTTTTGCTAACCCTGCCATTGCCTTTCTTACCTCTGTTTGTGTATTTATATTAGACGCTGTGACGAGCACTTCAGCGTGAAGTGAGTGTCCACGTTGTTCCTTGCTCCCCATTCCCTTGCCCCGATTATAATTCGTACAACATTTATATATTTATTTGGAGTATGCCTGGTACAGCCATGCAGCCTTGTGACTGCTGCAGTGCATCAGCTGATATATGTCAGTTGATTTTCGTCTCTATTTATAAGAGTAAAATTAATTATTCATGTGCTGGCTTGTCATTGTCTGAGGTTGGAGTAATCAATATAATTGCTACGACAAGATCTAGAGTGTCATAGACATGCTCCAAATGTTGTGATATGGTAGCATTAGCGACCTGAAATCAATTATTGTCGAACTTGTAGCGAACAGAGATGCGGACAAGCAATATCATCGCTGATGTGGTCAATTATCTTACACTTGCTGTTGGTACAAACAACGTTAAACCTATTGAATTGGATAAATATGATCCCATTTTAAAATGACCTTAAATTCACTTGTATTTAGTGTTTCATCAGCTATTTATTGTTAGAGTGTTTTATAAAATACATGATTTTTTTTTAATGTTATTATAAAGAGGAGAATTGAGAAAAATTTAATTTAGAGGCTCAAATTAAAGAATGAAAAGTGCAAAAGAAATCTAGATCAGTTCTGAATGAAAACTGTCTTAAGACGATGCAGATAAAAATTAGGAGTCCACTACAACAAAAAAATTATTACAAGGAAGTATAACTTCAAAAATGTGAGAATACATTTTGGTAGCAAATTTATCTTCGTAGAGGTCACAGCTTAGGCCCTGAGAATGTATGGGTTTTATTATGTTCGGCCATGCAGCCATACTTTTAATATTAAAATACTTAAATATTTTACACAATTAAAAGTTGGATACGGTTCGATAATATGGCTTCCTATTTACGAAATATGTAGGGCAACAGGGCAACAGTGACTTCTAAAATAGTTGTGTTACAGAATGGAAAGCACTTATTTTTTATTTTTTATACATCATATCAAACCGATAAATAAGCTGAACTGTTTATTATAAAATATTGCAAACAACCCTTAAAACATACGTATTCTACCTATTTAATGCGTATCTATCTATCTAACGTATCCATAATATGTATATTCGCATCTTTGAATTCTTTTCCTAAAAACAACACTCTAAATTAGCAATTTTTATTTTGTAACCAAATATTATATTTTAAATTTATTTTTAAAGTGATTAAAATATTATTTCCAATTTTATCATGTGTCCAATTCACTATATTTATATTACATTAGTCCCATTTGTATTCAAATAAATGGATAAACAAATATAATATCAAAATATCGTGAAATCAGAACAATTCGTTTCTGAACAAAAAAAATAAACAAAATTAAAAGGTGCTCTATAAATTTCAAACTCTAGGTATCACCGGCACATTTATCATTAAAATTTGGGACAATTCGTGGCGCGCATTTAAAAATAACGCGATAACGTGCCCGGCGTGAAGATAAATTCGTTAATTTCACCGACACACCTGTGCTGTCAGTAATTTAGTTTTTTCCGCACTTTCCGTGGATTTATGAGGGTTACTAATATTTTTCGAGAAGAATTTTGAATTTTACTCCCGAATTAAATAACAATAAATTGTCTGTTGAAAATGCCAGTAACATATTTCAATATCTCGAGATTATATCTAAAGATGAACGCCATTTTCATTCCATAAGAATTATTTATACTATACTTTTATTTTTTGTATATTTTGTTTTTCTTTCTTTTTTAATTCTTTTAAATTTAATTTTTCGCTTGAACTTATGAATTATAAATTTTTACTATTTTTGTTACAAATCGTTGTATTGATGATATGATATTGATTACTATTATTATTAATAAATAATAATAGTAACATGAGTAACTTATTACTGGGTTTACCCTATGGGAAATCAATGTAACGCCTAACAATACATATCTCAATAACAATTAAAAATAGCTACATAGTTCTTTCACCTTTCTTTAATAATAAAATTTTGTATAAAATGATAACATCAGAATTTTGTCGTCTCCGGTTTAACCGAAAGTGTATACAACTTTCTTTTTTTTTTAATGAAATACTGTATTTACATTGAAGACTTTTTAGAAAATGGTCAATGTTCTACACTGGGAAAAAGAATTTTTTATTTCAACAAACTATTGAATGTCATTTTTTCATAAGCTGAATTAACCAATAGTTACTTAACAAACATAATATCAGAGAAAATATCAAATTATTTTACTTCGATGAAAAAAATTCCAAGTATTCAGTGGAATGAATTCTGAGAATTTCAAGATGAAGAACAAATGCTTTTCTTTTAACAATGATAAAGAGTTCATTGGATATTATTTTTTGGTTGATTTATAGAATTCCAAAAAAAAGAACTACATATGTATTTATGTTAACATACGTGCATGATCAAAAAAGATGTAGATATAAATAACAAAGTAATGTGTTTACTTAAAATACTTTTTCTTGAATTTATAAAATTTCGAAAGGAAATAACTACGTATTTAAATTCGCACACGTACTTGAGAAAAAATGACGTCCTTTACCACTCTGCGCCTTGTATAATGTCCGTTAAATACTTTTAGTTTTATCCGAGATATTGACGTATAGTTCTCTCTGACTACTTTGATTTATATATAGTTAGACACAAAAGTATTCGTACATTCCACGAATGTTGAATATCATCAGATATGACCATCCGGTTATGATAAAGCATATTTGCTTCCATTTGAAAACGTTAAAAAACTTTAAAAACCTTTAATAACAATATTAAATGTTATTATTTACAAAATAAATACGTACTTAAGTTCGCATACGTGTGTTAGAAAAAATGACGTCCTTTACCACTCTGCGCCTTGTATAATGACGGTTAAATACTTTTACTTTTATCCGAGAGGTTGACGTATGGTTCTCTCTGACTGTGAACATCAGGCTATGATCAAGCATATTTATTTCCATTTGAAAACGTTAAAAAGCTCTAAAAACCTTTAATAACAATACTAAATGTTATTATTTACAACTACACAAGAATATGCTAAATATTCCAATACGTCTAATGTCACAAAAATTTTGGCACACTTTATTTTTATGTTTATCTATTATAAAGAACGAAGTTGGTAAAACCTATTTATAGTATCACGGTTTTGTGGAAATAAGCATTAATGTTTTTACAAAGATAAGTTGTAAAAGTAAACACATTTCTGGTAATATGCGTGAGTTAACAATACTGCACAAAGAGAAAAACCTTAAGCCAATTAGCCAAATTGATCGAAAAAGCGTATTCTGCAGTACAAATTGAAAAAAATATTTGAAATTTCCTGAACTGTTGAAATTGTGAATTGAAATTCATAGGTAAGTACACTGAGCATAGCCATACACATAGAATTTTATACCGAAACAGAAGTATATTAAGAAAACAGAAAACATTAGAGACGTTAATACTTACTTACATGATCTATGCTATAACTATATATATGTAATGCATTATTTCCATAGTAACACCCACTAGGACACCAGGACCGAATAACTTGTTCCCATTCTTATTTTGTTGACAAATCTAGACTATCTGATTGACTTTTTTATCAGAAATTTACTACGCTTTATTTGGCAATATGCCGTGTTTACGCCTGCTCAGGTCACTGTTTGTTTGGTCAGCAGATGTACCTCTGAATAGTAATTAAAGCGATATAAGTCGGTTGACTTCTTTTTGAGAAGTAAATGTAGGGTAGCATATGCATTCAATCTTGGTAGATATAACAAAATAATTAAATTAATTTGACGGTTCTGTTATAGTTATGTACATATCTTTTACATACTAGTGCATAATAACAATAACTAAAAATTAAAATCGCCAGAGTCCATTATTTTTACATGTTTATAATATCCTAAAAATTTCATTTTATTATTAAATATTGTGTGCACCGAATAACGAACCACCCCTGCAAATGACGGAAACTGCCCATGTAGTTTAGATAGATTCTTAAATGAGGCTCCACGTTGTGTGAGCTAAAATAATGTAATGTAAAATGTAATTAACATCATGATATAATATTACTAAATAAGGTCTTTTAGTACCAAGTGAAATGAGTACACATTAATATTCATCCGTAACTACGAGGGAGCGTTTTTATATTCGCGGAATGGGGGACGAGGGGTGGAAATAAAAAAACCAAATTATTTTTTTTTTCAATATATTCACCTGCAAGACGGATACATTTTTCACATCTTTCAATTAATTTATTTATACCCTCATAAAAAAATGATTTCTCTTTATCTACAAAATACGCCGAAACTGCCTCCTTGACTTCATCATCAGCAGTAAATTTTTTACCCCGCAGCTCTTTTTTTCATTTTCGGAAACAGGTAATAATCACTCGGGGCCAGGTCTTGGCTGTAGGGTGGGTGATTCACAATTTCGAAGCCCACCTTATGCAGGGCAGCTAACGCAACGCGGCTCTTGTGGACGGGCGCGTTGTCGTGCAAAAGCAGAACACCTTTTGTCAATTTTCCCCGTCTTTTCTCTTTAATGGCTTCTTTTTGTCGCTCTAATTTTGAAGCGTAATATTCTCCGGTTATAGAAACACCTTTATCTTTATAATCAATCAACAATATTCCTTCCGAGTCCCAAAATACCGTTGCCATGAGTTTCCCAGCTGATTGTGACACTGCATGGAGTCTTGTTTGGACTCAGGTTCATAATGATGAACCCAAGTTTCGTCTCCAGTAACAATTCCACTCAATACACCATCCTTGTCTTCATTACAGAGGTCCAAAAAGGCACGCGAACACTCTACGCGCTGTTGTTTTTGCGGCGGCGTGAGCATTCTCGGCACCCATCTTGCGCTGACCTTAGACATGCCGAGATGATCGTGTAGGATTTTAAAAATTGTTGTATCGGATACTCCAACCATTTCTACGAGTTGTTTCTTCTTATTCGAGCATCTTCGAGTACAATTTGTTCAACTTTTTGGATAAGTGCTGGCGTGGTCACCATAATGCTCCTGCCCGGCCTCGGGTCGTCTTTAAGGGATTCCCTTCCTTGTTTAAATAAACTATGCCACTTGTACACCATGGTTTTTCCTGGACAAGAGTCGCCGTAAACCAATGACATCTCATTCATTATGGTCTAGACTGATTTTCCTTGCCTGGTAAGGAACTTTATATAACGGCACGATATTCGATTTTTTCCATATTTCACTTTTCACTCCTGATTATGTTACTTGGTTGACGATAGCCCAAAGACTAACTGTCTAATAACAATGAAACTTCGTATTTATACTTATCATGAGTCGCTGCCACGTCCCCAATGCGCCTACTCACCCCTCTACAACCCGCTCATTCCGCGAATATAAAAACGCTCCCTCGTAAGTATGACTATTAAAACATTTCCCCTATTAAAACTTCTATTCATTTCTTATATTAAATTAGGTGCCTATATTTCCGATAGGTAGTGTCTGTATAAATCAACTTGTAAGAAACTTAATATAATTGTTATTAAAATAATAATATTTTGTATGTAAAAAGGTGAGGAAATTTTATTTTAAGGCTAGAATATATACATGCATATACATATGTTCATACGTAGAAGAAACTTAAAAAGAACAGCAAGGAACTGGAGAACCATATGTAAGTTAAATAACTAATATAATTCTGCGGGGAATTGTGGTTATAGACGGTGAGGGTATGAACGCAAAACATTTATTTATACTTCCTATTTATAAAAATATAATCTAGGTTAGGTAAACGATATATGAAACTGCGACATTAGTAAGGGTCAGTAGTCTTATGTACGTGTTTAATTGTTTATTAAGATCCAATGAGTTAATAAATATAATAATTAGTAAGCGAACTGTTTATCCTAGGACATAAAAGAAATATGTACTACTCGGAATATGCCAGAAATATTCGATACAACGTTAAATAAGGTAAGGATTTTCGGATAATTCGAAAAATAAGACAAAAGAATAAATCTACAGAATTGCAAGTTGAACAAAGTTAATTTACAAAAAAATAACACGATTTCGAGGTCTAAAGCTATACGGTTATCACTTTAAAATTTGGTTTTTGTTGAAAAGTTAGCAACTAGTCAGTCACATTGACAGATATATATCATAAACTTTAAGTGTGACCTCATTTATATTACTTCAGTACACTTTTTGATTGGTTATTTAAAGTCTCAGATAATAACCAATATAGTGCCAAAGAAATTATTCCAGCATTGCTGTTTCCATCATCAAACAAAAAGTTAGGTTGCTAAGGAATAGTAAATATGTAGTCAAATACATCTAGGTACATATGTATTTACTTAATGAACTAGAGTAGAGCAGGGTATCTCTCTTGGAATAATGTTATGTTACATTTTTTTTTATTAATGATCATATTAGCTATACATGGAACACTCATGTAAGATATTGTGACGCATTTAACGCACTGAAAGTGCTGTTACACAAACATTAAAATGATCTCGACCGGTCATTAGATACCATCGCCCCGTAAATGAGTTTGTATCGGTCAACGACTCTCCTCTCTCAGACACTGCATGTTTCAATTTCATGCCAGATAGTGTTCTAGAATTGAGGTTAAGTGCTTTTTTCGGTCTTGCCTTGATTATTCCACCACACGTGCGTGATTGAGTGCTTTTATTTATTGTACAGGACGGCCGATACCACAATGAATATATATATATATACATATATATGTATATAAGACGTAATAAGTTATTCAGAAAAAGTATTATTTATGTACAAGAATATACTGTACACCATCGTTTTCCAAAAAAAGATCACATATTGAAAGTGTGCTTTGTATGGAAACATGATTTCAATCTTTGTGGTAACCGCGTCTATGGCATCACGTACTACCTCCATATCGAAATCAGCTACGTTTACAGCACGTTTCAAATTGGCAATATAAGTAGCACGTCAAACTTTCCCTTCTAAAATATCAAATGTGATCTAAAGGGAATTAAATCTGGACTACCAGAGCGTCAATCTTGCTCAATGTTTTATAAATTCGGGCAGATTTCTTTGTAACAAATCCTGTACTAATCTTGGTCTTGTTTGAGGGTGCTGAATCTTGTTGAAATATTCACCGTTAAACAAATAATAGTTGAGATTTACTACTTCTTTCAAGACACTATTTGGATAATCTCGTACGCTGATTTTTACCGCTTTTTTAACTACACCATCTTAGCTCACTCCTTACCCATATTATCATGAAAGCCGAATGACAAATTCTTTCGAGCCTGGGAATGACTTAACAGGTTTTCATTCGATATCTTATTTATCTCTATTTTATTCATTTTATTATTGTTTCTCTTGGTCAATGAACCACAAAACTTAATTTGATGTTGCATTTGATCTCTAAATTTTGAATCAGTAAATTTTTCGAAAATACTTGCTGTAGAAGACTGTATAAGTATTGCCTATATTAAAATTTCGTAATTTAATATTTGTTGTCATTTCTTTTTATTCCCATGTTTTCTGTAGCATATTATATACATTTTGTGCGCTTCGCATTCTTGTGTATATACCTTTTTGGCAGCTTCCGTTTATATAGTACGCTTTCCACGTATGCAAGTTTTTCAACGTTTTGATTTCTACCCTGTGATTAAGTTTTGTTGCTGATGGACATCAATTTGTTTTTATTAATACTCACTTCTAATCCAAGCTTCTTTACGAATATATATTTTGTAATGGATAAACTAATCAGCAAATTTTAAATCCTCCAAATATTGTCCAAATCTATACATTAATTCATTTCGACTTTTCGTAGGTTTTCCCATAATTCAACATGCTGCTATCATGAAGAGAAAATGGGAGAGCGTATAAGGGAGAAAATGTTGCTACAATAATCAAAAAAAGGTAAACGAAACTCCCTTTCCCCATTAATATTTGTAACCTGTATGCGTATTTCGACAACTAAATTGTCATAAACTTAGTTGAAGAAATGCGTATGCAGAATACGAACATTAATGTGAAAAGGGACTTTATTTACCTTTTTTTATTAATTCGACCAACCACAGTCCCCATTAAAATTTACGTTCATATTATTACTCGTTTTTAATCTGTCCTGACAGTAACTTTTGCTGGAGACTGTGACTAAGCGACTAATCAAAGACGTAAAAACTCCACCTTAATATTTGTACTTTAGAAACATTTTTCGACAAATAAGTTGTCGTCGTTAATAGCGGCAGTTAAGCAGTGTCGCAAATGATGACACTTAACTGCTGCGGCACTGTTCTTAATTTTTGCTGATGATGACAATTTAGTTATCGAAAGACGTATACAGAATACAAATATACATGTAGTAGGGATAAATTGTCATCATTAGCAGCATGATGACAATTTAGTTGCGGAAATACATATGTAGAATACAAATATTCATGTGGGAAGGATTTTTTTATCTTTTTGATTATCTTTTAACTTGACTTTTAATTTCACAGCACTTTAGTAAGGCTAGAATTTATCTTATGCAGTTTTTTTTAATTTGACTTGGATTATTTTCCTCTAAAGTTTAGGACTGATATTGAGGCTTCTTTTCAAACAGTTTATATTAACGACGGTGCTTTTGAGTCAAAGTTGTTGTTCGTTTATGTTACGCCTCAATATTTCCAAATTTAAATTCATATCGTATTGTATTTTGTATTTCTCTTGTCTTCCAAAGACTATGAATAAGTGAATACTGAAACAGAATAGGCTTTTATCTCACACTATACAAAGAAAAACTGACTCATTTGCTTTATAAAAATACATCCTGTTATCACAAATATCATATAAAATTGCGCACTATTTTTATACGAAAAAATTCGTATGCCCCGACTTAATATTGACGCAGTGATATCGAATTGGATGAAATAAATAGTGATATATGTAATCATTCGTTTTTGTTCTTGTAAATATAAATAATATAACATTATTATACATATGTACATATGTTCACATACTACATGAACATGTATATCTATATGCATTTCTTTCTCGTCTAAATGTGTTAATGTCCAACAATATTTTGCTTGTATATTCCTTCGACGATACACGTGATTTTATAACTTCGAATTACTGGTGTGTTTGTGTTTTAATATATGTTATAGCGATTTTTATTGGCGTCTAGTTTTATGAATAGTCGATATGTATATAGGCAGCGTATGTTAATCTATATGAATGTAGGATGTGTTCCTGGTCTGTTCCACAGTTTATGTACGCATTTATCGGTTTATTTAAAATTGACTTATGACATGATTAACACAGGCGTGTGTTCGTGCGTCTGTTATATGGGTGTACGTGTATGTACGTGTGTGTGTACATTTTCGCGTTTTAACGTTGAAATTAATTAATTCGAAACGGTTTTGGATAAATATTGCTCTCGTATCGGTAAACATTCGAAGAAAAAAAATGTTTTTTAGAGTTTTATTTACTGTTTGGAGTTCGGATTTTTTATTTCTTTTTTAATTATTACATAGCGGATCCGATTTATACTTATTCTTTCGGTTTCGTAATATAAGGTCGTGTAATACAAAATGGCGAACTGCATAAGGTGAAATATGTATATAGGGACTGACTGAATAATCTTTTGCAAACGCGCTTTTAATTAGAGAAAAGTTTCTCAAAATTGAACTAGTTAAAAACATGACACACGGGGGCTTCTACAATAACAAATAAAATAATAATAAGAATTAGTCTGCTCGTATGGGACATCTTCAGAGCTCAACTACTGCTATTGTCTGTCGCACTGAAACTGGTGTAAGACAATTCAGTTTTTAACGCAATAAAACGTCCAATTATTGGACCATCCTGCGTCGCAACGATTTTCTTACCTCTCCGAAGACGAACGAACTGCGTGGTCAAAGGTTCCCGTCGTCAGAAGGTGCGGTCCATGCCTTCAGAAACTCAATCTTGGCTGAACCAACAAACGAGTGGAACAATTGCTTCCAGAGTTGGTTCGAGCGCATACAAAAGTGTATTCGTGGAGAATACTTCAAAAAACAATGAAATCTTTAAAAACCGTCCACTGTTTTATTCCAGTTTTATATACAAAAGACAATCCACGTATACAGTGAAACTAGTAAAGACATTCACAGAAAAGTTATTAAAATAATAAATGTATTTCATAGGACGTGCGGCCGGCTATAAAATGAGGTGCAATAAAGTTTATCTATAAAAGCTCTCGCCCATGGTGTCAGTCTATATTTTGTTATTGACTATTGGTGTTACGTAGTTTTGTGAGCTGTTTGCAATTTTTTAGCAATTACCCAGGCGGCAAAAACACCGTCCGACAAAATAAATAAGTTTATTAGTGAATTATGCACTTTATGGTAATATTGAAAACTGCTTAAAAGGCAAATGTTTCATGACGTTTTAACACTATAAATTATGACTTACTGTTTGACTTTACTTCTCTACTATTACGCGCACGCCTTTGGCGTACCGTTCATTTTGCCCTTTCTTGTTATAAGTTACAATTGAATTTAAACAACTTAAACATTAAAAACTCCTATTTTTCACACTGCACATTTTCAACTTAATAAAGTAGTTTAAGCCTTCAATATTTTAGTGGGTTTTGGCAATAATTTCATTGTCAATTAGATAGGCTGGTCTATATTTTTGAATTAAAGCAGAGTTAGTAGTGATAAGTTGAGGTAAACTACGCTAACTGTCCATCACACCTCACTTTCAATTTGTGGTTTTCCATTTTCATGTTTATACTAGAATTTGCTCCTTCATTTCTGCTTTCAACTGCGGAAACAAGAAGTATTGCTGGCAATAATTTCATTGTCAATTAGATAGGCTGGTCTATATTTTTGAATTAAAGCAGAGTTAGTAGTGATAAGTTGAGGTAAACTACGCTCTTAACTGTCCATCACACCTTCACTTTCAATTTGTGGTTTTCCTAGTCAAAAATGTATTTTCATGTTTCTGAGAGAGAGAGAGAGAGAGCTACTAGTTTCAAATTTGCTCCTTCATTTCTGCTTTCAACTCGTAAGAAACCCACTTGCTCTTCCTCTGGGAGGAAGACGACTAACTATTCCTCAACCAATTTTTGCGATTATAATGCACTACAATTAGTGATTTTAGTTTTGGAACCATTTTTGTATTAATAATAATTTGAACCTTATTGGTATGTCTCAAGTAACAAAAATGTAAACTTCATAACATAGATATGATACATGTAGAGAACTACGTTTTATGTATTCAGATATATTATATAATTCTAAATCAATTAAGAAATCACGAATTCTTGATTTAAATATTGGAAAAATCTTAATTTCTTTAAAATACTAATTTAATTGAAAAAATTTAATAGAAGAATAGTAAAGTCCACTATATATCAGGGTTAAGCGATATCTAGTAGGATAATTCCCTTTGAAGTTTTATGAACACAGATTTTTGAAATGCTCAATCAGTTTGTTGTACTTCGCAAACCTATTGTGTTTTGGATGTGTGCCAGTCTGTGGTGTGCGACTCTCTACTCGTCTCGATTGAGCGACGACTTGCATTGACCTCCATTTAGAGATAGTGTTCTTATACTAATACGTGTATATCATTACAGAGAAAGTGAAAATTAATTGAAAAATATTTATTTTTTTTCCTTTTTGTGTAGTCTTTACAGTTTCCGTTATATATTATTTACATAGATATCTAAATTCCTTTTCTGAGACAAAAAGATCACATGAGCTTGTGCCGACTTTCCCGAGAAAAGTCTAGGGTAATACCGATGAGAATGAAAAATTGCGAAATATGTTGCTCTAGCCGTGTCATGGGTGGTTATATGTTTACTTCCTCCATATAATGAGGAACATAGTTTCATGGCTATCTAGGACCCATTTAATATCACTTTGGGATCGAATCGATGGAACTGTTCAATAATTTTGATAACCCTAATATCGCATTTTAGCGGAACAAAACCTCACAAAAAAATTTATTCTAGAACATGATGACAAAAAATTAACATATTGGGTTGGCAACTAAGTACTTTCTGTTTTTACTGATAGAGAGCGTTGCTTTATCTTTTGTATAACATATGTTAGTGCTGTACTTTACCGTTTGTCGGGTGATACTAGTCACATTGACGTAACTTCAGAAGCAAGTAGTGCGTGATTTTTATTAAAGCTATTAGTTGTGGGTTAATTTTAAATGGAGTGCAGAAACAAACATTTTCGACATATTTTACTGTTTTATTTCCGTAAAGGAAAGAAAGCTGCTGCGGCTCACAAAAAGATATGTGAAGTTTATGGTGCTAATTGCTTAACAGAGCGCACGTGTCAGAATTGGTATAAAAAATTCCGTTCTGGAGATTTTTCCCTCAAAGATGAGCAACGTTCTGGTCGGCCTACTGAAGTTGATGATGACCAAATCAAAGTCATAATTGAAGAGGATCGTCATATAACTGTTCGAAGGTTGCGGAGAGGCTACATGTATCGCACACAACAATTGAAAAACATTTAAAATGTCTTGGGCTAGTTAAGAAGCTTGATATTTGGGTACCTCCCGAATTGAAAAAAATTCATTTAACACAAAGAATCGACTTTTGCGATATGCACCTTAGACGAAATGAAACCGACCCTTTCTTAAAAAGAATCATCACTGGTGATGAAAAATGGGTCCTGTACAGTAACATAGTTCGAAAACGTTCATGGAGCAAACACGATAAACCAGCTCAAACCACATCTAAAGCTGAATTGCATCCAAAAAAGATCATGCTGTCAGTTTGGTGGGATTACAAAGGTGTTGTGTTTTTTGAGCTGCTTCCAAGGAACCAAACGATCAATTCTGATGTTTACTGTCAACAATTAATAAAACTGGATGAAGCAATCAAAGAAAAACGGCCAGAATTGTCAAATCGGAAAGGTGTAGTTTTCCACCAAGATAATGCAAGGCCTGACACATCTTTGGCAACTCGTGGGAAACTATTAGAGATTGGTTGGGAAGTGATGCCATATTCCCCATACAACCCTGATCTAGCACCATCTGATTACCATTTATTTCGAAATGTGCAGAATTCTTTGAATGGTAAAACTTTCACCAATGACGATGACCTTCACTCGCTCCTGGTTCAGTTTTTTGCTGATAAGGACCAGAAATTTTATGAGCGCGGAATCATGCAGCTGAAAGAAAGATGGCAAAAGGTCATTGAACAAAATGGAAAATATATAATTGATTAAAAACTATTCTTTGTTTAAAAAAAAGTGTTTTATTTTATACTTCAAAACCGAAAGTACTTAGTTGCCAACCAAATAAATGCAAAAAGCAAAAAAAGTACAAAGAATTAAACAAATTGGTTAAATTGTATATTATCCTATTCCTTCACTATACTCTTAACTAATTATTTAATGTTAGTAGTAACCAGAACAAAACGTAACATCCTTTTGACAAAAACATAAAGTTGTATTGTTTTGCTCCATATATCGTTGAGTATCCCTGAGTAAAGTTCTGCGAACGTACGTACTTTTTTGGGTTATTAGAATATATTCAATTTTCTGTTAATGAAACATGAATATATAAGAAATAAAATAACTTCCTTTCAACAACATAAAATAACGTTTCAAAATATTGTATGGCTCATACAATACGAGTTATATAGGATAACCGAAACGTGCTATTGGAACAAATTTCAAAGTATTTTATTTAATGACGTATTTAATATAGTTTTTATATAATATTAACAAATCTTTTGGTTATTAAAGTATATAATAATAATAAATCTTTATTATTCGACAGGATATGAAGAGTCAATACACATAAATAAGATAAATATAATATATAAGACAGAAAAATACGAAATAAAATTTTAGATTATAAATAACACGGCAAATGGATATGTAGAGAATATAAAACTAAATTCAGATTGCGAATAAATATTATTTAATTTCCTAGAAATGTCTGCTATTAGTTTACCGGCACTTCGACCCATAGATAGTATAGGGGTTCTTTGTAAAACATTGGTCCTTGCTGATGTGAGGTGGACTGTGCTTTCATATCTGGTAGAGACCCTTGAAACGTGAAACTCAATTTCGCTGTGCTATAAATTCCACAAACTTTGCGCGTTGTGTCTTCTGTCTATAAACGATTGAATTCCATGTCTAGAGAGACCTCTACTTGACTGGCTCCAATTGTTGGAAATGCTCCATCCATCTTATAGGACAAGGAATGCAAGAAACGTTTATGTATTTTATCAAATAGTAAGTAATAAGGAGCAAAATTAGGACAACATACAATGTCAGCATATTCTAGTTTTCTTATAAGAGAATAATAAAAGAATTTTAACACTCCAATATTAAAGTATTTACAAATACGCATTAAAAAACTTAAGGATGTCCATGTAGATGCATAGGTTACCAGAATATGGGGTCTAACAATCGACTGAAAGTCAAAAGTAATTCCCAGGTCTTTAATTCGAAACTACCTGTTAAGAACTCTATCGCCTATTTTATAATCCAATAATAGTGATGTACTTCACCTTGTATATGTCATTATGCAGCATTTATTTACATTTAGCTTTAGCTGATAAATGGTGCACCAAATTTCAATGTATTCTAGACTCGGTTGTAATTTATAAACGTGGAAGCTATTTTATAGTAGATCTGAATGCCGTAAGCACATGCTATGTGTACAGGAAAATCCATATTTAATAAAAGATCGTTAATAAATAGACGAATGGGAATGGGCACAAATTCGATCCCTGCGGAACTCTAGCAGTAGCTACAAACTCTTACGATGAAAACCCGTTGTAAGAAACGTATGAGATACGAATTTTCAAATGATGTTAGCGCAATTGCAGACGGAGCAAATTCAAAGAAACTAAGTTTGGAAGGTAAAGTATTGCGACATTATGTAAAATCAAAAGCGTGTGATATAGGAACTTAATATTTTATTTCCTTCAAACACTTGCTCCATAATTAAAAACGTTATTAGATTCTTGTGTTTAGGAACTGTAAATGTGTGTTTATATTTTTTTATTATAGTGTTTAAGAATTTTTACTGCACATGTACTAACTATAATAAATTAGAAACCTCAACTTTGTCTGCGTAATATAAATAACATTTTTCCTACCGAAGTAATCGACGACTTTCACCTTCTGAGGAGAAGAAAGAATATTTGTTTCTGACACGTATAATATACACGCTGGCATATAACGATAATTGATATTATTTTCCAGCAATTTCATTTCTCCAACTAAAAGCCAAGACGAGTGGAAGAAAAGAGAACCCTAGAAAAGAATAACAACCAACTGAACCATTGTTGTATATGAGATATTGCATCCCTTTGTATATATCTTATTTCGTCGGATCCATTGTGAGCTGTCATATAAGAAGCGAAACTTTCCTTTTATCAAAATCATCACCACGTATATATATATATATATATATATATATATATATATATATATATATATATATCAAACAATTTCTCGTTTGGAATGAGATTTTTTTCCTTTTGTCCAGATAACTGCTTATAACGTCCGTTAATAATAAAAGGTACCCACCATACGGGACGTGTGTGTGGTGACTGTAGCGAAAGCCGAGCAGTCAGCGGTTGCTGAAGAAGCTCAGTCACAGGTTGGTAGTGTCAAGTATTATTGCACTTTTCAGGACCCTATTGGATCTATGTATACGTTCCCTTTTCATGCACTCACACATCGAGGAATAATACGCGGACGTCCAGGAGCGAAACGATATAGATTTCTTTCTGTCTGCTCAACGAAATTGCTGAGTTCTGCAATCTCCGCATCTCTTCTGCCTTTTGTTCGTCGGCGATTATGATTTGATTAGAAAAGTCGGTGAAATTTCGCGTCACATGAAGTGAAGTAACTCCAGGATTTTCAATTGTCCTTTCCAAAGTATAAATCGTATGAAATTTTAGTTTCGAATTTTGTCTACTGAATTTACAACGTATAATGTCTCTATTTTGAAATTGTTTAAATTGTATGAATGGCAAATTCTTATACAAAATAAGTTTGAATGTTGTAATTAAGAGGTATGTGAACAGATGAACTTACTATACTCATTTATTGCTCAACAGTTTCAACATCAGTAGGTACATAGTATGCATTTTTAAAATTAGATTACCTAAAAGGGCATCTAATGCAAAATATTTTGTAGATTAATCAATAGTTCTAATGTGTTTCTTTAGGATTTTTTTCCGATCTTGAATAGAAAATATTACTATACAAACGGCAATAGCAATAGGGTCATATTTACAGGGAGGTCATATATAATTTGAGGTAAATGTAAATATATATTATCGATTGCAAAAATTAGATTGTTTTAATGAATATAATAGAATTACTGATTAAATATTCTAAATGAATTTAATCTCGAGATCAGTTCTGCGCCCTTTAATATCTGCAAAGTAATTTAACACGTAATTTGGTATGTAGACTTCCGCGGTCGTGGTCCATGCTATCTGCTTCTGGGTTTCCGGGCTGGAACCGCGTCACTATTATATCTGCCGACGTTTCGTACCCATTTGTATGGGACATCTTCAGGGCTGAACTACTGCACTGAAACTGTTTCAGTGCAGTAGTTCGGCCCTGAAGATGTCCCATAAAAATGGGTACGAAACGTCGGCAGATATAATTGTGACGCGGTTCCAGCCCGGAAACCCAGAAGCAGATAATTTAACACGTGTTTACTAAAATTGTGTATTGGTAAACGACTTTTGTATACTTAACATTGCCCAATATGTAAATATTGGACCTACGATATTTCGTATAAAATGTTTTTGGTCTTTTTAACATTGTAAAATATCGTTCGCTCTGTACGGGTCTCCATTACCATTGAGCATATTAATAATTATTTTACTGCTTCCGACAAAGAAGTAATTAAAGAACTGACATAGTTTCAGAAAATTCACAACGAACAACTCTAGGTTCAATTATTAATTTCAAATCATTTATACCCAGAAGTCAGTTTCAAGTAGTTTTATTACAATATTAGTAAAGTTACAAGTAAAGAATTAACTCAAAATACAGCACTGAAACACACTAAAATTTATACTAGCATAATTAGTTTCGCATATATTTGAACAAAAATGATACATCAACAATAGCACAATAATACTAACTAGGCTGTTGACCCAGAGCAGCTTTTAAACCACATAGATTTTGTTATGCCCAAACTTTAGTTTAATTCGCTAAACCATCGTGTGCATTTAAGTTGGTGGAGTAATTCAAGGACATTAGTCCAGTCTACCAATAACGCATATGTATAGATAGTATTTATTACGCTTAGCAATGATCGAAATTATATCCATGGATACATTTACATTGAAAATAATTAACTATAAAAATTTGTTTTGGTTGTTATTATTTCAATATTGTTGAGAGGTCATTGACCAAATGAGAATTAAAACATTGTACAACAAAAATTATCGAAAAATAACATTAATTCAGAAGTTTTCAAACTTAAGCGACTGTTTGTTGCAAAGAGGTGATTTGAAATTACATATTTTCATATTTTTGTTCAAAGAAACACCATGTACATACGAGGGAGCGTTTTTATATTCGCGGAATGGGGGACAAGGGGTGGAAATTAAAAAACCAAATTATTTTTCTTTTTCAATATATTCACCTGCAAGACGGATACATTTTTCACATCTTTCAATTAATTTATTTATACCCTCATAAAAAAATGATTTCTCTTTATCTGCAAAATACGCCGAAACTGCCTCCTTGACTTCATCATCGGCAGCAAATTTTTACTCCGCAGCTCTTTTTCATTTTCGGAAACAGGTAATAATCACTCGGGGCCAGGTCTGGGCTGTAGAGTGGGTGATTCACAATTTCGAAGCCCACCTTATGCAGGGCAACTAACGCAACGCGGCTGTTGTGGACGGGCGCGTTGTCGTGCAAAAGCAGAACACCTTTTGTCAATTTTCCCCGTCTTTTCTCTTTAATGGCTTCTTTTAGTCGCTCTAATATTGAAGCGTAATATTCTCCGGTTATAGAAACACCTTTATCTTTATAATCAATCAACAATATTCCTTCCGAGTCCCAAAATACCGTTGCCATGAGTTTCCCAGCTGATTGTGACACTTTAAATTTCTTGGGAGGTGCTGTGCCCTTTTTATGCCACTGCATGGAGTCTTGTTTGGACTCAGGTTCATAATGATGAACCCAAGTTTCGTCTCCAGTAACAATTCCACTCAATACACCATCCTTGTCTTCATTACAGAGGTCCAAAAATGCACGCGAACACTCTACGCGCTGTTGTTTTTGCGGCAGCGTGAGCATTCTCGGTACCCATCTTGCGCTGACCTTAAACATGCCGAGATGATCATGTAGGATTTTAAAAATTGTTGTATCGGATACTCCAACCATTTCTGCGAGTTGTTTCTTCTTTAGTCGAGCATATTCGAGTACAAGTTGTTCAACTTTTTGGATAAGTGCTGGCGTGGTCACCTCAATGCTCCTGCCCGGCCTCGGATCGTCTTCAAGGGATTCCCTTCCTTGTTTAAATAAACTATGCCACTTGTGCACCATGGTTTTTCCTGGACAAGAGTCGCCGTAAACCAATGACATCTCATTCATTATGGTCGCGACTGATTTTCCTTGCCTGGTAAGGAACTCTATAACGGCACGATATTCGATTTTTTCCATATTTCACTTTTCACTCCTGATTACGTTACTTGGTTGACGATAGCTCAAAGACTAACTGTCTAATAACAATGAAACTTCGTATTTATACTAATCATGAGTCGCTGCACAGGCCACGCCCCCAATGCGCCTACTCACCCCTCTACAACCCGCTCATTCCGCGAATATAGAAACGCTCCCTCGTAGCACATTACGGCATCAGAATATTTATATTTCTCGAATTAATTTTATTTTTTCTACCGGAAAATGAAATTTGTAATATCGATTAGAAGGCGAAACGTTTCTCTTCGCGTTTTTCCAACGTGTCACTTTTAAACCTATCGCTCCCTGTTTTCTACACGAGCTCTGTAATTTATGCTAACCACCGTTGGGAATGCAATTAATTAGTCATTCAAGAATCGAACCCCTTTTGCATTTTTAGTAACCGTTTGGTCTGACTGCGAACAAGTAGCGAATACATAATCTTATTACCTACGGATCGGTAACGAAAAGGCCTCGTGTGCTTTTTTAAATTGATAACAAAGTTCGGTGGTTTTCCTCGCATGTTGAACTCGATCGTAGGGTTCCTTTACAAAGCTTTCGTAGTAGAATCAACCTTATCCGGCACTTAATTTATCTTTTTTATATATAATAAATTAACCTTCAATATTTAGAACAAAGGATGTAAACTTAGAAAAACGTTTATAAGAGGTGGGAGTTGTTTTGACATATGACTGTCAGCAATCTTATTTTTATTTTTTAAATTCCTGACATGTTAAAGAAATACCAGATAGCACTAAAAGAAAAACTACATTGTAAACTTTCTACCAACATCTGAGTTAAATGCCGAAGATGCTGCGTAGGAAGTATTCTGTTGAAAAGATTACTGCTGCTAAACAGTGCTGCAGTAATCTAAATGCCCTAGGGTCTCCTCCTATTATAAGGGATTGTAAAATTGTTTGGAATAAACAACACTTTTCTCTGAAATCATCTGAAAAAACGTTAGCTCAACCTTTTAGATGTTCTGAATTAAATCCGAATGAGCTCGTTTCATAAACTACGTTTATTTTAGAAACAATCAAAAGTTAGCTAATATCTGATCAAGAGAATGGGGAGGATGATTAGATATTACTATGCTTTTCGAATTTGATTGCGTATAATATTGACATTGTATGCTGGTCCACAGATACTTCTAAACACCTAGGTAGAAGTAACCTTTCACTGTCACAACTGGATTCAGTTCTTAGATTTAATTTTTTCTCATTTGCATTTTTTTTTGTTTTCCTTGCTGTGATGATCACCCATAACGAATTTTGGACTTTAACTGGTGGGCTTTATGGAAAAGAAAAAAAATAAAAAAATAAATGGTTTTGCATATGTATATCTACCTCATTAATAAGTTTTTTGCGGTATTAAAAGAGCAATGGTGGTTGACGTTTTTTAAAAATTTAAAACCGTCATCATCTGTTATAATATTAGATAAAAATTTCAGATTAAAGCTTTGCATTTTTCGAGAGATGCACAAAACCAGCATAGAAATTGTATTTCTTAAAATTATCTATTCAAATGTGATGGACGAATTCTATCCAGAATTTCAACAATATGAAATAATCAGTTCGAAATCGCAATTGGCATAATGGTACGGACCGAAAGAAATACTGGAGAACAAACATACTTTTACATTGTAAGAAATGGAGTTGTCATTGACTAGAAATGGACGGAATTATGCCATCCATTGTTCTTTCATATGCAGTAATGGGAGAAGAATATAGTTTTATGAATGATAACACTCATCTCTGTCGGAACAAACATTGCGAGCTAGATTGATGAAGTTAGTTTAAAGAGAATGGAGTGACCAGCCAATTTTACAGATAATAATTCAAAAGAACACACTTGAGATGTGGGAAGATGGGTTACTGCACGAAGTATGCTAACAACAATACCTTAGGCATAAGAAATTACTTTCAAGGAATAATGGGATATCATTTCCTAGGAAATATCTTCGAAATGCTAATCCGATCCATGTCATTAAGATGACAAACGTTTCTAGATGTTCATAGAGATCATATTCATTCTAGTTGTTGTTTGGGCTGTTATTCTACTATCGTTTTCAGGGTAGTCCTGATAAGAACCGGTCCTCGCCAAAATCGTTATTGACACGATTTTCGTCTGGCTTGTATGCATCTTCCCTAATTCTTTATCGCTTGAAAATATCTCGCGTGAAGTTTAAACCCAGTTTTAATACTCCTAATTTTTTATATACTACACACTTAACCACTAAGCTATCAGCACGTCAGAAATTACTTCTTTAAACCTATATTTATGTTATCAGTTTATGCGTAGAAGGGATGCGCAATAATCACCTTTTTCGTACACGCGCAGTTTTATTGGCGCGAAGTATGTATGGTTTGAAATTCCTGTACTTTATTGTGTCTCTATCGTCGTGGTTTCAGGTCCTTGACTGATATTTTCTCGAATCATAGGGAGTCAGGCATGTTCGATTTCAAGGCTGTACTTATTGCATCTATTATGGCCACGTATGCTGTATCTCTTGGGTTTCTTTTAAAACAGTGTTTTTCTTTTGCCATGATTTTAGTCTCGTTCTAGCAATTCTATGAACTTCCTCCCAAACATTTTGTGCCAGACCCGATGTATCTGTTACCGAGTCATTTTTTGGTGTTCATTGTTTCATAGTTATTATTAATCCCTATATTCTTTATAGGAATTATTGCAGTAAAACTGTAAAATTGAATATTTTTGTATCTCAAAATATGCTCTCCCAACAAGGTTATATAAAAACTTGCGCAAACAAGTTAAAATACATTAATGTATTGAGATACTTATTCACCAATATACTGAAATTAAAAAAAATATGTTAAATTAATTCTTTCATTATGATTTCTATAAAATAGGAAGGTGGAAAAAAATGTAATATATTGAAAGATTAAGCAAAACTAAAAAAAGAAACGTTACTCTTGGTATGAATAGCTAATAATGTTAAAAAATCCGAAGTTTTTATAAAAAAACTAAATTCCAGCAAAATATCTTACTAAATCATATATTATATAGATGACTTTTAAAAATGTATAAATTATCGCACGCACATAATAATTTAAGAATAAAGACGACCGCTAGAAATACTACCTTTAATTATATTTTTAGTACTTCCTGTGCATAAATCAGAATGCTCAGTGAGCGGTATCGTCTGATCAACTCCTACATACTATATACATAACTCAGATGAAAAATATATGTACATATTATGGCCATAAGAATTATTTATATTACCTTGTGACTATCTTGTAGAATATCAAAACGGCCTATAATTTTAATTTAATGAGTTATTTTGGTTTGTATATTATACGTAAAGAAATTAATCAGAAAGGAAATTTAGTATGTAACAGAATATTTGTTTGGCGCATATAAAGGCTGTTTCTAATTTCGCGGTTTTTTTAAAGAATAAATACAACACATATTTGTATTCGCTTTCAAAAACTTTTTATTGGTAGTTGAAGTATCAGTTATGACATTTATATGCGAAAAATAATATCTGCCAAATGACGTCACAGACGTCCACGCTTTTGTTAAAATTTTCAATGACATTTTGACATAATTGAGGCACGAATAATTTCATCTTTCAAAGCAAGAATTGATTGTGGATTGTTTTTATAAATCTGACTTTTCACATAACCCCAAAGGAAATAGTGTAACGGTGTCAAATCAATCAAATGATCTTGGTGGCCAATTGACATCACCGTTTCTTCAGATTACATGTCTAGGAAATTTTTCTCTCAATAAATCAATCGATTCGTGTGCAAAGTGAGGTGTAGCGCCATCCTGTTGAAACAACGTATCCTCTAGATCAATATTCATTAATTCAGACCACAAAAAATCGGTTGTCATTCGACGATATCGATCACCATTGACAGTTACAGCTTCATCAGCAGCATTTACACCACCTGCCCATAATGCACACCAAATAGTAACTCGTTTAGGATGCATAGGTTTCTCATGAATAATTCGTGGATTTTCCTCACTCCAGATACGGCAATTCTGTTTATTAACATAGCCACCAAGTTCAAAATGAGCCTCATCGGAAAACATTATTTTTTGAGAAAAGTCATCTGGTTGGGTTGGATTCATTGATGAAATTGACGAATGAACGACGTTTTAAATGATCTAATGGCTTCAGTTTCTGTGTTATTTGAACCTTATATGCCTTCAAATCTAAACCCTTGTGTAAAACACGCCATGTTGTTGATCCACTAAGTCCAGGTTGTTGTGAGCGTCGTCTAATGTACATTTCAGGATCTTCAGCAACACTTTCACGAACCAAACCAATATTTTCTTGTGAACGACCACTACAACTGTATTTTTCACATTTTTGATCTTCCACGGAACCGGTCTCTTGAAATTTTTTAATAATTCGACCAATAGTGCTTTCAGATGGACGATTATGTAAACCATAAAATTCAGGTAATTTTCTAAAAACACTTTTCACAGAACGCTGATTTTCATAAAATAATTCAACAATTTGAACGCGTTATTGTACCGTGTACGAAGCTATTTTCATAAATGTCATACATCACACTTTTTAAATGCCCACATACCCAGACAAATTCAGTGCGCCATCTATATTTTATTTATTCTTAAAAAAACGCGCAATTTGAAACACCCTTATATTCCACTACGGAGTAAGGAACAGTAGATTGGACTAGAAAATTGCCCATCTACTATTATTGATAAGAATATATAATAATAATACTAGTAGCTTTTGTTTGGTCAACATCTGTTAAAAGCATATTCCTAATAAATTTGTTGTAAATTAGTCATAAGTATATACTTTGCCTGTGGAAATTTAAAATGATAAGAAGTTTTATGTTTTTAATATCAACAATTGTTGAACTGGTGTCTTGCATATATCCATTTTTATTCATAAGAAGTATGGATACAGTGAAAGTTACCATAGATGCCCATTAGATAGAAATTTGTCTGTTTCATGGATCGAATTATTTTACAGTGTCTGTCGGGAAATAGTTGAACATTTACATTTAAAAAAAGAGTTCTCTATTATTAAAACGATTGATATGTTAAAGCCATACAAAAACAGAATGACCCAATGGCAGATCTTCACGATCTAATAGTTAGTTGATGAGGTTCCTATATCTGACACTATCCAAATAATCTGACAAATCCTATTCACTGATAACCAGACTGATGATTTGGATGATCTGGTAAAAACTTACTTAACCTCTACCTATTTCCAGTTCCATGGCAGTTAGTACGAATAGATATTGCGTGCAGCCATGGGAATTTCTCTCTCTCTTGTTGTGGCCGACGTTTTTACGGAGGCATTTGTACAACAAATCTTATATTCCTGCAATCCAAAACCGAAATGTTTGTTCAGATACGTAGATGACACCTTCGCTACTTCTCTGCATAGTTGGGATTCTTGAATAATTTCCTTGCTTTTCTAAATTCCCAGCACAATTCCATAAGTTTTAAAATGGAGGTTGAATCAGAAGGTGCCCTTCCTTTCCTAACTTTCCTAAACGTTTTGGTGAACAGTTTTCTAGATATTTCACTAGGACATTCAGTTTACCCTAAACTCACACACACTGACTGGTATCTAAATGCCCTTTCCCATCATCCTACAAAAAACGGCGTCATCAACTCCTTAGTCCAAAGAGCTTTCAACACATCTGACCACTATTCACTACCCCAAGAATTAAGTCACATCACCAGTGTCCTTATAAACAACAATTTCTCCAAACATGATATTCAACAGACCATAGAGCGACATGTTAATCTTCCCACAACTCAATGCTTAGTAAGCGTCATCTCCCCCTATCTAAAGCCCATCCACCCTGTATACAAAGCATCCCTGACCGCATCAGTAGAATAATTCTTAAAAATAATATTAAAACCATCTTTAAATCCCATTCCAAATTCATTTTCACGAATTTTAAACATAAACGCGAAAGAAGAAAATTGGTCAGAGAAGAAAACTGGTGCTTCCCCTGTTTTTAAAACTGTAAATAGGAGTAATAATAGTTATATGCGTGAGCAACTGCTTATTAATAGGAAAGTAATTTTATTCATATCAAAATGAGCATATACATTCAACGCGAACATCTACTTCATTGCCGATACTTTTGTTTCCTTTTAGTCATATGACCTAATATGCTTTTCATTTACGCTTTAACTGAACTTGATCTGCTTCTTCGTCTTTCGACACTATCACAATCCCTGACTTTTCCATGTTAATTCTCAGTTTTTACTCTTGCAAAACCTATTCTTCAACACTTTTTCTTCATTTGCAAGAGTTTGTTGTATTGTGCTAAGTACCTATTAATTGATTGATTTTCTCCAGCATTATATCTAAATTTGAGAAGATCATTAATGCCGACTGTCTTCAGCATAAAATTGAAAGTGTTTGCTCCGTTCCTGTGAAATGTATCTCGCAAAAATTGACAATAGAAAAGTCAAACCTATTAAACGACGCCATTGATCTAAGATTGATAAGATCCAAGTCAATTTAATTATAAAAAATAAAAATTCGCATTAATGTTTAAATTTCTATTTTAACTTAAACACATATTTTTTAAATTAATAATTTTCGAATTTGAAAAACGTTTATATTATTAATTTCTGAAAAACATTTGAAAAAAATATGTTACCAGAGAAATAGACAAATTGATTCCACCTACACTTTTATTACTTCTAATAGAACGAAGCAACCTTTTTAACCTAGATACGGGCAGAGTTGGATTAAAACACAAAGTAATCTATACGACATTCATTCCTCTTTCTAAAACCTATATGTACCCATCATGCCGTTCCGTCTGCACTTAAACGAAAACGTAAAATGGATTCTCTTTAGTGTTTAGATCGCGCGACGGAGATATATACTTAATCCATTCTATTAAATCCATTACAATCACAGACTCTCGGACCTTTACGAGAAGAAAACCTCCCTGGTCTGGTGTCGTATATATATATATATATATATATATATATATATATTGTATATATATATATATATATATATATATATATATATGGCACAATGGATTGTGAAGATGTTGAGGTACACTTTGTGTTCTTGTATCCTCTTTAAACTCCTTCGTGTATCGAGTCACAAAGTTTAAAGTGTAATTTTCAAATTACGGTCGTCGATCGGTATAGAGAGAGATAGCAACGTTTCAAAATACCTTTTTATATGGGGAATCTTGTGAAGATGTTTTCCCGTTTTAAGTTAAGTTGTAATACAATTAAAAATTTTTAGTTGAATCTGACCTCATAATTCAATTTAGGTTTTTATTGACATTTATATATTTTTCGTATATAAGCTGTTACTCATAATTATTTGAACGCATGATGTAATTTGATTATACACATAGTTCAAAACACGCGGACATGTTACATAGGTGGCCTTGAAATGAGAGGACAATGATATTGCAAGTGATTATTACAATATTTATATACGAGGGTTATTTTTTAAGTAAGTTGCACCCAGCTATGCGCGCGTTTAAGCGTCATTTGCAATCGTTTCGTCTATATGCTGAACTGTGGAAGTCTATAATATTTTAGTGAGATACAATCTGTAATTCGATTCTTGAGTGCGAAAAACTCGACAGTAGCGGAAATTCGTCGTTACATTTATGAAGTGTGCGGTTATAATGCTATTAGTGACAGTAAATTTCGAAAGTGTGTGAGAATACCCAAGGACGGATGGGTTAATATGCACGATAAGCCACGCCCAGACTGGCCTTCTCTAATTTCTGAAGATATGATTCACGATGTTAAAATTATTATAATTGATTTTCCACGAGTTACTTAGTTATGACTAAAGAAGGCAAAATGAGTGATGCACCAAAGGCACCACTAACTTTGATAGTAAACAAGTAGAATGAAATAAATAGTTATATTTAATTTATAAAACGTTTGAAACACTTAGTCTTTCAAGCAGCGTTTTCAATGTTACTACAAAGTAGATAAGATCGGTTAAATATTTACAGCATATGGTACGTTTCCACAGTTATTTCAGTAAACTGTATACACATTTGTCGCTGAGTTGCGTAGTTCAAACATGGTGACATGAACATCGAAAATATGCGTCTAGGGATATCGAAAGCTTCAAAAACTTTGGTCGTTACCAAGAAAATGATGTATTAAGCGGCCGATAATTGACATCAAGAAGGCAAGTACCATTGCGAGTGTATCGAATAAATCGACACATCATATTTGACACGTAGAATTAGGTATATTCAAATTATCATCGAATCTTGAATTATGCTACTTTCAAGTTGTTTAATAGGAATAACTGATTGTTAAGGTTTGTTACGGCTAATGGAGCTTGGCCTCACAATTATGTTCCTGAATTCATACGGCAATTCTAAGAGTGGGCATATCAAAATACCGTTCACTCACAAAAAGTCAAGACATTTTTATCGGTGAGCAGAGGGAATTCTAAAGAGATAATTTAAACTATTTTACAAAGGGTAAAACCGTTAACACACACTATCATGCCACTCTAATAGACAAAAAACGACCTGAAATGATTCATAAAAAGTTCTTTTTGATCAAGTTCCTCACTTCTACCACATTCGCAAAAAATTGGATCAATTCAGACATCAGATTGTGTCGTTTTCACTTCATTTGCTAGATTTAGTCTCAAGCCTCTTCGACTTTTACTTGCTGAAAGGAAGTTTTGGTTTGATATGTGGAAGCTGAAAGAGAATTTTTGTAAAATAATAAACTTAATGCCCTAATTAGGAACTCTCTATTTAAAAATTAAGTAAATAATAATATGAATGATACACACTGTATAGAAACACGTGTAAAACATTCCATCTAAATTAGTTTTTATTTCCGTACTTAGCCCCATTCTTGTTACCGCAGTTATTATGACTTAATCGCTTAAACAGACCAAGTAATTGGCTATGCTTTCTGAAATAAAACAGGTACACCGATCTCCTGAAAAATCACTACCGACAGCCGTTATGCGCTGTCGTCAATTGATGCGTTCTTTTTCGTATAATTTCTTCTTTCATGTGAGATGCCGAAAATAACGGATGCCACACGTAAATTATGTTCCGATGTGGTCTTTGACAATTTATTACCTTAACATAAGCACCTTGCGAAGTTTAAGTGGCGGTATAAAAACGAATACAATTTTATTATATTTATGGAATTTTAAATGTATGAATTGGTATAAT
Organism: Dermolepida albohirtum; assembly: GCA_031893035.1. NCBI lineage: Eukaryota > Metazoa > Arthropoda > Insecta > Coleoptera > Scarabaeidae > Dermolepida > Dermolepida albohirtum. The sequence goes on along the minus strand of JAVIWB010003930.1, from coordinate 255,133 downwards.
TTGTGTAGGGGTTTTTAATTTTTTTCAAAAATTTAGAAAATCATTCCTAAAATATTCTTAAAAGATAATTCGCTATGGAATATCAAATATATCTCTGTTTTCCTTCATAATTAAATATCGAATATAAGAAAATACACGGTGCGGTTATAAAAAACCCCGATCTGTGCTTTCTCGAAAAATCTTAGATATTATGTATGTTAATTGAGTACCTGAAGATCAAATTGTGAACCAACATTTTACTACATTGACGTTGTGACTACCTTTCATGAACGAATACGAAGATAGCGACAGGAATTATGGAAAAGCAAGTCATGGTTTCTTCTTCAAGACAAGGTTCCAGTATCGTCTATCAAGTTTTTGAACAAGCATAATATCTCTATTTTAGAATACACGCCCCATTCATCAGATCTTGACCCATGTGATTTTTCTATTTGCCAAGGTCAAATCAATACTGAAATGTACCAAATTTGAGAAAATAGAAGCTGTGAACGTTCTTTTAAAAAATGTTTCATCGTACTGCTTTAACCAATAAAAAATTCGCATTGAATGATGTAGGGATAGTGGATAATATTAAAATTATGAAAGAGAATCAATAAAAAGTTTCAGAACACTAATTTTTTATAGCTACACCTCGTATATGTTAGTCTTAACGTTACACTTTTTCCTATTCTGTTATCTCAAAACTTGACAGTTCGCACCAGTTTTGGGGCTGTGCAATTCTTATGTATGTTGTTTCAGAGATCGTCGTTACCTGTCCATGTACGTTTCAATATTGAGGAATATTAACACTGCTTTCCCTTTTGCGGAGAAGAGGGAATATTAACAAACCTGTGGCACACTTTACACATTGCAAATATATAGTCTCGTTCTCGTGATCGTAACAAGTCAAGACTTACGATCCAGTTGGGCACACACCACAATGGAATCCTCGTCATCTTTATTAGTGGAAATATTTATGCTAGATTCGAGCAGAATTTTTTAAATTCAAATATAACTATTTTATTGTTAATAATTATGTTAATGTACAAGTTCGAAGTATTTTTATTGAACTCGAAATTTAATTCTTTTTTTAACAAACAAAATACATGAACTAATCAGGTATGAATATTTTTCTCCTTTATTTACGATTGGCTCTCAACGATCTGGCCATTTTTCTATTCCACCCCTAAAAATTCCGCTGATTTGGAAGTAGAGACTGACGACTTCTCCACTTACAATTTTTCCAATTTTGAAGCGCGACATCGTTATTAAGGAGATCCCTTGAAGGTCGCTTAACAGAGAGCGAAAGAAATGGTAATCTAACGAAGTGAGATCAAGAAAATAAGGAGAATGTGAAAGACCTCCCAACCGAGATCGAGCATAGCCGCTTTTTAATATAAGCAGTATGATGATGTCCTCTCGGCCTTTTTTCATGAATTGCGTCCTCATTCGACGGAATTGTTGTTGTTAAGCATGAGCGTGAATGTATCGTGTTGCCAAACGACTGATGATGTCCTCTCGGTCTTTTTTCCTGAATTGCGGCCCCAGCCGACGGAATTGTGGACAGTAAATCTCAACAGTGACGGTTACATTCCTGTAAAGCAATTCATAGTAGTCAACGCCCGCTTTGTCCCACTAGATCCATAACGTCAGGTAACGCAGACGAGAATTAGCTTTTGTTGAGGAGTTTTTTCTGTGAATTTTTCGTTACCAGTACAGAAACGGTCGATGTTGTTGACAATCTAAACGACGATGAACTAACAAAGATGCACCAATATTGACATGTCGATTCCTGTCGTCGCTGTGCTCCATCAGATGCATAACGTCAAGTAGCGCAGATGAGAATTAGCCTTGTCGGGGAGTTTTCTTGTGAATTTTTCGTTGTCATTACAAATATGGTCAATGTTCTTGACTATCTAAACGATGATGAACTAGCAAAGATGCACAGATATTGACATGTTGATTCTTGTCGTTTTCACTTAAAATATCCAGTTTCTGAACTTTCCCAGGTTGAGGCATCAAAGAGAAGATAAAAGGGTGTAAAACATCAATTGTCAAAAAAACGATATCCCTACACCAACACATGAATTTGAATTACGAAAAGCCTTGGAACAACATGTAAGTAAAAGTGTAAGCGACGGAGATGGGATGAAAGACAAGATATTATTAAATTAGCTAGAAAACGAAGTATTCAGCTAAAACATGCAAACAAAATCCTGAGAACAGATAATTTAAGAAAATATACTGTGGTAGTTTAGACACATAAGGAGGATGGCAGAAGGAAGAATAAAGCGCAAGGTATATAAGGCAAGACTAATAAAAAGAAAAAAAAGGAAAGCCTAGAAAAAAATTCCATACGAAGGTAAGGAAAATCTTAGGGAGGAGAGAACAAATTATAAGTACTACAGCAACCAGAGTAGAAAGAAATGGAGCAGGGCTCCAAGGAAATACGCAATTTTATCAGTCATCCAACGCCATCTAAAATTGTACATAGTCTTAAGGTCAGTAAGTAGGAGGTAAAAAATAAATTTTAGACTCAAAAAAGTGTACCGGTGTAGCAGGACTTTGTATTTCTAACAGTTACATGATTATTATTATGGATCTTACTCGTCTTACTCGTAGGTAATAAAGATAGAAACCTGTATTACATTTAAATTTAAAAAAAATAGTGAATGAAGATTTTACAATTTTCTTGACAATTGTATCCGTTGAATTAATGAAATATACATCTAAATTACTTCACCTATAATCTCTGTACTAATTGAAACTTAATCGTTTGCAACCCAAACGATTGTCGAATTTGTTTTAGTTTTGTGAAATTCAAAACCACGTGTTTGACTATATATGAATATGGTATTTGTTCCAAGCAAGAATTCAATTAAACTTGCAAATTGATATTTCATATCAATAAGAGCTTTATCTGTATTTGTTTCATATTATTCAGAATGCCATGTGGCAAGCACATAAATCTTCTGAATTCCTTCCGAAAGGATGTATATTGCAATAAATGAAATAAAGTGTATTTTATTTGGTGTAATTATGCACTTTTACGATGAATTATATTGTAATTAGAAACCTAATTTGTCAGTAAATGGTTAGATCATAGAAAGTTTGTTTTTTGGATAACTACACGCTTTTTTCTTATTTGGTCTTTATTTCAGGTTATGAAAAATACATTGCTTTATTTCGAGAACATTTAATTTTTAACAATATCAAAGTTAAAACTGAAGACAACAAAATTGGTAATCTTTTTAGTCAGTCCAGAAAAAGTGGAATTTCTATTGGAAACAGATTTTAATATTTCATGAGGTTTTGCTGTTAATAAATAAGTACGAGATATTTACTATGCATTTTTCAAAAACTAATTAGATTGTATTTCATTTTCAATATTTTTGATTCATAAATAGTATTTGACAATATTTACATGTTTCACTTTATCATAAAACTGAACAATAAATTTTTTTTAATAGTCATTTCCACCTGTTCCCCAAACATCTTCAAATTACTTTTGAACGGAATCCCGTCGCGGTTTGTCGTTCTATTCCGACCGGCTACGTGTAAATGATCAAAGTCAACTTGGGCCGAGGAGATTAAAATTTACGGCGCTCCCGTAGGAGGGACAGGACTGGCAAGAATACTTTGCGTAACTTTTTTTTATTTTAATAAATATTTTACGATCTTCCTGTTATTAATACTCAAACTTCGTTCACACAACATCATGCCATATTGTCACATTTGGGCATTAAAATTAATTTTAGATCAAAAGGCAAATGAGGGCAACCACACCGATTTCTACCTCTCTTTGCTACAAACTTCGTTTGGGAGCGTCGGCGGTCGCCTTTTGAAAGGAGGTTTAAATGTCCTAAAACACGAACTTAAAAGTGGGATGATGCATGTAGAATATTTACAAATAATATGAAACGATGACGTTGTTTAAGACGCCATAATTTTTATTTTTGTATATAAAATATAGTTTTTTATGTACATCTAATGTATCATTATAATTAGTTGATTGTTTAAAAAAATCTTTCGAGTTCTAATACCAAAATTTGCAATAATTATTACAATTGTCATCTTACAAGCTTTGCAACCTTATTTTCATTTTACTTACTTAACTTTGTTTTACTTTACAATTAATACTCGTATATCGACACACCTACATATACCTTCTAATAAAATGTCCGTGCACTATTCGGAGAAATTGTTTCGAACGAGGCGATAGCAAACCAAGAACATCGTACACGTAAAGGAATCCCTAAAAGTCAACATTTGATTTAATTTTACTGTTTTGTTTTCATGCAATTTGAAAAACACAATCATGTAAAAAAATTCTTTCTCCTTTTTACATCCATATTACTATTGAATTTTGAAATGTAGGATTGATTTGTGTTTTAATCTATTTTACCTATGTTGAATTATAATTTTTATTGGTCTTCTTTAAAATTACTTCTATTTTCTTAGATATTTATAAATCTATTTGCTTTGCTGTTTTCTTCATTATATTTCTGGATTCAACTTCATTCGAACCATGTGTCAAAACATTTGATAGAAAACTTATGAAGAAGTTGGAGGTAAAATGAAGGAAGCCTTTAGAAATGTAATTCGACTAGACCTGAAAGAAAATTCTTCAATAAGAAATGATCGCGAAAGCCTGCGCTATATATTTTTTCCTTCCTTTTATTAACTATAGCAAGGAACAAATAAACATGTATTTATCACCATGCTAGGTGTTTCTAAATTTGGTCTACTAATACTTTCCACCAATTCTTCGACCATAATTAAAAATTCTTCAGTTCGATCTAGTTTGATATAAATTTGTAGGACTAAATGGTCTTTTCATCCTGCCAGAAATTATTTTTTTCTTTACGTTTTATGAAATGTATATCAAGTTCATATTTTCACCTTTCCATGTTGCATGTTTCTCTTTGTTTCTTCTCTTTGTTGCGTTCGCTCCTCTTTTTAAATTTATGAGGTTTTCCAGTGTGTATATTGATAATTAACCTGGGCCAGTTCCTTTCATAAGCAAAGTATGATCCCATGACAACAAGCAGTAACTTATTAAAAATTTGTAAGATTTCACATTAAAAAATCAGGGCGTAGTTGGAAAATATAATTAAAAAAAAAGGAATGTCGGCTGAAATTGTGAAAATCGAAAAATTGAAGTATTTAAAAAATTAAATGGTAAACGGTTTTGCAGAGATACGGTTAATATTCTTGGTGAAAAGAGACCAGGAAGACGGATTCTGAGCCTTTTCCGAAAACATTTATATAGTCGTAACATTACATTATCAGCCGAATTGGACTACAACAAATATCTGAATTACTTTTCAGTATGTCAGATATTTAGTATGCAATGTATGTTACATAGTTGCACACGAAAGAAAAATGTAAAATGAATTCCCATATCTCTGAACGTTCGGTTTGATTTGATTGATTGCCATGTAGTAATCATGAGTAAAACAATCAGTGGAAATTATTTGATAACACCGATCTCTACGATAAAAGTCTAGGGAAAAATACGCAGAATAAGTTGATTTAGTTTTGCTGAACAATGCTTTTCTATACAAATCACACATCTCTAGGGAAAAATACATGATTTAATAGGCTTCAAATTATTCGAACATTTCTCTGTAGCACGTAATTGGGCACGTTTTGATTATCACCTCTTTCCTTAACTGAAGAATAGTCTGAAAGGCTAAAAATTTTTGCCGAAGTGAAGGTGATGAAAGCTATATAGGCTTGGTTTGTGTTTTGTTGAATAATAAAATATTTGGAATTTCAAATTTGATTTGCTTCTACAGTAAGCCAAGCATTTATTATGTTCGTGTGTGTATCTTATTACCTTCTAGCTCGGTTTGTATATGTGTTAAGGGGTTAAATGTCCCCATAATTAATTTAAATAAATAATAAAGACAATATTATTTAATAGTAAATATTTATTTACACGTGGTGGTTAGTAAATTTATTACGAGCACGTGTCCGGCTAGCTGAAGCGCTGTAGTAAATGCAAATAAAAAATAAGTTACTGGAGTTAATAATTAGTAATTACAATGACCATCAAAAGTTCGGGACGTGTGCCAAGTTGAAAGAAAGATATTAGTGGAAATAAAGCAATAGGATTGCCCTTAAAATTTTATTCAGTAATTTAATTTAATTCTTTAAGCTTGAGTATATTAAATAAAGATAATTAATAGGATCGAGAGCAACAGATAAGACAAAGTAAACGCAATGAAAAAGCTGTAATCAAAGTAAATCTAGAGCCATGAAGCTGTTTAATAAAATATAAAAAGGATTAGATTTTCACAATTTCAGCCGACATTCCTCTTTTTTTTGCTAATTATATTTTATAACTACGCCCTGATTTTTTAATGTGAAATCTTACAAATTTTTAATAAGTTACTGCTTGTTGTCATGGGATCATACTTTGCTTATGAAAGGAACTGGCCCAGGTTAATTATCAATATACACACTGGAAAACCTCATAAATTTAAAAAGTTTCGAGCGAAAAGACGCAACAAAGAGAAAAAACAAAGAGAAACATGAACATGGAAAGGTGAAAATATGAACTTGATAAATACATTTCATAAAACGTAAAAAAAAAATAATTTCTGGCAGAAAATAAATTCAATTAATTACAAATTTATATCAAACTAGATCGAACTGAAGAATTTTTAATTATGGTCGAAGAATTGGTGGAAAGTATTAATAATTTGGAATTTGTTCAGATAACACCTAGCATGGTGATAAATACATGTTTATTTGTTCCTTGCTATAGTTAATAAAAGGAAGGAAAAAATATATAGCGCAGGCTTTCGCGATCATTTCTTATTGAAGAATTTTCTTTCAGGTCTAGTCGAATTATATTTCTAAAGGCTTCCTTCATTTTACCTCCAACTTCTTCATAAGTTTTCTATCAAATATTTTGACACATGGTTCGAATGAAGTTGAATCCAGAAATATAATGAAGAAAACAGCAAAGCAAATAGATTTATAAATATCTAAGAAAATAGAAGTAATTTTAAAGAAGACCAATAAAAATTATAATTCAACATAGGTAAAATAGATTAAAACACAAATCAATCCTACACGTACATTTCAAAATTCAATAGTAATATGGATGTAAAAAGGAGAAAGAATTTTTTTACATGATTGTGTTTTTCAAATTGCATGAAAAACAGAAGTACAAAACAGTAAAATTAAATCAAATGTTGACTTTTAGGGATTCCTTTACGTGTACGATGTTCTTGGTTTGCTATCGCCTCGTTCGAAACAATTTCCCCGATTAGGAAAGGGACGATCTACATACTTTTCAGAGAAAAGGCGCTGGATACGCCGTAAAGAATTACCTTTCAAAGCCCATGTTATCATTTGAATTTTTTCTTCCAATGTATACATTATCAAAGTAATATAGTTAAAAAAATATTTAAATTTAAAGGTCTTACCGTAACACACTCTCCCAAATGCAAACCACGAATGACCGTTAATACAATATCGATACGTCTACAGTCAAATTAGTGGTGAGGCAGCAGCTAGTACGATCAATAGTCAGTCATAGTCGTGATTCAAATGACTCGTGCCCCACCACTTTACATTCTGATCAGGTAGACGCGAATATAATGTGGTACAGTTTTCGTAGCGAGGTAAAATGAATGCACGGTATATATGTATGTATAGCCTGGGCCAGGATATTTTGCTTTCGCAAAATAAACACGTTGACACTGCATAAGCGGGTAAAACTTAACATCACAAACTCGTAGAAGGAATACGCTCAGCCATCGTGATGGATAGGGTAGAAGTCTGTTTTTTCCTTACAAGCTGGGACTTTTAAGAACAGACGAGGTATGTTTAAGGATAGGATGCTAGTTATGTTTTAATCAATCAATAGGAAAAGAGAAACGGAACGCTAGAAATTAGGTGCGCTAAAAAATTAACATAAGTTAAGAGTACGATATCAATTTCAATATAAATAGCAAGCAGATAGATATTGTGTGTGAAAAGAAAAGAAGAATTACTATTTGAATCTCTAATTGCATTTAGATGTCTATACAAATGACGATGACGGTTTATTTTATTACAGCCTGACCGTACGTGACCAAAAAAAAAGGTTTGGTATCTGAATATACATATATAACATAAAGACTATCAAGTAATAATAATTTATGAATTCAAAATCAAATTGTATTTACATAAATTAAAATAAATTAATCTAAAAATGATATAAGTAATTATTATTATTATATATGCGAAGCGTAACAGTCTGCTGTGGACTTCTTCTTCCTTCATATATATTTTGTAGACTCTTCTCTTAAATCAATAATAAATACTTTTAGTTTTCACCAGTTTGTTTCACAATTGTTTCAACTCCCCCCCCCCCCCCCCCGTCTCTTCTCATTAGGATGAGCTCTCTTCAAATGTCTGTTTCTTTGCTTATGCCTTGAGTTGTAAAATAGTTTTTGTCGAAAATTAATAATAGTGGCAAAAATATTTTTCCCAATGTTAATATTTTGTCAGCACCTGTATTTACACTTTATACTATAGCCACATATGTCATAAATTTAATTACTATTAGATGCAATTTATACGAATATATGTTAGACAATGATATGAAATTCGTCCAACCTCAATAAAAAACATTACATCGTCATATATCATATAACACGATCATTGCAGGTTCCCCTACTACTTTCTTACCTCATAACCTCTTTCCAATTGCTAAACATTACACAAACCTCGGGTAGGACGACACAAAGCGTGTAATAAGCCGGGGAAGGGAGGAAAATATATATTTTCCACATAATGAGAAAGTGGCCGCATTCTTTTCACGTAAGGATAACATAAACATGGAAAAGGCCTGCGGCTTTTTTCCACCGTTCCTTGATTGCCGTCACCTAGTGCGTGAAACACAGGCAAGACGGTGATGGGAGGAGAAGGAGTATGGGTCTACCGTTCTGCTCACCGAAAGAAAAGTGTGCTCCCCACACTTTCCCGAGCGCCGCATCGCACAAAATAAATTCCGAACTCATCTCGCAATGGCAATATAGACAATGATGTTATATTGGCCACCGAACACACACCTTGCATCGTCCGTGAGTGAAATAATATTGGTTTTTCCCCGCCATTCGAACATCAGCTGGAAGGGGGAAATTATATACAGGATTTTCGGCTTAGGGATATTTTTTAGGTTAAAAGTACTACTTAGTTCTGAATTTTTTTATTTTCTTTTTCCGATTTTATTGAAATTATACTACATTTTTTGTAAATATAAATTAACTCACTCTTCCGGTAAACGTTACCTTAATAAGTCTCATCGCTGGTTTAACAAAAGCCAACTTAATTTATTATCATTTATAGCAGGATAGCTGGTTTGTTCAAAAGGAAAGGTGAATTTTGAATTTTTTTGAAAAGTATGTCCCCTTTAAAGTAATCCCCCTCAGATATAATGCACTTATGCCAGCGCTTCATCCAATCCTCGAAGCACTTCTGAAATGCGCTTTTCGGTATGGCCATCAGCTCGTTCTTCGATTTTGACTTTATCTCATAAATTGTGGAGAAACGCTTTCCTTTCATTGGTCTCTCCAGTTTTGGGAATAGGAAAAAGTCGCAGGGAGCTAAATCTGGTGAATAAGTTGGTTGAGGCATGATTAGGGTATTGTTTTTGGCCAAAAAATCACGAACAAGCATTGATGTGTGAGCTGGTGCATTATCGTGATGCAGAATCCATGATTTTTTGCCACAATTCCGATCGTTTGAGCCGTATTGCTTCACGCAAACGTTGCACAACTTCCTTGTAGTATTCCTTATTAACCGTACGACCTGTTGGCAAGAACTCATGATGCACCACGCCATTGTAATCGAAGAAAATAGTGAGCAAAATCTTCACATTTGATCGAACTTGACGTGCATTTTCTCGGCCTTCTGTAAAGCGCTTGTACCACTTATAAACACTTTTTTGAGACAAAGTGGACTCGCCGAATGCCACAGTCAACATTTCAAGTGCCTTGGAGCACTTTATTCCATTTTTAACGCAAAATTTAATACATATTCTTTGATCCGTTTTTTTCAAAAGTCAAAAATCGAAGAACACACAAACGTGACTAAGCTTTGCAGTTGTCAACAACAAACTACCAATCCAAATTGGTTGATAATGCCAACATATGACTAACACATGTGTACCAACGTAACAAAAAAAATTGCGATAATCGAATGTACACAGCGCGCGAAAATTCAAATTTCACCTTTCCTTTTCAACAAACCACGTACATATCTGGAGATATTACATATTTATCTAACTTCTGAACAATTTGAAAATTAACACTTGCATCATTTTTTGGTTGAAAAAATACAAATCCTTTGTCTTTAAATGTTTTCAAGTATCCGCTTTTACTTACTAGATGATTAAATATGTTTGCCATTAAAAGATTTCATTTCATTAATATTGCAAAAACTTATTTATTGCAATATATCTTATATTAAAATTTCATGCGACAAAATAAGATTCATTATAGGGGTTTTCAAAGTATGCACCGCGGCGCCCGGGGGCGCCGCGACAGCCTCGCTAAAACGAAAAAAATTGGAAAATATAATTTTATAAACTATTCACAAACTATTTAAACAAAATTAGAGTCTGATAAAAAATCTAAAAGTTAAATTTAGAGATCATAGCATAGAATTCATTTAAATTTAAGATTTTAGACTTAAAATTATCAGGTGTCCAATTTTGCTTCATATAAAGGGCGCCGCCGCAAATAATCTGAACGTTAAGGGCGCCATGGCTTTAAAAAGTTTGAGAACCTATACATTATAGTAAGTACGTATGCAACAACAAACATTTATGTAGTACCAACTGAGCAGAGCAAATACTATCGATCGGTCTTAGATGAATAATATACATATATGATACAGTTACTTTGTTGCCTTCTTACCCTATTGCGTATATTTCCACATTTATGTTTGCTGTAATATTGTTATATTTTGAGAAAGATCGTTCGGTATCTACGAATATAATATAGGCATAATTAAAATAATTTTAAAAGTAGTTATACGATCTGCAGATGTATAAGCACGTATTTATCATAACTTTGTAAAATCTATCTTCTTCTGGACTTCCGAGCTGGAACCGCGTCACTGGTATAACTGCCGACGTTTTGTACCCACTCGTATGGGACATCTTCAGGGCTCAACTACTGCTATCTAAACCTATGATATGATATAGCGTAGTTCAGTGAAGAAACCTTTATTTAACAAAGGTTTCTTCACTGAACTACGATATATCTCTTTAGAAGCGATTCGCTTGGACGAAGGACAATATCGATTAAGATTGGAATAATGCAATTTTAAGGACGAAGCTTTTGTTTGGAGACATCTTGTCGTCCCACGAACCTGTTCAACCTCTACCAGTAGATTGGTACTGCTGAATGAAAAACACTCAGTAAAAATTCGTTTTTGAGGTAGCTTCTCAAATCTGGGTTTCGGAGCTTTGTATCTGTTTAACTACAATATGAATGCTCCAGATTTGCAAGAAATCTTTGTTATTGGCTGTCAAACGTTGGTTCGTAAAGAAGAACGAGGACTAGATCCTGCAGGAGGATAACGATCCCAAACACCGTAGAAAACTTTGCATCGAGTAGAAGGAGCAGTATGGCATAGTTACAGTAGATTGGCCGTCGCAGTTGCCTGATACAAATCATATTGAGAATGTGTGGACATACATACATATATCAACTACTGAGTTCGTGGAAGGAAAGTGTTCGCTTTGAAAGAGTTAATACGAGAAATCCTTTGCATTTGGCGGTCCTTGCCGAATGAATACGCCATCAACTTGGTCGAAAGCAAGTCTTGTAAAGTCCAGGCAATTATCGACGCCGGAGTTGATTGGACATATTATTGATACAATAGCATCTTGATTGTGATAGACTAAAAAGTACTCTTGTATTTCACATTTTTTAAAATAAATTTCTACTACCTGTACATATATTATGAATGTTTAGCCAATGTATTTATTATATTTCATTAAATTCATTAAATATAAATAAACCACAAATCGAAATAAAAACAATATTACTTCTTCCTCTTTAAACACGTACATATATGCGTCGTATACATACGTGCTATAAATATGTTTACCATCGTTATGTACATCTAGCTACAGTTAACTAACTATTCTTGTGTGAAGGGAGAGAACTTGCAGGAAATTGTCTGTCTTTTCAACTAAGTGAAACTGGTCCAAAAAGATAAATGCCCGGTTATTAGTCGACCTTGTAATGAATTTACGTAAGAAGCAGGTAATTTTCTTGGCAATTTCGTGATGTTTGTTCAGCGGTAAAGTAATTTATTGGCCGCTACCTCGCTGTTTCACTACACGTGCTCGACTGCTGTGCAGTGTGGGTTACCTGTCGCCTTCGAGATGTCGTCGTCGCTGCTCTTGTTGTTGATTTTGTTGTCGTTATTGCTGCTACTGCTGTTATACTGCTGCTGCTACTCTTGTTGCAGTTCGTTAAGCGGTTAAGATTAATGTGGAGGTGTTGGGACGCCCACGCGATGGTATTTCTGCACTAATGGCTTTCGTTGAGACGACGTAGGGACCTATGATCTTTTAATAAAATAACTGCACGCAGCACGTATATGTACGTAGCTGATATATGGTAGGTGTCTCGACGAGTTATAATGGACTTTCGATTTTAGCTTCCCCATGTCAATTGGTGTGTGCTACAGATGGCCTTTTAACATCGAACAGGCTTTATGTATCCAATTATCGATTGGGTTTTGTACAGTAGTGTTCATAAGTGTTTGACTTTTCTCCGAGATATAATTTTTGGTAAAGTAAATGCTGTTTGAATTCTAAGAGTAAACGATAGAGAAACTCATATTTGTCTCTTGTGACCAGTTACCCTACACATACGATACAGTATTGCGAAACAAGAAATGTCATTAATTAGATCATATATTTCTTTTCTGCATTAATTTGGCAGACTGTCTTAAAATATTAAGTCTCTGTTATGGACAGACATGTACAGAAATGTTCCAGGAGCATACTGCAAGAAGAATTGTAAATGTAATAAGTTACAATTAAAGGTTAATCTAAATAACAAATATTGATACGTTCCGAAAGTTTTAATCTTGTTTTAATCTGTACATTATTGATATCTTCGAGCAACTATATAGCCAACATATTTGAGTGCATTGAAACTCTCCGGCAATACTTTAGGATTAAAACTTTAGGACAATAGGATTATAGGACAAACTATCATAACCGAAATATTAAATCCATAAACCACCTTCTACACAGACCAATGACTTCACTCATTACAAGACCTCAGTAAGAAGAAACATACAATTATGTAATTCACAAGCAACTCCATGGAAGCCTTAAAGAATATGATCATTTACTCTTAATTTTTCTGAGTACAGAATGAAAAGAAGTATAATTTCATCTACATTCAAATATAAAGGTATGGAGACTATGGTTACTTAAATAAATCACTTAAGGTTGATATTTGTATAACCCTTTTCCACAATAATTTTCGTATTCTGTATACGTATTTCGACAACTAAGTTGTCATCATCAGCAGATCGTTAATCACAGTGTCGCATCTGGAACCACAATAAAACCTCCACACAAAGTACGTACTAGATTTTCACCGTTGAAAGCCAAAGATACACTGGTAGTGTTATGGACTTGGCGTTTTGTGCGAATTTTACCGTGGTTCCAAGTGCAACACTGTGATTAACTATATGCTGATGATAACAACGTAGTTGTCAAAATGCGAGTGCGGTCCCATAAGTACCCGACCTGACCTAGAGTACTGTATTAGAAAGTACACAATCTATAAAGCATATGTTCCAAGTTTGAAGACGCTACGTTGTTTAGTATTTGTTTGGCAGCCATCGATAGTGAACGTTTTCAATGAATTTGTAAAAATGGAAAAAATTGGTCATCGCTATGTGATACAATACTTTTATTTGAAAGGCCTCAGCCCAACCGATATAAAAGCTGAACTGGATTCCACTCTCGATGAGTCTGCTCCTTCTGTTACGGCAGTGAAATATTGGGTAGCAGAGTTTAAACGAGGCCGTGTGAGCTACTAAGACGAGTATCGCAGTGGTTAACCAAATGAGGTGATGACTCCAGAAATGGTGAAGAAAATCCACAAAGCGGTACTCGATGATCGTCGACTGAAAGTGCGTGAGCTAGCAAACATAGTAGGCATTTCAAAAAGTGCGGTACATAGTATAATATCTGAAAATTTGGACATGAGAAAGCTGTGTTCAAGATGGGTGCCGCGTTTGTTCACACTCGAGTAAAAACAGTGTCGTGAAGATGTTTCGATTGTGTGTTTAGCGAAGTTTCACAGTAACGAAGCAGAATTCACACCCAAGACAAAAGAACAATCAAAACAATGGGCTCAAAAGGGAGAACCGGCTCCAAAGAAGGCGAAGACCGTTTTATCTGCAGGCAAGGTCACGGCATTGGTTTTTTTGGGGTGCGCGTGGAATAATTTTCATTGACTATCTTGAAAAAGGAAAAATTATCAACGGCGAGTACTATGCGAATTTATTGCAACGTTTGAGCGAAGAAATCAAGCAAAAACGGCTGCATTTGGTTAAGAAGAAAGTGCTGTTTCATCAACACAATGCACCAGCTCACAAATCCGTTATTGCAATGGCCAAAATTAATGAATTAAAGTTTGAATTGCCACATCATGCACCATATTCGCCAGATTTAACCCCTCGGATTATTTTCTGTTCCCAAACTTGAAAAAAATGTCTCAGTGATTAAAGATTTTCCAACGATGAAGAAGTGATGCAGTTAATGGCTATTTTGAGGAGCAAGACAGTTCATATTATAAAAAGGGTATCGACCTTTTTGAACATCACTGGGAAAAGTGTATAGATCTGAAAGGAGATTATGTTGAAAAATAAATATAGATCTTTCCAAAATTTTTGTTTTCTTTGTTGGGTCGGGTACTTCTGGGACCACCCTCGTAGATATACAGAGTACGAAAATTATTGTGGAAAGGGGTTATGTTAACTTTATTTGATTTACATATTAATGTAGTTTTAAAGAAATACTTTTTTTTACTGTTTTCGTGGTTATACACCTCACGAGATCGTAAGCAAAGAACGCGACGCATGATATTTTCCAATTGATTCATATTCATATTCAATTTTGTATTTTCTTTACCTACATACTATAACTAAAAAGTACAATCGACTATAATACTTAGGTTCGCCATATAAGATGCCTACAAAGAACTGAAAATAAGGAAAAATGAGAGCTCTATTTAATATTACACGCCACGCGGACGTGTCTCGCTTGTTCTCCCTTTTATTCATTTTCTTGTCCTAAACTGATTACCTTGTCGCCTCTGTCGAGGTAAAGACGTTATCAATAAATTCACGTAACGAGGTAAGAATAATTTTCCAAGGTGACAACGTGTCGAGGCGAAGATGTCGAAGGCGTAGCGGTGACACCTAATGTAATGAGGAGTTTTTTTTTATCTCTTAAGATGTTGGTCGCCCCATTTCGTTTACATGCATCTTGTTGAAACGTATAAATTTCATTTTCTTTTGACTTTGTTAACATGATCAAAATCAATTGTTTTGTTGTATATAATTTTACAAAAATTGTTTTGATATTACACGTAAATTTTTGGCGTATATCTTTAAAAAAATATTAAATTATTCTAAAACATGTATGGCCGATCAATTTAATCAAAAGGCTATCAGCAGTTTTTGAAAAATATTTACTAGAAATTAAGGAATTTATAATTTTAATATTTAATTCGGTCGAAAACTAAATATTTAATTTTTATTCTTGCCACCTTTTACACTCTGGAGTTGCTCAAGCTAATGTTTTTGGATAAATACTGGACCGTTTTTAAGGGTTCAAAAACTACATCCACACATCTGCACATCTTCGTAAATCAAGGATTCATTTAAAGATGACATGAAAGCTAGTGAGACTAAATCCGCTTATGTCACATTCACACTATGCAAAGAAACATGTCCATTTGTGCTAATTAACAACAGCAATAATTTAACGGTATACAGTGAACAATAGAGGCTCTTGACTTTGAACTTTGCAGACGAACAAACAATTTTCATGCAGGATGCATGTGACATGGAGTTCATAACAATCAAGAATAAAAGAAAACTAGGCCAGACGATGGTAGAATCCGTGCTTTGCAATGGAAGTGAAGTGTAGGTTATGGGTAAAGAAGAGAAGCGTAAATATAGTGCGGTTGTTTATTGAAAATATCACCCTGAGCTTCAACGTATCTTTAAGGTTCGAAAAAAGGTGTCAATTCTACGATATTAAATCCGGCGAATAAGGGCTACGGCAACAAACAGAAGTCTAATTTGTTAATGTTTTCAATGGCAATAAAACTTCTATGGGGCCGTGCATCCTTTTAGTGAAAAATAACTTTATTCTTAGCTAAACTCAGACCGTTCGTTAATTTTTTGTATTAAATTGTCTAAAGAGACTCATGTAATATTCGCTCGTGATGGTTTGACCCTTTGGAAGGCATTCAATAAGAAGAATATATCTTTTGCAGCCAAAAAAATATTGTTACCTATCCTGAAGATGGAACAAACATCGCTTTCGTTGTAGGAAAGTTTTCAATAGACGTTTTATATTTATAGAAGGCACACTCTATATCAGGTGTGGGCAATCTTTGACATGTTGTGGACCAAAGTTTAATGTGCAAATACGTTCGCGGGTCGCGTTTAAAAGTAGCGTTTTAAAGTAGTGTTCATAATTTTAAGCGATAGATATCAGACATGAAATAATACGACAATGTCTCGGGGGCCAGATCAAATTTTACAGCGGGCTGGATCCGGCCTGCGGGCCAGTGGTTGCCCACATATGTATTATATAGTTACAGTTCAGATTGTTGTTTTGTTTCGGGCGTAAAATAATAAACTGAAATTTCATCTATGTTGATAAATAGGCATATAAAATTTACATTTTTTTTTAAAACGCATTTGCACCAATTTTTTGTCAACATTTAGCGTACCTTAAAAACAGTCTGAAACTCCGCCATCTGTGAATTATTCTACTGACTTTTCTGTTCGTGCTTGTATAATACCTCCAATGGCATAACGAACAAAATTTATAGCGCCAAAGCCAACTTATAATTCAAGTAATTTTAATTTTTATACAAAACTTACGTCTAAAATATACCTGCAAACTTGAACTCTTTGATCTTGCGTCTATAATTAATTTAAAATTTCCTGTTTTTCAAAATTAATTTATAACCAAACAACCCGCCTTTATCTAAACAAATTTAGCGAATTACCCGCTTCATTTCAAAGCGTAACGCCCGAGAAAAAAATTAACGCGATTATATTCTAAAAGGATGTAGTCGTCAAAATTCAAATAGCAGGAAAGAATGCCGGGGCGTCGTGTACATACATACATTTATAAATTTCATAATTTATGTTGTCGATCGAGGCAGAGTTTTAAATGATGCGATGACCGGTGCTTATGTTCGCCCGTGATACTACAAAAACATCCCGTCACGTCCGAAAACGCTTTGTATTAAGCAAATATTTACGCCCGTATATTAAATGGATATTTTCGAATGTAAAATTTTCGTTTAATTAACCGTATAAATGTTTGCCGACTAAATATTTATCCTATGCGATTTTATTGTCGGGTTTTGATTTAGCGGTTTACCGCACTAATAATGTTATACTCATACATACATACATAAATATGCACGTTTAATAACAACGCAATCTATTCAAAAATTGGCTTTAAGGGGAAAGGGTGATATAAATTAATTTATTATTATTATTAATTATATATGAAATGTAAATATTGAGATTTTCTTAAAGTGATAATGTACGTACATATAAAGTTGATCACGCCTTAAATGAGAGAAGTAGGAGCAACTTCACAGAAACCAAAGAATAATACAGTTAGTCACAAAAGTGTTCTAATAGTTAATGAGTGTTGAATATCATTCAATGTAAACACCCGGCTACGAGGATAGTTTGACAACTAGTGAGAATGATACATAGGTGGCGCTCTAATTGGTAAAACAAATGCACTGTAATTTAGGTTGCCTATTTATATGTTTAAATTCCGATATTTAGATAAATCGATTGATTAGTTTATTTTTGACAGCTGATTGAAAAAGAAGCAACACGTCGTTTTGTTAAAATGGAAAAAGCAGAGTATCGTGCGGTGATTAAATACTTCGTAATCCGCCACAATGAGTAGATGGGTAAATGAATTTAAATGTGGTAGAACAAGCTGTGTTGATGAAGCGCGCTCTGGAGCACCCAAAATCGTGATTTCTAAGGAAATTATTATAAAAATCCATAATATTATTAGGCAAGATCGACGACTCAAAGTGAAAGAGATAGCAGACATGGTAACCATTTCAACAGAACGCGTACACCACATTTTAACGAAAGAATTGGGCCTTTCCAAGATGGGTGCCGCGATTGCTTACGACTGATCAAAACTTCACTCATTTGCGCATTTCCAATGAGTGCTTGGGCCTTTATAAGCGGAATCTGGTTGATTTTTGTAGGCGATTTGTTACTTGCGATGAAACTTGGATACACTACAGTACACCCGAAACTAAACAATGGTTAGAACGTGGTTCTGCACCTCCAAAGAAAGTGAAAACCACTTTATCGGCAAACAAGGTGATGGCATTAATTTTAGAGATGGCATAAGGGCATTAGAGCACCGTTAAATTACCCTCGTATGATAAATTGATTGATTGTTCATGTCGTTTCTTTGTGAAATTCCATTATACTAAGGAATAAATAAAGCACTTAGTCTAAATTTCAAATTTATTATATAAACTGCGACTAGTTTCGCCTGTTAGGACATTATCGAGGAAACACAATAAAGGTTACAATCTCCTCTATGTAGGAAAACCAAAAGCAGTAATTAAATTCTATATCAAGAAGATTATAACCTATATCGTGTTTTGTTGCGCCCCTTTCTGCACCAGATCCTAGTATAAATCGCAACACCACAAGTCCGTATTGATAAATAAATAAAATAAGTTAAAACTTACAATCCTTTGTTACTCCTAGAGAGGAACTAATCAGTGAATTTGGAGAGCAGGAGTGTTCCTGTACAAAAGTTCTTAAGGGGCGCCACAGCATTTAATCTCTAGAAGTATCTCTGCTAATGCTCAAGCACATGGATCCTTCAATACATGCTAATAGCAAAATAACAAAATATTGAGCAATACCAAAATAAAACCCCAAAGGTGAAGTGGGAAGAAAGTTCGTAATCAATTTTTGACAGTCAACTGATTTATTAACAAAAACGCGCCACAGCATTTAATCTCTAGAAGTATCTCTGCTAATGCTGAAGCACATGGATCCTTCAATACATGCTAATAGCAAAATGACAAAATATTGAGCAATACCAAAATAAAACCCCAAAGGTGAAGTGGGAAGAAAGTTCGTAATCAATTTTTAACAGTCAACTGATTTATTAACAAAAATGCAGATCTAATGACTAATTGCTCTCAAGTACTCCAGGATTAAATGTCAACCCTGGTATACGACATCTCAGAGTTACTAATAAAATTTTACTAACAAATAATAAATATAAAAAAAGTACTATTCTGCTAACTAGGATAGGCAAGTTATTTGTATAAATGCCAGCTAATTGTGAAGTTTGAAAGAGTAATACTGGTATCTCTACTTTAAGAGTTATTTGTATAAATATCAGCCAATTACTAATGAATGATACTGGTATCTCAGATCTAAAAGTTATGATGGTATGTAAATATTAGTGAAATAATTAGCGACAAGATATGTCAATGCTATGAATTAGATCCCGAATGATGCTAAGCTGAT
Source organism: Dermolepida albohirtum (assembly GCA_031893035.1). Lineage (NCBI taxonomy): Eukaryota > Metazoa > Arthropoda > Insecta > Coleoptera > Scarabaeidae > Dermolepida > Dermolepida albohirtum. The sequence continues at coordinate 235,315 of JAVIWB010003930.1, read as the reverse complement.
TAGGATAAAATATCCTTTAATAATAACTACTTATTCGATAAAAGAATGTCTCATGAGTTGGACTGGATACATATGCAGTTTATATGAACTTACACTAACGTTTTATTTACTGGCTGAAGACCCATTCACTGAATATGATAGATAATAAACGATTTACTACTGATGACGCTGATCTTACTAATCAGTTAAATACTATGACTATGTGATACGTTGACTTTAATAATTCCTGAACTCCTGAAAAATACGCTTATAACTACCTAAATTTACAGTCGGCGAATAACAATTATAAATTCGGTACCTTGACAAACTCAAGGATACTGCATCGAGGTAATCCGGAGGGTCTTCCAATCACTAATAGTTTGTTGTGATTGAAGGTATTATGAAAGGTTTCGATACAGGCAGAACTGTTGAGTAACAATACGCGGTATATACAGTATACAGTATGAGCGAAATGAAATCTCGAATATATATATATATATATATATATATATATATATATATATAGTAAATATGTAAATAAATTTTTTTAAGCACCTTTGACAGCCAAACAAAGAATAATCTTGGTAAAAGTACAGAATCTTCAGCGTTGTCTAAAGTTGCTCTTCAACTGTTATTGCTAAAGTAGATGATGTGTTAACGAAAGATTCACATTTTACCATATTAAAACAAACTAGGTGATTAGTGGGTCTACAGATCCGTTAAGTATTAACAAATTATCTTAGTAATGCAAGTACTTTATTATTAGATGTTGAGCGGTTGTTCTCTGCATATAGGGACAGTTATTCTTCACAGTAAAAGCAGTTATATGAAAAAACTATTGAAACATACCTGATCTGTAAATATTTAACCGATCTTATCCACTTTATGGATATGCACTTTGAATCCGCTGCTTAAAAGGAAATGTTTTCTAGATTTATTACTTGCTAAACTCCCTGCGCTCCACCATACCGAAAGCTCGCAGTGCCAACTCTAATGTTGTCTCTATAGAACTTTAGAACAAAATTGCAATTTAGATGAAAATTAAGCTTTGTTATTAAAATAGTTTTTAAAAAAGTTATTTTAATATTAAAGGAATTGTTTTTCTCTTGTTTCAGGTAAGATCATCTTTATTCTAATGAACAATTGACATTCTCCATAAAGTAAGTTATACATTTAGATTTATTTGAGATTGAATTGTGTAAATCTGTCGAAAATTATCTGTCGCATTTGTTTCCTTTTCGCACTGTTCCTATTTTCAAATTCATGGAACCAATAGGTTTTCAAAGGAGATATCTTTCCTGGTTTGCAACATAGAACACACTGGCAGTTGCATTATAAATTTTAATATGTTGCTTATCGCCTACTTTCAAGGAATGAAAAATACGACAGAATTTTTCGACAGATCTAATAACTGCAAAATCTTAATGCAAACTACAGTCACTTCGCGCACCTCGTGAATGTTGAATGTCATCAAATGCATCCGGCTATGATAAAGTATATTTACTTCCATTTAACAACTTTAAAAAATTCTAAAGACCTCTAATAATATGAGAACTGTTATTTACAACTACAAAGGAATTTGCTAAATATTCTCACATTGGAATGGCATAAAAGTTTTCGCACACTTATTTTATTAGATATTTCTTTAGTGCAAACCATAAATTTAGAATGAATTCGGTAAGTCCTCTTCATAGTATCACGTATTTGTGAAAAATAAGATTTGATGTTTTACAAAAATGAGTTGTAAAAGTAAACACATGTTTGATAATATGCGCGACTTAGGAACACTCCACAAACCTAAGCCAGATAGTAAAAAAGCACTGATTGAAAGAAAAAATACTCAAAATATCCTGAACTGTTGAATCTGTACAGGATTCTAAATGAGACTATCCGTACAGATGGAATTTAATATTGGAAGTAAAGTATATTCAGGAAACATAAAGACAATTTCAATAAAAACTAATTACAGCAGAAGCGTTATGTAAAAGACCTTTCATTAAAAGTCGTTAATATGAGGCGCGTTTTTTCAGTAAAGGTCGTTTGAAAATGAAAACCAAGCGAAAGAAAATTTTCAAAAACCAAATTTGTTTTCAGATTCTATATAGATTTCTCTATACTTCAACATAGCTGCGAAGTTTGTTTAAACACTTATCAAACCTTACAACTTGATTTTGAATACCCTTTTCATAGAAACTTGCCGCCTACTCCGATAACCAAAAGGTCACGGCCGTTTTCACATCTTCCTCATCGTTGTAGTGGTTGCCAGATGTTCGAGATAGTGGAAAAAATAGAAATCGCTCGGCGCAAGATCGGGGATGAAGGGGAGGAGTCCGAAACTTCGCGGTTAAAGGAGTTTAATAAAGGTTGGATCAGAGCTGCTGTGTGAAAAATTCCCTCTGTCAGCATGCCGCGGTGAATGTCTGCAGGAATGTTTCTTGTCGACAAAAAACATATCACTGACCGTACCTTGCACGAGGCGGACGAATCGATGATCTTAAACATTTAAAGACAGAACAGAACGTACAGGTTACCTACACAGCTGCAACTGAGCACAGTTGTTCCTAAGGAATGCCGAGCCATGACGCAATCATTCCTTGTGACGCGTGCACCGCCTATTAGTGTATACTTACCTTACTTAAAAAACACGCTTCGTATTTACCTATTGTAAACCATAGAGCATATATGTAGGTATGTATTAACATTGCTAATGAAAGGTTTTTTACTACTTGCTTTCAAATTCTCGTTATGTTTTCTTAATCTACTTTCTTTCCAAGGTCAAAGTCCATCTATACGGCTCTCCTCTGTACGTTTATCCATGAATTTTATCTGATGGCACTTGTATCAGAACTTTTGGGCGCCTATTTCTTGGTACAGTTAAGAATATTTTGTGTAATTGTTTTCAATCTATACTACAGAATGCGTTTTTCCGATAAATTTGGCTATTTGGACTAGGACTTTTTTCCTTTATGTAGTGTTGTTAACTCGCCCGTATTTCCAAATATGTGTTTCCTTTTCCAATCTTTGTAAAAACATCCAATGGTTTTTTTTTCACAAATACTAGATACTATGAAAAGGATTTATGAATTCGTTCTAAATTTTTGACTTGCAGCAGAGAAATATCATAAAAATGAAGTGAAGAGTAAGTATTTGATTAACGGACACTTTTATGACTAACTGTGTATCTATTTTCAGGGGAATTATGGAATTTAATGGGACCATAGAAAATTTGTTTGAATATAAAAAATCGTCTGTTCAAAAATAAAATAAACAATTAAAACGGAAAACAAAAATTAAGTATTTTCGTTATGTTGTTTATTAAAGTGCATTAAATTTATTGCATATACACTAAACATTAATTTACGTACACACATACATACACAACACAACACACATATTCTTGGACTTCTGTTTCAATTTCTGAGTGTAATCTAAACATTATAAAACCGCGTTTGTATACAGAGAACACTTGTTACATTGTAAAACCGGACAATGTATTCACAACACACTTATGTGTCAAACAGTTATACAATGTTTATGATCGCCAGAAATACCCGAAATATCCATAACAACTATAACGTGAAATGCACATACAAACATACACATACATACGTTCGACAATATAATACTTCATGTCCTCTACAACAATGAAACTAGTCAAGTTAAAATATTCTGCAAACAGAATTTGTTATTATTGCGCTGCTTTAATTGTTATACATATTAGATAGGTATGCATGTATATAAAGGTATTCCTATTACATTTACTACATAAATATTACTCTTGTGTGTGCCTGCAAGATATTTTCACACTTCTTATAAGGCTTTGTTGATTGTAAATCATATTTACGAAGTGGCACTTAAAGCTTTGCGACTTCTACTCTTTGTTGAATGATATACGGAAGTTAGTCCGGACCTCCAAAACACAACCAGAATACATGCTCATGAATAAATACCGGATATTTTATTCATGAGTTCTTTCGCGACATTGTGTTCTAGATTTATTAAAATAGATTAAAATATATAATTTAATAATCTGTAAAATTTTATTACATGTTATACTCGTTTTGAGGCCATTATGTAATAATTATTAGAACCAGAAACATGAGATTAATGGGAGATATACACAGTACGTCCCAGAGAAAACGGAACTTTTTTAAAATAAAAACAAAAGCTTACTATTTTAGTAAAATTCATTTATTTTCCACAAAGTAGTCGCCTTTGGCTTCAATATAACGTTTTGCACGGTCAATTAATATGTCGAATGAATTTTTAAGTTCATCTTTAGAGATGTCTTTCAAGATCATTGTCGACGCCTTTTTAATGACTTCGACATTTGCCAATGTTATCACACGAATTAATTACACTTCCTCAATTATTCTTTGCCATGACTCGTTAAGATTATGGAGCCGTCTAATATAAACCGCGATTTTAAATGACTCTAAGGAAAAAATTCTGGGGAAGTATATCTGAAAACCGTGTAGGCCATTTAATGGATGCTCTACTGCCTGCCTATCCAACGATTTAGAAAATTTCGTTTAACAAACTTCGAAGATTATGCGTATAGTGAGGGTCTTGTTACGTCTTACAGGTAATTTAATACACAAAACCCTGGGGATTACGATACCCTTTTGTTATATCGATGTATTTAGTATAACAAAATTCTTTAATCCCTTTATTTTGAATATAAGAAAATTTAAATACAAATTTAATAATACAATATTCTGAGATCTCAATACCCTCCGCTATTTTATGTATATTATAAAATTCAAAATTAAAATTTAATGCTTTAAATAAAATAAAGGAAAAATTCACTTCAAGTTTACAATAGAAAATTTCTCGTTCCATTTCTCTTATGCCCAAATAGTCCTGAACTGAATTTTCTTGAGCAGGGTCATCTTACACTCCACGGAGTAAGCTGGAACTATCTTGTAGTACATGATTTTTAAATGATTCCCAAAATACTTCAATTTTATTCGTTAGTTCATTTTAAAATACGTTTTTATTTGACACGGAAGTTTTAATTAACTGTCAATATTCTATGTTTACATAAAATTGTACCACCATCTTTAATTGCAAAGTTGACACTACATTTGAATGTCAGTTCGTAGTTCGTTACTCTAATATATTTATATTGACATGACAGATGGTATTTAAATTGCTGTTTATTTATCATAATAAATGGTAATGAAGTGATTATTTCCAGGTATCTTTTATTAAATACAGAAGAAAATCCTTCATCTTCCAAAATAATATCGATCAAATTATTATTTATGTTATGGTTACGAAAAGAAAGTTTACATATATCAAAGAACATACCCTTTAAAAAATTGAAACTATAATGAGGTGTAAGTGTACATTTACCTTTTGTTGTACAAAGACATAATAATTGCAAGAATTTTATATTTTATTACATTAGTTAAATAAGTATAGCAACACGAGGTGTTTTATCAACGTCTATCACATATTTTACACATTTTACATACCCAGTAGTAGTAAGATATACTATATAATAATATGTGTACTCGTCAAATTCGCTGATAGAATGCTTACGGAAATTTTTTGAGAAGTAGAGATTAGTGCGTAGGGAGTTTGAGAATGTTTAATTTTAAGTGGGAATTTTCTTTTGCAACTGAGTGTACATATCTTTTATACTCTGTATCCAGCTATGACTCCATTATTTTCGTACGACGTAGACGGAATAATCGAAGGAATACCTCCCTGGAATCCAAAAGGTGGGTCGGTGGGCGGTTCCGGACTGTAGCTCACATTGATTTATATCGGCAATCTCGGCTCGGCACCACTTTATAATAGAGGGGCACCTCGGCAGCACCGCGTGCGTCCTAATTATGTCTCATCAAGACATACTTATGTACGAAGCGCTGGATGTTCTCTAAATTATATAGGTAGGTGCGTTCCACCGTTAGTTCGTTCGTTTCGGTGGTGATTGCTAGACGACCGCGCCCCCCATCTAGACTCCGACCGTATAATACCCCCCAGTGTAACCTCCAACATGCTCCCTTACGAATAATTTTACCTCGACGAGATAACTGCTGTGTTTTCAATTAGCCCTCTTAATTATGTTATCTTGATTCGTTAATTAGACCATATTCTCTGCTCCTCCTGAGAGTGGAGATGGTTTTGATCGTTGGTGAAAATACATCGAAAAGGGCTCATCTGATATATAATTTTAAGGAGGTTAATTAGAAAAATGTCTTGTAATCTATATCATTTGCGTTTATCTACTGCAAGATGAAATATATACAGTGCTATTCGAATATCTTTGATGATTATAAATAAGATATTCTAGAAAAGCATGTGGTATTAAGCTCATAACAGAGATAAGCTCGTTTTATAAGTAAGGGCAACAGTTGCGTAAATTAATGTATATCTACGAGGCTAGCTTTTTAAATAAGAGCCGTTTGAAAATAAAAACCAAACGAAAGAAAATTTTCAATAAACAAATTTTTTACAGATTACATTTCTCTATTTTTCAACATAGCTGCCAAGTTTGTTTAAATACTTATCAAACCTAACAACTAGATTTTGAATACCCTTTCCATAGAAACTTGACGTCTGCTCCGATAACCAAGACGTCACGGCGGTTTTTACGTCTTCGTCATCGTTGTAGTGATTGCCGCCGAGATTATGTTTCAGATAGCGGAAAAGATGGAGATCGAAAGATGGCGCAAGGTCAGGGCTGTAGGTGGGTGGTCCAAAACTTCTCAGCCAAAAGAGCCCAATAAAGTTCGGATCTGAGCTGCGATGTGAGACCATTCATTGCCATGAAGTAGCAAAATTACCTCTGTCAGTATGCCGCGTCTTTTGTTTTGAATCGCTCTGCGTAGCTTTCCAGGCTTTGGCCGTACCTCGCACGGGACGGACGATTCGATAATCTTGAACATTTTAAAGACAGAACAGACCGCACGCACAGGTTACCTACACAGCTGCAACTGAGCATAGTTGTTCCTAAGGAATGCCAGGACACGACGCGAGGAGTCGTTGCAGCGCGCACATCACCTTTTTGGTGTACACAATAAAACCGCCCTTACTTAAAAAACATGCCTCATATATATTCGTCCAGCTGGAAAGTTGAATTTTTTTAAAATAAAAGAACAGTAAAATTTCCAATACTCTGTTCATGCCAGTCCGTTAGTGTAGTTTCGATGTTACAAAGGTCAAACAACAGCTACAATGTGTACACTCATCAATATGTATGTTGTTTAAACAATTTTAGTGTTAAAAAACTCTACGGTTATCGTAGACGAGGTGACTGATGCATTAAAATAAAGAAAGAAGATAGCCTTTGCTGTTGAGAACTTATAAAATGTCCGTTTGACACTGAAATCCTACCGGCAGGTCCGTATAAACTACATTTGTCTTCGGTCTAAAATATTGGCATAGTTAATATCTGAACGTAAAAACCGAAATGTGTGCTAGATTTATATTATTACATATTTATTTTCCAAGGTGCGTACTATGTATTAATTTAATGAATTAATTTTTAGTTTATTGTAACTAAAAATAATCATTAAGAGCGAGCTTTAATTTTTTTCGTGTTATTGAAAGTTATTGCCACCAATATTTTCTTTGAACATATGTTTTCGTCTTTTTGGTTGCAGAAATCCGTTATGCGCCCACTACATTGACCCAGGTTTCATGATCAGTGACAATTAAAAAAAATTGCATCTAAATTTTCTTGGCAAATTTCTTGTCTGTTCTCGTGTGACAAGTCTGGAGATCTTCTTACTGACGCTTTGTTCATCCCTATATCTTCAAGTAGATTTTTCAAAACTTGGGTCCCTGAATATCCAAATTTCTCTTGTAATAACTGAAACTTCGTTCTGTCAACATCTTCAATTTTCTTTATTGCTTCCTGTGCTTTTGTCCCGAGAAGTCGACCAGATTTTAAACCATCTATAATGGATTCTTAACTCTCAATGAAATTTTTTCGAAGAATATTTTACTTGATAATATGGCGGAATATTCCCGCCATATACGACAATCATTCGTGTATATATAATTTTCATTTCTCTTTCTAGTAAAAAATTTTATTTCTCTTTTTAGTAAAAAAATTCATTACCGTTTTTAGTAAAAAATTTCATTTCTCTTTTTAGTCAAAAATTTAGCAAAGCTTCTGTGTTTAGGTTTTCGATTGCTTTTTCCCATTATTCAAACTGCAACTAAAACTACAAAAATCTTTAAATTTCACCACCTGGTCAAAATATTTATGTAAGTTGACATTACTTGATGTTTAAAAATCATTGTCATTCGTCATTTTTTATAGCTAGGTAGATTGCATAAAAATCTGCCCTTCTTATAATTTTTTAAATATATTTTCCTTAAATTGGCTTAAATAAAAAAAGGAATTTAATTCAATTGAATCATTTATAAAGCTATTTCATATCATTTATCGTAAAAATTACAATAGGTCATCCTAGAATGAGTTTCGAACGCACGCTTTCTGTAAAATATATTTACCCCGCAATATCGCCAAAGAAAATTCGATATTGAAAAAGATTTAAATTCTGTTTTATAACAAATAAAGTAAGTTAAGTATTTTCTATGCAAGATGCAATAATATTCTTTTCATCATTAATAAGTACTGGGCGATTTGTTTACATTTCCTACGGGCAAGTTCGATGAAAAACTTTCTAATACATTTCCTAGCAATGAATAAATAACTTAAATATCGTCTGTGTACAGCATCTTCAATATCAAGGACACTTCTAACTGCCAAGGAGCCAAATAAAATAGCGCATTCATCGCAGCAGACGGGAACGAATCAATTCACTTTCCGGATAAAAAGCTCGTACCTTAATCAGTGACTGAAGCAATAAGGTCCTAATCTGCCTATAGATTGCGAGTAGAGGGCGCTGACTAGGTTTTATTTTCTATGCAGTCACCTTCCCTCACTTGATGAGATTAAGGCGAATAACCGGTGGCGGTAGTGCTAGTGGGTACCCAGTAGCTACCCCCTCTTGCTAGCAATCGCCACACATGATGCCATTATGTTAAATCTGCATATAAAAGCGCGGAATTGACAATACTTTCGTTGGCACGAATTGATTAAATACAAATTGTGTTCTAGGTGGAATTGCATTCGAAGCTTTTCCCGTGATTGAATTCGAAAGCTGTTTAAATTAGACATATTTTGAGAAATATTTTTTATGATTTATATTTTTCATATTATGAAAAACCTAAACGTTATTGTGATTTACAGATGGTATAGAGTGTTCAATTCAAATTTACAATTTGTACATTTGTAAGGAAATTAGGTAAGGTGCAAATACCTAAGCTTAAAGTCGAAATAATTTTTAAATACATACTTCCGAAGCAACAATTTATACACTTCACGATATTGGAGTAAAATACCAAACAAATGGAGAGTACTCAGAATATCAAGTAGAGTTTTATGGATTAATAATTTTACCGAAATAGTTATAAACGCAGCTTGTGAACAGTAAAAAAATAAATTCACATGCAACCTCCCGTACTGGGCTTTGTAGGACAATAATACATTATTCTTGTGTAAAAAATCTACATATACGAGTTATTGTTTAATTTGTATGCACTACCGAAATCTATCACCAGCTTTACGTCGTCGATGTGTAGATGCTTTATTATTGTTAACAATGATTGGGAACATACTGCTTGAAACTTAAATTTAGAACAATTTATATCAAATGAACGTCGGATCGATATATTTGAGAAATAATTCGATGTCAACTCTTAAATCCTAATGCTTGCGATTATAGTATTTGCAATTCTCTTGGATAAATTCAATTAAATTTTGCTTCAATTTATATATCGATTGCGGGACCCCCCTTTCTATCCCTTCAAGTATCATCCATACCTTTTTAAATACCTACAAAATCTAACCGATGTGCAATACATCACGGTGTTTAAACTCTTTCTTTTGCGGCAGTCACACGAGGGATTTCCCGTAGCCCTAGGGGACCGTAATGCACCTCTCTAAATCCACCTTCCTTCCCTTTTTCCCTACGTGCAGTGCTCTTGATTGCCGAATGACTCATCCAGTCATCAACGCAAGGAACGGTAGCAGGGCACCGTATTATCAGAGGGGGCCGATACCTATTAATGTTACCAGATACTGCAGCATCTGCGTAGGTTTACAGATCAAAGTAATCAAGATGCACTTGTTTAGTTTGTACACATTTGCAGAGTAACATACACATAGTATATGTTGCTAGATATACATACATATACATGTATATATATATATATGTATATACGTAGACGCAGATCTACATTGTAAATTTCCGCATACGCCCATTAGACCTATCTACGGTTAAGGTGTCCGGTTTCAACGTTGGAATTGTTTGAACCTGAAATCGCATTCCCTAATAGAAGAGTAAATCGAGGTGGAAGTGAAATTAAATACCGAACCATTCAGTTTTGTATGTACGTTGAATAAACGGTATCTTCTTTCAATACAAGACACTTGTTTTAGATTGTTTGTTTTTATATCACGCTTAGATCTGGAGCCATAAAGTAAATATCACTATATTGCAAATTTATTGACTGAAAGAACTGATATTGATCGTCCACTTTAGGTAATAAAATACGAAATGAAAATAAAGTGAAAATGACGAAATGTATATTCGGTAAGTAAAACGTTGCATCGAAATTAAATTTAAAGCATTGCTTTATCAAACAAAGAAATGACTGTTTGACATTTCTCCGATAATCTAGTTACAAGAGACAAAAATAAAGTAGATATCAATAGAATATCAAGCAAAATTTGAAAGAGCATGCATCAAATGCAGCTATAATATCATTGGAACCGAAATATAATTTTGCCAGTGTAAGACGGGTATCAAATTTAAAAATAAAATGTATAGTTGATGTAATCAGTTTCAAATATAAAGTTGCAATAAATAAGCTGAAATATTTGTAAGTGGAAAAAACTCCAGTTCAAAGTATAGAAGTTCAGAAGGAGATATACAGACAATTCTAGACTGCTTGCAACACCGAAGAATTATACTGAAAAATGAGAGTCGGCCATATTAAGAATATGATCAAAACTTTTATTTTCTTGAACGTCGCCAAGGAGGAATAAGGAAGCATCCTCGAAAGATGAGCAGCGCGCCATAGCAGTCCGCATTGTAGTAGAGTTCGATTATTTAGAGAAGAAACTTCAAGGTCAATGCGCTCGGACGAAGTTTGGTTTGGGACGAGTCAATTATGCGCTGAAGGGGCGACCCTGTTTGCAGTGGTATCCATTGTTGTTCGTGTGCTTATAGTGTGTGTGCTGTTTTTGCTGTTTTTACTTGTTAGCTTCATAATTTATATAAAAGATTATTTTTTCAAAACCATTTTATCAGTGGTAAGTGAAAAATTATTACGATTGAAGTAAAAAATATATACAGAAATATTAAAGTTAGGTTAAGTATTGTTTGGATGCCACCGTGTTACGCCTATGGTAGAATCTCGTCGCGCAGATTTTGATGAGTCATAGTTTCTTCTCTAAATAATCGAACTCTAAACCATGTAATTGGAACTTTCGTTTAAATCTCGTAAAATATTTCTGCATTTCATTGTACTTTTTAATAAATAACTGCTTAAATAGATAAATGACTCATGAACAGATGACCCGCGTACATTAGTAGCGTAAGTTGTTGTTATTTAGTCAACTCAAAGGTATCGCTAATAAATTTTAAAAATATATAAAAAAATGTGAAATACTCATCTGCGAAGCATTATTAATGCAATTAACTCACAAAATCTGGTATGCTTCCATTAGCGTTTCACTCAGCGATGTACGTCGCGCTGAAAAAATGTCCTTATGCAAAGAAAACGATCAGTCCACATCTAGTGATGTAACACTCGCATAACTAAATTACTGTTTCAAGTTACGCAAGAGATTTGGAGATGCACTATCATTAATATGTATTTGTCTTAATCTGATAAAATCTGAATCTTCATTTATTACACTATTTGACTTTTCCATAACTAGCTGACTTTTCCGTAAGGTATTCGACTATGACTGTACATTGATCAGTATTTGCAGACTCCAATAGTATCCATAAGTATTTTCTAATTTGACTATTCCTCAAGTATTCTTCTCTAATTGTGAGTGGTTTCTAAGTCTGTAAATACTTGTGCATCTTCAAATTGTTTTTCTGATTTTATTTAATAGTTGTTGCTTCTTTCTGGTTAGATTATAAAATGAAACTCTTTATTTGTTGAAAATGTTTAAAATAATAAAACGCTGCCTGTATTCATGTTTCTCAACGTGTAAGAATTAGCTATGGTGGTCTGGTTGAGACCCTCCATGAAATTCTCGAATTCGTTAAGAAGATTTAAGAAAAACATCTTTTGCTTGAGCAATTAAATCATTTACCTCTGGATAACAGTTTATAATAGTATCTGCTTTAAGATTAAATCATGAAGTTTACACGTTACATGTATTAAGTTACTACACTTATTTTTAAAAGAGCGACTCATACTTTCAACATAGTTGCGATACCATTACTCATTAACACATCAACACTTGATTTATTGAAAGCCGAAAGCTGCTCAATATACTTATATGTTTAATTGTATTAAAATTTTAACTAGCTATATATTAATTTAACATACAATAAGCAAAACTGCTTAATTTTCTACTAATTTAAAGTACATTTCACTCAAACCTTTTACTAGTTATGGATTGTTGGCTCTTGAAGAATGACATGGTTTAAAAAGTTTGTTGTTTTTGCTGGTTGCTTCACATTACCTCCTAGTTTGAAGGAATATCTTTGCACTATAAATTAATATATAGACAGTTTTTTATCGTTGTCTATTATTTCAATTAAACTGTACTCGGATTTAATAATTGTTTTAAATTTTACTAGTTAGTAAGAATGACACATGAGTTTTTTTGCTATATTTGATTTTTTTCATAATGTTTTATAATGCTGGAGATGGTAATTTTCATTTGGGATTGTATTTAACCCATAATTTACAAAATTGTTTTTTAGCAAATAAAGAATAGAGTAAATTACAAACAGTAAACATAAAAATAAAATTAAAAGTGGAATCATATAAGCATTTATGTCATTTATTGTATATTTTTGTTGTGCAGCTTTTTTCACGCAAATTTGTCCCGAGAGAACAAAGATTTATTGTAGACTGTACATATAATTTTTGTTCCCTACTTTAAGTTTGGAAATCTTTATATTAACCTCCTTACATTACGTTTTCTACTAATTGAAGCGCTATTGCAATCTTTTGACACTATTACTCTATACACGACAACAGCGATATAACAAGTGCCATAACTACCCTCACCGAACTGACACGATGTACTAAATTCACTCCGTGAGTGATCTAGGCGCACACGTTCCAACTCCTGGAGACTCTGACGCTGTCAATAATTGTCAATTCTATTTATAAATAACGCATTGTAAGGCAACGTGTATGTATATGTATATACACGTATATGTGTACACACAACGCATCGCTTGTCTATTTTTTAGTTCGTGACCCAAAGAATGCATTTAGTAGGAATTATTATTCCTACTATATACATTCGTTACTTTAGGACAATACTGTAACACCTCTTATGTTCAAAACTAAATTATCAATTAAATTACAAAAATATATAGGCTACTTAAAGAAACACCAAATTTCGAACTACTCATTCATTTAATTGTTTTATTATCAATTGCGCATTAATCAGCATTAAAAGCTAGTTTGCTAATTAACCTAATTCGTACCTCTGGTAATAAAGGATATGACAATGAGGTGCACTTAATTTGAATCGTATAAATATCTAATCTAATGTTTTTATCACTACAAAGTAACTGACAATTGCAGAAAAGTTTTATTTTATTTTTTAGCGGGTATACTAATGTTAAAATTAACAAGTCTAAAATACCCCAGTATTATTATTATTGTGGTACATTGAAATAATAGTTAATTTCGAAATAAATTGAACATATTAATCTCTGTTATAATTAGTATCATTATGAAAGAAGTTTAATCTTGTTCGGACCACTCTAATATACATAACTGAATTTTTTTCTTTATTATCTTTATGTTAACATTGTTTTCGACTTTTCCTATCCTATACTCTAACTTTCCGGAGAACGAGGAGGGCAAGGGGGAAATTGTGAACGGTAAAAGAGAAAAAAATAAAGAAAAAGTATGAGAAAACAACAAGAAAGGGACACGAGTCACCTCGGGGCGCTCGTTTTGTTAAGGTGGCAGTAGCGATGGTGGTGACGGCGGTGCGGTGGCGGGTGATGTCGGGGCGCTAATGTTTTCACTTTGCGTTTACAAGAGGAGACGTTCAGGAAATTAAATTTTGCCTGTAAAGGAATAAGGTGAGAGGTTGGTTGGTTGTTCTTTCTGTCTGTAACTGACGGGCCTGAGTGACGCCCGTAATGGAAGAGCAGATGGTGTGAATGAGCAATTCGGTTTTAATTTACGCAGGTGGAATACAGGAATTCAACTTCTTGACGCGCCCGTTTCGACGGAAATTCGCTTTTTTAATGCCGCCGCCAGCTAACTGGCTGACTGCTAGCCGACCTTACACCGCCTAGATTATTTATTTTTATTTCAATCACGGATTTGCTCGGCGCTGCTCCGAAATGAAGTAATTGTATTTCATCTTGTCGAATGTATTCAGTAGACTAAATACAATATTAGATTAAAATGCGATATTCATTTTTTACGGTTTGTGTGTTTCAACGTATTGAAATTGCTTTACCAGAATGCTTTTGTGTATTAGATTATTTATTCAAGAAACCAAGAACTGAGATGCAGTATCCTTAAGGCATCCTCTTTTTGTTAAGAGATGAACTATTAAATAACAAAAAAATATAACTTTATGTATATTTCCATTTTTTTAACATGTTAACTTGTTGATTTTCCCGTTAAACTGCACGTACTCTTCAGCCGCAAAAGTCTGCATAAAGTTCTCTAGTTCTTATAGTTATTATGAAAACAAATGATAAATCATTTATGACAAAAGAAGAATGTGGTTTCAAAATATTCCTTGCGGTACTTTCATATGGTGTTAAATCAGGCGAATACAATGACTCGGGAATAATGTGTTCAATGTTTGGTCATATATTTTCTAACGAATGATAAACTTAGTTCTTGTTGCATAATTGATGACTTATGTTTTCATAAGCCAGAATATTTTACAGGTACGGCTTCGTGCAAATTGTATCGCGCACGATATTTAAGTATGTCCCGATTTAACTGGTTAGATACAATTCAAGGATTCGAGGATTACACCACTGTAATCAAAGAAACGTTAACCAAGACTTTGATTTATGAATGATTAATTTGCTTTTTTCGGTCTTGCTTCACCTTTGACACTATATTAACTGGTTTGATTAACAAGTGATGAGAAACCGTTCCTGTACAAACATTGACTCTTCGTTTTCGAAAAAATTCTGCGATTTTAGAACCATTCTCGATGAGATACACCTGAAGCCGAAGTCATTTTTTAAAATTGCTTGGAGTAATCCAAGTAAAAGCCCAGTGATACCAGCTATATTTCCTTGGCGTAGTTTTTATCAGTTAGAGTCGAAAGTCGTCCACATCGCTCTACGTCATTAACGCGTTCTTTGTCTTTTTTAAACATTTTGTACCACCAAAACATTCTTATTCTCGACAACTACTTATTATCTAAACCTTATTTTAACATTTCGAATGCATGCATGACAGAAATTTCATTTTGTGTACAAAATTTTCTCTCGTATGACTTCGTCCAAATGACACATTATCCTTAAATAATAGGTCGAGGTTTAGCAAGTTGGACAAAATTCATAGGATATTGCACCACTGTATTTAAAGGAATGTTAACATGATTTTGATTTATGAATGATCGACATGGTTTTCTCTGTCTTGCTTCATCTTTGACACGATAATAGCTGGACCAATTAATTGATAATGAGAAATCGGTCGTCTCTGCGCAAACATTGAGAAGTAGTTTTCTTTTTTTTTAAATTGGAACTAACCCAGATGAGGTACGCCTGATGCCTAAGCCTTCAAAATTAGAGTGATTCAAATAAAATACCAGAAATCTCAGTTTTGTTTCCTCGTGTGGTTTTCATCAGTTAATGTTTGAGGTCGTTCAGTCGCTCTTCATCACCTTTGCGTTCTTAAATATTTCTTACCGTTCAAACACACTTATTGTTGATGTGCGCTTAACACCGAAATCTTTTTATTTTATTTATTTACTCACTAACAAGAGTAATGACTTGAAATTTTGTGAAGATGTCAAAGACAGTGCTCTCAACCTAAGAAATAATATTAAGTCCGATCTAGTTCCGATATTTTTTATTACACAGTAATATATGTGTACTTATATTTCAAACCGATATGATCCCAAAATTCAAAAATGTATGAATAAATTTATTTCTTTCAATTAAATAATCACTGACATCGGATATTTCAATTCGGCTTTAGTTAGCTGTCTGTATCAACTATTAAGCAAAAGTTCTCTTTGTCCGCATATTTTATTTTATAATAAAAATATATTGTTATATGCATAAAGCTAATCATTACGGTACTTCACTAACTAAAGCTAATAGATAATAAATAATAATTACATTACAATTATAACAATTAATTGATATAAATCGAAAGCCGTGTTTGTTATGCATTACATAATCTGTAATCCATCTCGATCACTGAACGTAAAATGTTTGATCTGAAGGGTAAATATTTGGACAAGTTGACGTTGCAAAAGGACGCCCGCCGTCTGATTCCAAACTGAATATTTCTCTTTAAGAAAAGCGCAAACAACCACGAGGTCGTGTACCTAAATTAGTTTAATTTGATGTTGCCAAAAAAAAAAACCAAGAATTATATTTGAATTATATAAACTTTACTGTTTTTGTATTTGTAATTCTCTCACATTTTGTGACAAATATATGTATGTACATTCGAAGAAGTAGTTTTTAAAAAACAAAGAATATTTTTCAAGTGTAGTTGTGTTGAAGTAAAAACTACACCGCTTTCGAAATAATTTCCTTATTTACATAATACTTACAGACTTGTTTGCTACCTATTTAGTAATATGTAGCGGGGATATTTAGACACAATATATGGGCGCCGAGCGAAACTGGTACTGATGTCTCCGACAGTCTAGGCTATCAAAGACTTATATCGCACATTGCGATTTCAAAAGCACATACATTGTGAGACAAACGAAAGGCGTACAATAAGTACTGCAATACACAATGAATAAATAGTAATAAGCAATGTATTTTATGTTATTATTGTTGTTAAACAATAACAATCTACGAGAAAAGTATTAGCAATCTGATTTTGCTCTACTAAACATCTGCAAAACCTCCAGAATCTTCTCGTTATATTGTTCGTTGCGTTGCAAAAATGTCTCTGTATATAGAAAATGACCACTCGGTGTCTACTGAAGTAATATTTGCTTAGGTAAAACGTTCTTTGTTCTGTATTAAGTATATTAAATAAGAATTACTGTAAATATCTTTTAATCTGACAAAATTTTTTCGTGATACACTATGAAACTTATCTATTATATGAACATTTATCTCGTCATTTAAATAATATACCATTATTTGCACTTCATCCACTACTTTTATTTAATCCACTAATGTTAATGACGTATTTCACAAGGTTTTTATGGTATTTGCTGGTACAATATGATTTGTATTAATAGTTTGTAACTCCATGTGCTCCCAGCACTATTAAATTTTATCTGGTTTTCTTTAGTTGCTATTATTTCTTTCGTGTTAAACTGTATTTCTAATAATTTTATTATTTGACAATTTCTTGATAATAGGAATCTACTTCTAGTCAATAGTGCCTCAGCGTCAAAGAATTGGTTGAGGTGGTTCTCGTATGGCAAGACAGTGTTTATAAAATTCATATATCCGTCACGGAGGTGTCAGGAAAACCTTTCTGGTTCTACCTATTAAACCATCTACGACTAGGTAATTTTTTCGAATAGTTTCTACACAGTCTGTCTCAGAGAAAACGGAACTTTTTAAAAATAAAAACAAAAGCTTACTAGTTCGGTACGTAGACATCCGCGGTCGTGGTCCCTGCTATCTGTTTCTGGGTTTCCGGGCTGGAACCACGTCACTTGTATATCTGCCGAAGTTTCGTATCCATTTGTATGGGACATCTTCAGGGTTGAACTACTGCACTGAAACATCGGTAGATATACAAGTGACGCTGTTCCAGCCTGGAGACCCAGAAGCAGATAGAAAAGCTTACTATTTTGGTAAAATGTATGGATTTTATAAGGTAATATACAGCAGTGACTGTTTGACTAGTTATTACTTAGTATCATCTTCACATTTGACTTCTCCAAACGGCTTTTTTTTGGTCTTTCTTCGCTTAGATGTTTACATTCAGAGCTTTGTCGCCTGGTCTCTGGATAATATTGAAAACATCACATCTCATCGCCAGTTACAATAGAATACCTGAAGTTTTCGTCCTTTTTTCAGTTTTTAATCAAGTCTGTACAATGTTGAATTTGGAGCAATTTTTGATCATCAGTTAATTTGTGTGGTACAAACCTTGCATAAATCTTTCTCAGTCCCCAATGCTGTGTCAAAATGCGATGAATTGAATCTTCGTTAATTCCATTTCAACGTATCGCAATGGGGATTTCGACTCATTTCTGATAAATTCACGCACAAGTTCGATGTTACTTTCCGTAAACACATCATCATATCATCAGTATATTCGTCGTCATTGTGTCCGTACGACCGTCTTTAATCGTTTACAACATTCATACACACTCGTATGTGATAAACACGCATCACGCATATATTTGTTTCATCAAATTAAACGTTTCAGTATACTATGTACTTGGTTTGATATTTGCTCTTTGTTCAAAATTCATTTTTCGACCAATGTCAAATATATACTTACTTTATATGCAATTTCTCTGTTTGGAATGATGCAAATATCATGATATTTTGACATAACATTGGTGAAAGATCTAACTTACCGACGCATTTTTTTTAAATAGATGGCGCCACTAAGAATTACTATTTAAAAAAGTTCCGTTTTCTCTACGACAGACTGTGTCGCGTGTGACAGAGGCATTGCATATAGTGAAGTGAGATGTTCATGTTTAAGGAAATGTCTCGCAGAAAAAATTGACGAACTAGCGTCAGTAACAAACATCACACTTCTGACTTCAAAATTTTTAATGTATTATATAGCTTCGTTGGTACTTCGACAACCTTTTATTAGCTAATAAAAATTAAGATGACTGTTGAAGAGGTTCCAGTGTAGATACAACGATATTCAGAATAGGTTTTTTTACAATCTGTAGTCTCATTACAGATTAACCACAGTTTTGTTTTATTCCATTTTACACTTATAATTACATTACAATTGATCCTTATCAACGCACTAAAAACCCATACGTACATAACTAAACTTTTACATTCTACAACATGGCCGATATTCGTCGGTGACAACTTTAACTAGTCGGAGACATCTGCGCCACCTTCTCTCACTGCTCATATATGATGTCTATATAACCTCGCTTTAGTTACATGTCTTTCCAAAATGAGACGCAAGGTTATGATTAAATGTGTAAATAGATGCTCGTCAAATTATGTTGTTTTAATAAAGTATTTTAATTTCGTCATTTATTCATATGTTGATGGTAGCGCTTTATGGTTTCCAAATTTTGATTCTCCAATTTTTGTAGGTGCAGTCTTCATGAACGCATAAATCCTTATATGAACGTCGTGATGATTTACATGCATTTTATGTATGGATTTACTAATAGAGATGCGTTAAAAACTAGGTGGTTAGACAATGAACGATTCCCAATCGCTATGTTCTTGATAGAAAAACTTTTGTTAGAATTCATCAGCGTCTTGACGAAACAAGAACACTTAAACGCAATAGCGGACTAAGAAGGTCAATGATAGTCAGAAGAGTAGAAATGGAAGAAAACGTGCATAATATTATGGAGGAAAATCCATATACTCCCACTAGAAAATTTGCAAATCCTTTGAGTGCAAATAACTCGACTGTGAGGAACATTTTGAGGAGCCAATTATTATATCCACACCATATTCAACACATTCTAGCACTTTTTCTTGCCAATGACACTGAGCTTTAGAATGATGTTGGCTGGTTAAAGATACAACTAATGACTCTCATGAGAAGAAACGGAATTGCTGTCCGGAAAATAAGAAAAGGGGAGACAGGGTGAGAAAAAAATGACAAATGAAGTCATCGGAGAGCCAAAGAAGGTCGTTTTTTAAAAATTCAAAAATCGAAGGAAATAACGGCCCACAATTTACGAAGCAATCACATATGTATGTCTAGCATATAATTGTTAGTTCGTTTGTTATTATCTAGTTTACGTTCTGATGAAAATGCCTCATTTATATTTGTATTTATTTCGAAATATAAATGATCCCCTTGTTAGCCAGTACGCCATTGATCACACTGTCATTTTGAGGAAGTCGGGAATTATTGATCTTGGGGTCATGTTTGACTCCAGATTGAAATTTACAGATCATATTACTACTATATGTGCTTCGGCATCACGTGCCCTGGGTTTCCTTGTGCGTTCCTGCAGACAGTTCAATAAAATTGCTGCTCGCAAGGCTTTATATTACGCTTTTGTTCGGACTAAGCTTGAGTATGCCTCGCTGGTATGGTATCCGTGCTATATTTATCAGAGTTTGTTTCTGGAGAGAATCCAGAAACGATTTCGAAAGTATTTATGTTACCGGCTTGATGGTGCATACCCACTGATGGGAGTTGATTATCAAGGGTTATTGGTTAGACATTGCTTTCAATCTCTGTCTTGTCGTAGGGATGCTACCAGTGCGAAATTTCTTGTTAACTTGATTAACAATGGTGTGGATGCCCCAACTGCACTGTCTCAGGTTTGTCTACTGGTTCCATCTCATTCCACTCGGTCCTTTGATTCCTTCGCTCTTCCGAGGGCCAGGACTAATGTTCTATTGAAAGCTCCGCTTACTCATATGAGCAGGAAAGCGAATAGGTTGTTTCCAAATCCCTTGCACAGGAAATAATATCGGTGGTTGAAGAGTTTGTGGCACAACTTTGGTTTCATCTCAGCTTTTTTTTCCTTTTTTACCTATAAATATATAATTAAGTTCTTAGTTTTCGTTTATTATTATTGTATGATTTAATTTTCATATATATATTTAAGTTAGTTTTATTTAATACTTGTACACTGTACCTAATGTTTTTGATTTCTCCTTTAAATGGTTTGTCTGTTGGACAATAAAAATATTATTATTATTATAAATACAAGAACTATACGTATGTATGTTTATTTGTCATGGAAAAGAAGGTATGGATTATCATTTTTTGTACAATATTAAATATTAGTAATAAATTGCTTATTTAAATTTTAATTTTACAAAATTTCATCACGCAATAATAAATTTTCATTTTAATTCGGTGCTGTGTATTATATTATTATAAATTGCAACTGTAGATCTAAATTAACCATCAACTGTTTCCATTAACTGTTCACGCGTGCAAATAGTGCATTCATCTGTTTTATTGATTGACTGGAGAGTAACAAATGACTGTGCCACAATATTAATCCGGCTGTTGAAAGTACTGTGTATATTTAATATTTGACAAGTTAAATATTTGCGTGTTTTGTGTAAACGTTTGTATTATTATTTATGCATCTCTATAGTTTATTAAATTTAAAATATATAGTAAAATCAACAAAAAAACAAAAGAGATAAAAAATTTCCAATCTATACAAAGTATCTAATTATCTTCAGTTTATAATTGAATGAACGTTATACTGTCAGTCAAAGATATTCACTTCTCATACTCCATTTAACATAATAAATAAATTATTCAATCGCGAACGATTACAATTCACGTTACCCGGGACGATTCGTCTTCTTTAAAAAGCGTCTTGTCAATTTTCCTGTCACCTATAATGGATCAAGGTGGTAGCGGACAGAATACGTGACTAAAATTAATATTACATTTTAGAAAATCGAGGACACGAAAGTAATTTCTTAAATACACAAAAATATTTGTTCCCGAGTTCGCTCCGAGTCGACTGATGGTTGATTTTAAAAACGGTTTCGGTAGATTTTTTTCCCACCACTTTTAGGGAGCATGTTACACAATTAGCTTATATGGTACGAATTTGAAAAATAATATTTTTGTGGAAAGATAAATTAAAATTTTGGGGTTTCAGGGCTTCATTCTCCGATTCTTATTGTTTTTTTAAATAAATAAATGTACCTTATAAAGACTGCGTTTTAATTTACATTAGATTTGCTAATTTCCACCAGTCTTCTGAAGTACAACAAATTGCAGACCTGTAACAATCTAAGCCCCATCTACGTCCTATTAAATTGCTTAATGTACAATATAGGGCTTAGCTAGCTACGGTCTGTACTTTGAGTTATAAGTACGAGTATATACACAAATAAAGTGTCACTACTTTATCTGACTCATTACTTCTAATTTGTCTACATGTGTGTATTGTTTTCAATATAACTTATAATCAATATCTTCAAGGATACTTACTGGTGCGTGTTTGTAATATACTGTGTTGGTTTTTAGTTGATGTCGACTGCGAGCTTTTGGTGTTTAATTTATCAAGTTTTTTTTGAATTGATGACACAGTCTATAATTCTTATTTTCTGAAGGTTTTTACTTAAGTATTTTTCTGAAGTTCCTTGTGGTGGCTACATCTTATTGTATTGCTAAAACAAATTCTTCTGTGTTTGAGAACAATTTTTCCATTTTCCTTCCATTGGTATGAGAGTTTTTTATCTATGTTTTTGTGTTGCATAATTTTGTAATGCTATTTTTCTTTACTTTCTGTTTTCTAGACTTGTTGTCTGTGAATACGATTACTTTTGTACATTCAAGTGTACTTGGTTTGAAAGTTTTTTCTTAGACCTGGTATTTGTGTACTGTTTGTATATCTGTTATACTTCTGCCTCATTCTTTTCTTAGTAATTCGTTCTATGCGGAAATTTGAATATAGCATACGACGTTATATTAGCCTTGCTCTACTAAGATCATTCTATTGGACTCTTAATTCTGTCGAGAGAGTATTATTACTATTGTCCATCTTCTTTTCCAGAAAAATTATAAAGACGTTCCCTACTGCTACCAGTCACTTTCTGCTTGAGCTGCTTTTTCTTCTTAGGTAAGCTAGGTAATAGCTAAACCACAAAAGTGAAAAATTTCTGGAGCATGTTAACAGAATGCATGAAGGACGAATTACAAAAAACGCGTTAGAAACGTTGACGAATACGTTTCTAACGCGTTTTTTGTAATTCGTCCTTCATGCATTCTGTTAACATGCTCCAGAAATTTTTCACTTTTGTGGTTTAGCTATTACCTCTTTGATATGATATGATAAGCGCTCTGAAGGAATCGTTCATTAATAACACAAATCTGCCTGAGGATCGGTGGATTCCGTGAAACATATGTAGTAGATAGGTTGTTATTAATAATAGAATGATTCCTTTTAACATTCTTTAATTGGTAAAAAGCCGTGACGCAAGTGTCCGTCTATTACACATTGGAAACTTAGTTACCGATCTTGTGAGATAGACGCGTTCTCGCTTTGTCGGTCAATACATTTATGTATTGGACGAAAGAGGGAGGTAATAATATTATTCATTATTACCTCTTTATTAGTTCTTCCTGTCCACATTTTTCATACATCCATATATTTTTCTGAATGCCTTTCCCTTCCATATCTTTATCTTAATTTTCGAAAATTTAGCAAGGGTCCATTCATATGCATATAAAATGTATCTATTGTTTAGATAAAAGTCTTTTACAATCTATTCTTTATTTTCTTCGCGATATTGTTAGCTCTTATGTTTATCTTAAAAATGAACTGTATGAATAAGGCAAAAGCAGTTTAAAGTTCTGTTCTGTGTCTCATACTGTTTTTAAAATACTATTTTATAAAAATTATTTTATTGTAGCAGCCTAATTTTTAAAGCTATGTCAACACGTAACTTGTTACTTTTTCATCTAAATACAGAGGAATTGCTAAAACTAATTTGTTTTGCAATTTTATATTGAAATTATGTATGATATACTATTTATTTTTAGAGTATTGTTATACTCAATATATTTGTATATTTCGATGGGACAATGAAAACGTGTCTGCAGGGTATTGGGTACGGCTAAACCGGCTATGCGTGATGATGGTTCATATGCAGATCCAGATAGAAAACCATCAAAATTACCTTGTGAAGTTACCTTTTTCATAACTATGTAACACACATGATCTGTGAACATTGTATTTTTCGATATTTATATTTATATTATTTTTAAGTATTAACAAAACAAGAAGAGTGCAGCGATGCTGTATTTCATTCCGACATTTAATTTGAAACCAATAGTACATACTAATGTCTGACAAATTACTCAACGTTTGAAAAATAATATATGAAAAGGGATTTTGGGTAAAATAATGTTCGTGTTGTTCGTATGATTTTAATGTATAAATTCATACGTACAACAAATATTTTGTGTTTATTAAAAGAAATGAATCTGTACAGTAAATACCATGTTTTGCGATAATTTTAACGATGGTCGTCTCCGTTATCTATATTGGAATTAACGACCGATTAACCTATGACACTCTTGACGTAAAACTAGGTGCCACATCCACCATGTTTGGTCTCATGTGAAACAAAGGTGCTACAGTCGGTATAAGGCTAGGAGGTTATCACCGTGCAGACGATTATATGTATAGAAGAGCTGTTCTTTAATTCGAATTTAGGTCATATGAAATTAACGTGGCAACATAATATAAATAACGCGTCGTGTGTTCTCGGTAAAATGGAACGTTTCGAAATTAAAATAAAAAATGTCGCAATACCTAGAAATTCGGCCGACGTTAATTACTGAATTGAATGTTTTTCTTGTGTTTTCTGATACATCGCAATGAGTTATCGCTTTATTATCATGATCTTGTTGTTTCGGTAGTTTACGTAAAGAAATAATACGATCGTTCCATGTTATTTGTTAATTTTCAAGTAAATCTAAACATGTATAATAATCTGTTTATGAAAAACAAAGTCTCATACTATATTTAATTATTTTGCAACTACTTGCTTTTCAGCTTCCTACAACTTTACGTAAAGACGAAATGTCTAAGTTTATTTTAAAAAGATTCAATTACTTACTAAAAAATTGAACAATAGATGGAAGCGGCCATTGCAGTAACTTTATTATTAAGTTTTAGGAAGTACGGATATACTAGTCAAACCAAACAGGAAGGAAAATAAGAAATCAACATTTTGAATCTAAAACACACAAAGAAACCACCATCTTCAGATAAAAGCAGCAGAAAATTTCTTTTTAAATTAAGACCTAGAGTTTTGTGAATATAGCACCTACTTTTACAATTATTAAACCATTTCCAACCTAATTAAAATTGAGATACTTTCAATTTTACAACTTTTCTTCCAATAATTCTTTAACAATGGGTTTGATTCTACGAACATGTAAAAATATTTGGTATCTTAATGAGATGGACTGGATTTTAGCATGTCGAACATTTCTTGAGGAACCATATTATAGCCCTCCCTAACAGCGGTTAGTAATGCCTGAAACATTCTTGGTGGCATATTTCGTGCAGCAATATGTATATTCAAAACATCAAGCCTGTTCTGCTCTCTGTACACCAACTTTCACTAACCCAATTGTTCACACATTTCATCGATGGAGATGGGCGTTAGCGTCCACAAAAATAAATTCTTCTCTACACTACTGCAGAATACAGTGGGTTTTGCATTTAGCGTAATTCTGGATTCGTTGCTAAATACTATTCGCTTCTTTTCATTGTATCTCCAGTTGATATGTTAATTTTCCTGTATTCTACGGGTTGTTTTATGCTTTGCAGTAAGAGTAATGCAAATGAACGGTCTTCGAGCATATACACCTGGCGTAGGTAACCATTTCTTATTATTTGCGATTATGGTAACTTTCCAGCGGCAAACTCATTTCGAATCTTGGTTGCATTCAAACCGATTTTTATGTCTCAATTTCGATCATTTCTTGGTATTTTGGCGTTGGCAGACCTTGCTCTTGCATTAGTTGCTCACCTCCAGTTAGTTTCCAAAAAGCGATAAAACCTGGAATTATCCTTTAGCTCACTCTAAACACTTCGTTGTGTTCTTCCACTTTTCGATTAACCTATAGCTCTCCAAACTTTATCTTTGACAGATCATGATGTACTCCATTTGGGACGACACTCAAAATTGCAAATCCGCTCTACTAATCACAGAACTTATATGCTTGTTGATTCTACATTTTCTTGGGTCTTCCCATATTGTTTCTTACAAATACTTTCCTTTCATACATAAGTTGTGTTGTTTTTTCGTCTGGCATTCGAAATATGTGCCCAAACTTTCTGTTATAAATCCCTACGATAATTAACAATTCCATAGTAAAAAAGCAAGACATTAACACATTTGCCACGAAGGTCCAGTGGAAGGAATATGTTCAAAAGGAAATAAAGGTACTAGTCTTTAAATATAAATAACTACATATGTATATTGGCTACTAGTTAGGAATTCCATTCTATAGATTTATAATAAAGTACTGCTGTAGAGCCAGATTTAAAGGACGGAATAGAAATACCAGAACAAAGAATGTAAACGTAATAAAAAAGTTCCGAAACAAAGTACTATGCAATATCACTAACCTAACCTTCGTATGGATCTTTAAGCGAAGAAAGTCGCCATGAAATAAATAAGTTTCAATAAATTTCATGCGAAGAAGCTTCATCAGCATTCGAAATACGTCTGACAGACAATATTAACTTAGTTTGCCGATACAATGAATTAAACAACACTAACCAAATAACGGATATTTTATATAATCGATAGTAAAAAGTAGTGCCAGTTAATGTAACACCTGTGATGCTTTATAATTCTTGCACTATGTGCAAGTACATAGCTGTTCTTAAAATGTGGAGACAATAAATATTAAAAATAGTTAGGTGACCTATTAGAAAAGTTTTAAAAGCTTCTACAGTAACATATTACAATTTTTTCTTTTTAACTTTTATAATTTGATTAATACGTATTACATCGTAATATAGTTTATATAATAAATAAAATCACTCATTGAATAATTTAGTACTTTGTATATTAACATTCCAGGAAAAGATTTTAATAGAAATAGATACGGAACTTTGTTTGTAACTAACTTTCAAGGTAAATATGTTTCTATCATACAAGCAGAAAAAAGATTTTCTAAATACAGCAAACTATTGAATGTCACTTTTTCGTAAGTTCTCATAATTAAATAAATATAAAGTGAAGCATATGAAAAACACAAAAAATATTAAATTATTTTACTTCATAAAAAAATTACAAATATTTACTGGACCAATGCTTTTCTTTTAACAATGATAAAGGGTTCATTCAATTATTTTCTGGTTGATTTATAGAATCCTGAAAGAAAGCAACTACCTACGCATTTATGCTCGCACAGGTGCATAGACAAAAAGACATAAATATGTAGAAATAGCTATGCTATAAAATACTTTTATATTTGATTTATAGAATTTCGAAAGGGAACATTTACGTAGTTGTTTTAGATATCAGGAGCGCATAACTTGTCAATAATCCCAACTTGTAAATAAAACCAGACTTTCAGGCTAGCTTTCTTGTTATTAGTTTTGATTAACAACGGTTTATTTGTCAATTAGCCGTGTTTGTAAAATATGTACACCTCGTTGTGGGCTTAGTCGACCAATATACTGCTGAATGGCGACTACAGCGATGTAAGTGCTTTCAGTTTTACCTGAGAAAAGAGCGTACAGTTCTCTCATCACTTTATATATTCAATTATTATTTTGTTGTTTCAGCAACTTGTACAAAAGAAAATTTTGCAGTAGCAAGTTATAATTTAATTTTAAATAACAAACTGTGTTTATTCAAGACATAAATATATTTAAATAGCAGTCTTACCTCTACTCAAAATATAATACTTAACTATTTGACGCAAAAGTTTTAGTTCTTTAAGTAATCTTTTACTTTAACATTCTTTAAATGCTTGGTAAGCATACTCAGCACATTGCCAATAGCTGACTAAAAACGATACTTGAATGTATATTTATCGAATCTATTATTTTCACCCGTTTTTTTAATCATTTATTTTTGTAGCGTTAACGAATTTTAAAGAATCGAAACTTTGTTTATAGTTATAGTTATTAAAAAAATTGATTTCCTTTAAATTTTAATGTAGTGTAATAAGAGTGATAATCGTTACTTATAGTGCATCCCTCAACTTCAACAATAAATGAAAAAATTGTTTGTGTTTAGCTTGTTTTTTGGGTATGCCGGAGTTAACAAATTTGACTTATATCAATTTTCTTGACATCAACAGATTTATTGAAATTTCTAAAAAAAAAATCAATTTTCAAATGTATTACTATTGATAAAATACAGAATAGTTTACGTTTACAATGAATATCTTCCATTTTAAGTGTTCGGGCAAAAGTTGGGTATAGAAATATTAAAAGAAAGTGAGCAAATTTGAGTATATAAATAATACAATTATCTTTCCTAAAAATAAGTATTTAGCATCCTCTTCATGAATGGACAAAAAATAATCCTTCTTTCACAATACGTACATGCAGCATAAACATTCGATCTGATTCGATGGAATTGGAAAGGAATAAATAGTATCGTTGACCTAAATAGACAGAAATGTAGTTCCGGTATCGTTCGTTGGCTGTTCCGAACACTACATATGTACGTTTATGTACCACACATGTAATGTTGTACAGGCCAGAGGTGGAACGGGGCGCCGTACTACGTGATTGCAGCGGTGCGCACGATCCAGCCATAAATTTCGTTATTTTTAATACGTATAATTCCCAAACAACAATACAAGTCATGGACAAATCCGTTCCGACATTGCTTTGGTTGTCGTCGGTCTGGTATAGTTTAAATACACAAGCGTCGCACAACATGCAGAGCATAGAGAAACGGAGAGCGGTCACTATTACCCCGTGTGCTAGACTAAAACATGTGCAGTAAAGTTTTTTTTTCCGTTTTCGCTTAGCATACATGTCGAAGGACGTGCACGATTGTCATAAAAATTCATTGGAGTGTTTGTCCTATGTACAAAACAATTGCTAATAAAATATTCGAAAATTTTAAGTACATCATCTGTGATTTTCATGTATTTGTACATGGTACATGAACCTTAATATATGTATTGACGGTTATCAATAAACAAAGGACAAAATTTAAGACCAAATGATTATATAGCTTTTAAAATATATGTTTAATATGAGTGTTCTTCGTATCTAAGCTACTAATGCGATCCCATAACCTCTTCCAATGGTACTAGTCAATGGAGTTGCATCTTGCCCCAAAAAATATTCCATGCACTTGTAATTGAGATTTGATCGGATAACAGTAACTTAATTTTTTCCATGAAAAACGAGCATGATGTGTGTGAACAAGGATTTTTCTTCTGAATAGCACGAGGAGGCAGGAGGAGGGACGAGTTTTCATTCTGGATTAACGTAGTTCTAAACAGTAATATCCTACACAGTTACACTGTTGTAGCTATTCCCTTTTTATATCAACACTTTCATAGTGGGTGTTGTATGTTTTCTAGAAACAAAAACTCCCCTAACGTCCTGTCTTTCGGCCATCTACATATATATAAATATTCAGTCATTACAGTGCAAACAAAACGAAAATTCATTTTAATGGACGATTTTCCATTATTTGTGCCTTAACGGTCTTGTTTCTATTGTTTATATCATTTTTGTAACGATGACAGCCCTGGACATTGAGAAGAATTTTCTATGCATTCTAGGAACTCATAAAACGGGAATTCAGTATCTTTAATAATGATAACCTTAGAATAGGAGAGGAGTGTTGCCCGGTCTTCACTTGAAACGATATTTTTCACTATATTTGTCTTCGTTTGCGCCTATTAACATTATTCTTCTTTGAAGATGGCAACAACAGAAAAAGATATTGACCATTGCAAGAAATCTGCAGCGTATAGATGTGAAAAGCTACTTATGTTGAATCTACCACTACTCTGTTAGTTCACTAGAAATTCCACTCCGGTTTATTAGCGCTCACTTTTATAAATGTTAATCCCCAAACCCTGTCCTTTGGAATCTCCAGAATGTTTACTGAATTACGCTCTACACTCTCCTGTTCATGGTGTTGTAGCATTGTATTTTCCTTATTGAAAATTCAACATTCTGAATGTGAACGATTTACCTCTTTTCAGTTGCTTTCTCCCTATTATTATAGAATAATATACTACTGTTACGGAAAAACCTACTAGAAAATACCAAGTTCATAGCTTGAACTCTATAGGAAGGGATACATATTGTTAAGAGAGAAAAATATTTTGTTCCTAAACTAGCCTACAAATGTATTGACATGACGAATCGATTGGTTTAAATCAGAATTATTTACAATGTTTGCTTTTGAAAAATTTGAAGACTGAGATTGCGACCAAATAGTTTAACTAGTTGCAGCACACTTGGGGTAACTTTTTTTGCCTCAACAAGAATTTTATTTTACCCAAAACTTCACGTCATTTGAATGAAGAATGGTGGAATTAGGTGAATTCTTTGAACTTTAAGCAATTAAATTCAAAAATCATTTCGATGCCGAAACTTTGTACATTAAGATGCTCATGTGCATAAATTTTCTCAACCCGATATTTTTTGAGTGAGAAATTTTTGAAAAATCTAACACCTAGAAATTGCAAAACACAAAATCGCGGAAAAAAAAATTCAACGGAAAAACGTTCAGACTGATTTTTTAGCATTTTAGGAAAAAGCTTGAATTGTCGTTGATGAGAATATATGTATTACAAAATGGAGACTAATTGTAAATTGAACAGTTAACTTTTAAATTGATTTCAAAAGAAAAATTGCAAATCCTCTTCTACATATTTCATTCAAACAGGGATGCAATGATATCGTATATATGTATATATATATATATATATATATATATATATATATATATATATATATATATATGGCCCTGAAAACATGCAACAACATAGGAATGGCGTCGGCGGCAGTCTACCATCGGTCGCGCCGTTGTCGGTATGGGTAATGGATGTGTGCTGGACTCGGTCGTCGGTTTCGCAATTACATAGTTTAATTCAAATGTAATTTATAATTCCGCATTGTCATGCATGTGATGTGCACGCAGTTTGCTAAACGGACGAATGTTTTGCAGCGTGTAGGTAAAATCGAGGTGCCATACCACGGCGGCAGAGATAACCAGGTCGGGCAGCGTGAGCGACACCATGTCCGTCCGTACACAGCACGCCGTTCGATTTGTTGGTTTTGCGTTCGTGGCGAACAAAAAGCTGTCTGTTGGACCGTGAACTTCGGACGTACAATTCGTGTCTATTCAATTCCATTGATGACCGCGGACCAGCACGAATTACGCGAATATGCCAAACGGTGATGGTATGAACAAATGAAAACCCAATTAGTTTTTAACCGCTTCATATATAGGGTGTAGTAAAAACTAGAATTAATATTTCAAGAATTTGTTTAGCTCAAATAAAACTATCAGGAAATATGTAAATTCACAATTGTATTAGTGAAACTTATGTGGTTATTCAAAAGTAAACATCCAGTTTAAAATGATCGTAACTTTGCCAGCGTAGATTCTGCAAAAATAAAAAACAAACAAAAACACCAAATCGTTCGTAAAGAAATAGGTTTTATTTGAAAAAGAGACACAAGAAAAACTTAAATATGACCACCACCATCATGTTCAATTAAAAATAGTTGTTCTTTTAAATTATGAACAGCATTAGAAAGAACATTAACCAGATTAGTAGTAAGTCTACTTAGAAACTTGAAAATTCTTTGAAGAAAACCTTATAGGTTTCTAAGTAGACCTATGGCTATGAGCTAATAGTTAGGCAGATTCACATCTGATGACCTACAGGGCCAACTGTTTGAAAAAGTCTACTAATTAGATGTTCACTATATGCATTACATAATAGTGTCTTTACATTGTTATCTATATAAGATGGAGCACTGTCTTGGATAAAAACAATGTTGTTAATATCATAATTCTGTAAAGCTATTCACATTGCTTTATGTAAGACAATATGTAGAAAAATATTCTACTTCTTCATACAAATGGGATCCTATTAGAAAATTGACGTAAAGCTGCATCAAACAGTAACTCTGCCATCATGTAGTACTGCTGAACAATTGTATTTGAATTACTTAGAGCACATATCCTTCAAGTGTGTGTACTACCACCACCATTTAATTCAAAACGTGCCATCTCTCCAAAACATTTTGTCCAGCCATTCAGGTTATTGTGTATCTTGGCATTTGCCAAGCGAAAGTGATGCGAATCTGCTTATCTTGTTCTTTACGTTAAAAAGGCATTTTTATTTTATAGTGAGACAACCGAAGTTGCCTTCTCAGAATTCGCTACACTGTTGAATAACTCTTCTCCAATTGCTTTTAACCTTTTTAGTACTAGGAAAATCATATGTAGAATTTTTACAAACGGCCTTAACTTCTTTTAAAACTAGAGCTGAGCCGCTTCGTGTTCTACTAACTTTGGTTTTGCTGATCGCTATTTATCTCTACCAGTTTTCTCAAATTTTTGAGCGAGCTTATAAGATTTTATTGAGCAAGGCCTATTTTATAATCCATATATTGTCTAATACGTTTTTAATGTGTTGGCATATTGTCTGTTAGATTCGTAGTAGCACTGAATAAGGCCAATACGAACCTATAACAGCAAAACTAGAGCAAATAAAGCGTTTTTGAAATCTCCCTTTAAAATAGATACACCGATATTAATAATATATAATATAAAATATCGACATAAAACAGCTCCTGGATATGATTTCATAATTGGGAACTTCTTCAAGGCTAGGCTAGTCTACTTCCCAAATATCTGAAAAATTGTGCGAATTAAGAAGCAAATAAAACACTACCCAAATTTTGCACTATATTGTATATTTTCTGCGACTAGTTTTGTCTGTTAAGACATAATGGAGTAAGTACAATACAGGCTATAATATCTTTATGCAAGAAAACGGAAAGCAATAATTATAGCCGATTACAAGAAAGGGGTAGAGGTAAAATATACATACAAGATTATTTATCGATAAAAGACATTTCCTCGAAATGTCGTTAATTAATAAAAAATATTCTTTACATTAAAAAATAGCTTTTATCTGTAAGATCCGAATATTCGTTAAGGTTTGGCACATTGATGTTTTATATAAAATTTAAAAAGATACTTCCTTGACCACACTTTCCTTGGATCAACATCAACAATAACAGAAGCGACAGTTGCGAAAGGTATTGGCGTTCTATCATCGCATGAAGATCCAACAGCATTCAAAGAGCTACAAAGGAACCTCCATAGATTTGAAAATTGCTCGAAGAAGTGGCGTGCGAAAGTTTATGAACCAAGCCTGCCCATGTCACATTTATGCTTTACAAAGAAAGTTGTCGGCCTGTGCAAATTAAGAATTGTAATTAGTTCAGATAGATATCGAATACATGTATATTTATTTAGATAACAGGCTCATGTACCGGAAACATATCTTAACAGAACGAAAACAATTAGGGTCAAAGTTTTGCCGGAGTTATTAAAAGGAACCAAAAGCTTTCTTTGGATTTGCTAATATACAAATCAGTATGGACGTATCTCGTCTATGTAAATGCGAGATACGGTGTTCATCGGCGGAATAAAATTTAAAAAAAATTGCAATTCGTAAACCGCTCGTGTTTCAGAATTGAAATTTTCACTGTTATTGGTACAACAACGTGTTTGTTGGTAAATTTTGCCACAATTTCACTTTTCAAAGTCAACACTATAAACTTAACATTTGTTAGTTAGATTTTACTGTCTGGAAATAGTTTTTTATAGAAAGAATTTAGAAAAAGTTAAAATAAATATAATTAATCTAAAGTTTGACTTTTAGTGGGAAGAGATTATAGCGAACATTAATCTATGAGCAGCTTATGATATTTTAGTACAATAAAAAGAAGAAAGAAATAATTATTCTACGCATACTCTGTATTACATTTGCAGGGATGGAAACAACATGTAACTGTTGGATTATGTTCCGTCTAGTGGAACGCCATCCATATACGCATCAGTAATTACACCAATCATGGTTGCAATTTGCCATGTTGGACCTCTGTCATGTCACCTACATCCCAAACATCCACAAAACACGCAAATGTGACACTGACTGTGCATCTCTCTGTATCGGTGTGTGTGTGTAACGTATATGCTGCGTGCATGTTATGTGTGTATGGGTATGCGAAAATGCATTCGTGTTACATTATTTGCTTGCATGTCCAGCGCGTCAAAAAAAAAAAAAACAACGAAAATCCGATTCACTTAAACGTCGAATCTCGAAAAGCGTATCATCGGACAATGTTCATGATCCCGGTCGTACACGGGAAATTGCCGTGTCAAATGAAAGAGAATATTGACCTCCTGTATGATCCAATCGAACAATCAAATGTAATTTTTCAAAGTTGGCGTTTCTGAATAATGTTGATAGCGGTTTTTTTCGTCCTGTATCGATTACGACTTTGATGAGCGGTGATTCGAAAAAGAACATCTGTAGTAAATGTAGGATTATGGGTCGACAGAGAACATCTTGCCAGTTAAAATTTATGTGCCCAATATACGCATATGCAACAGGAAGATTTGATTATATTTAAATAGTGAACAGGATTATTTTTTACGGTTTATTATTAGTATATAAAGTGAAGGGAATGGAAATAGTCAAAAGCACACTGCCAGAGTATAACGATGAATCTCGTAATGATTTCACTACAAAAGTAACTAGAAGCAGCAGTGGATTATCTTCATTTATTCTATATCATGTATAGATGCAGGAAACTTATTACAAATTAATATTTTGCGACAATATCCCTTTGATGTCAGACGATCTCAAGGGTATTGCATTAATATGTGTGTTGTCTTTTAAGTTTTGCATATAAAACTGGAATAAAACTGTAGATAGCTTTTAGAGACTTTATTGTTTTTCGAAGTATTCTCCACGAAAATTAATTCACTTTGTACGCGCGCGAACCAACTCTGGAAGTAGTTGTTCCACTCGTTTGTTGGTACAGCCAAAATTGCATTTTTGAAGGCATCGACTGCTCCTTCTGACGACTAGAACCTTTGACCACGCAATCTGTTCTTAATTTTCGGAAAGGTAAAGAAATTGTTGGGACTTAGGTCCGGACTATACGAAGGATGGTCCAACAATTAGACGTTTTGTTGCACTACAAACACTTCAAGAACGCCCGACTTTTCTTCACATTAAAACACCCAAATAGACGACTGGCATTTATTTCCTGGCTTGTATGAGTAAATCCAAGATTCATCACAACTGACAATGTGTTTTAGCACCAATTCACCCTAGCTGCTTTCTGTTCCTAGGCCAACAGATGCGGTATCCAACGGGAAACTAATTTTTTATACACAATTCTTTATGCAAAACTTTTTGAATTGGGGTCTTCGAAATCCCCAATAATGTTTCAATCTGGCGATATGTTACATGTCGATCTTCGTTAATGATTTTGCGCACAGCATCGACGTTTTTTTGAGTGACAGCTGTTTTTGGTGAACCTGCTCTTGGATCGTCGTTAAGACTAATCCGTCCAGGTTTGAATTCTCCATACCAACAAGAAATTATTGACTGATGTGGTGCTTCATTGCCCAAAACAGAAACCAACTAGGTGAGGCACTCTTGTTGAGATAATTGTTTTGTTCAACTAACATATCAACTTTAACAGTTCGTTGTAGCTACAGCACTACGCGTATCGCACTGAAACTTTGGATTTAGGTTAACTAAAGATGGAGGTTAATTTTTAGTACTGACATTTGATAAGTGACGCTCTCTATGTCTCACTATGTAAAACTTAAAAGACGTCCCACGTATTAAGAACTTTTAGGTCAATATATCAACATAAGTATGAACATTTCCAAAAAAAAAAACGTAGAATAACTATTCATAACAATGAAATAGAACCAGTGGATAAACGCGTATATTTCGCGGATAAAATTCGAATCTTAGAGTTGTCCAAACATACAAATTAAAAAGAAGATTTACCCTCGCCTAAGTTGTTTGTGGAAAATTTAGGAACATCGTCAGAAGTAGGTTGCTCGTATGTTTGAAAAGATGAATTTTTAGTAAGAGGTTTGGCTAGGTATAACTCATGGCAGTAAATCGCTAACTCTTGTAACCATGTCTGCCAGACAAGTACAAAAAATTGCATGCCATTAACGCAAATTTTTGAAAAAATTGACTTTATTGTCTAATTTTACAGGGATGATTTGGTGGGAAAAGAAATTCAAATTATGGCATTATTTTTTATTTCTTTTCAACGTATATGGACCAATGATGCTAGTTGGGCCGTTATGCTATTTTTGTATTGCTATCTTTTTCAAGATTTTCAAAATAATGCTTTTCGTGTGATTTGAATGAGCTCCTTTTCCAGTAAGGAAATGTTTCGTGATCTGGCGAATAAGGTTGGTGAAATATTAATTGATCCAGTTTTTCGTGAACAACTTGGCTGGTGTGAATAACCGCTTTGTCGTGAAAAAGTAAAACCACTTCAGGTAGTTTCTCAGAAATTGCTTCCTCTAATTTATTCAGCAGAGCGGCATAATTTAGTGCGTTAATAGATTAACTTTTTATCAGAGAAAATTATTCTCATTGAATCTCAAAAAGCCGTGTAATGGTGAAACAAGATTTCATCAAATGAAACAAATCTTTGTAAAAAATCTGCATGGTTCTCGTTAAACAACTTCAAATTATTACTTCACTCTCGTATTCTTTCACGTCTTTTGGTCGCAATTTAAGATTCGCGAGATAAATTTTGCTGAGAGCTTGGACAGTCCAAATTATACATGTAAAATGTGTTTCGCACATTCGCGTGTTTTATAAAATTAAATAATCTACTTCCTTATTCATACATATTTTGAACCAATACAGAATAATAACAGAATATGTCATCGTATAAGAACCCAACAGCATCCAAACCCCTAAGTAAATCTTTGCAAAAAATGAGTTTGGTTCATGTTAAACAACTTCAAATTATCTCTTGAGGCTCGTATTCTTTCACGTTTTTTGATCACTATTGAAGATTCACGAGATTCATTTTGCTAACAGCTTGGACATACCAAATTATATTTGTAAAACGTTATGCGTGCGGTTCAATCGGCATATTTTCTATGTATTTTCAGGTAATCTGGATAATCACTTCAGATGCTGTACGAAATATTTCTAGTAAAAAACATAGATCTGTAAAACTCTAAAGTAGATGCTTTTTGCTTCTTGTGCTTCCTTCAGTTGACAATATGTTTCCTTTTCTAGCTGTATAACATAAGTAGTACATGAAATTACTTTGTAAAATCATAATAGTTTTAATCATTGACGCCAGTTTGATAATCAAGTTCAATTTGTAGCATATCATTACAACATTACACATAATCCACTTATTAATAACTGGCTGCTTGTAAATACTTCATGCTTATTACAAGCATCTAATAATTATATTACATTAATTTTATAATAATATGACAAATTGTTATTCTACCAATTGGTGGATGATCAAATTTGGCGTTGTTTTTAACTTTCACATCTCTAAAAAAATACTCGTAAAATGAGTAAGAACATAATCAGGAGATGCGTTTTTCAAAAAAAATTTAGTTATAGGTTTCCAATTTCGTATAACTTTAAAAAAGCTAATGTTGTCATATGCAAATATATATATATATATATGTATATATGTATATATAATTTTTCGTTTTGATCCCTAGTATATTGATATATTTATATTTAAAAGAGTTGATTACAGTAATAATTAGAGAAAAATATTAATTTTTTTAATTGTAAAATTTTAATCAAGGAAGATCTGTTTACCTCTTAACAATTGTCTCTTACATAGAGCAAATCCATATCTAACTTAAAAGGTCACTTTGTCGTTGCCACCTAATCGGATGACTGCAATCACAACCGATCTTCCTGTTCGACCCCGGCTCCGCAATATCTGTGTTCTTCCAGAAGAACTTTGACCGGTTCGAGACCGTCCGCAGGGAATTCAAATCGGAATCGGGGATGCGCGTTGCAAACACGCGAGAAAGTCTTTCCGGAGGATGCGCGTAGGGAGGGTACATCCGGTTACCGTCGGTCGCCTGGTCAGCTCGCTTATCTATAGTTTGGCTGTCCGTCGATAGATAGCACCACTAACCGGTCAGACGGAGACTTTCTCGATTTAGGAAAAACAAGTGATACGAAACACTGATTTATGTGTTGATTGTTGTTCTTCCACTGTCGTATTTAGTGTAATACGATAAATAAACACAGATAAAAGAGTTTAATTTAAATATTATTTCGATATTGTAGTAATTTATTTGTATATACATACATACATACACACATATACTATATATATATATATATATATATATATATATTATATATATATATATATATATATATATATATTATTTGTAAGAAGTAAGGACGGCTGTTCTATTTTAATAAACAAATTAAAAATTGTAAATTCCAAGTACAATACTTGTTTAGTATTTCTTAAATTTAGTGTAACCATTTGAGGAAAAAGTAGTATTACATTTATTAAAGAATATTATTATTATTGGTATATTATAAATATGAAATTTTACAGTTTAACAGTTCTATTTTTAGTGAAATCTAGTTTGTAATTTACCATTAATTGCTTAGTTGCATTGACGTTATCCTTAGTACATTGTTCTTAAAATTATGCGTCACGACCAAACGCAGAAAGCCACTCCTTAAAAAATAATGAGGTGGGATGATTTATTCCTGTCTTTCGTAACACAAATGTTTATGTCTTACAACTTCTTTTTTCCCTTGTAAAATGCAACTAAATGTACATACATATATGTAATGACCGAAAGCACTCCATAGCTAGGCTGCGCCGTTTCTTGGAAACCTTTAGCCCGGAGTAGACTGATTCCCATCTTCCTTTTCTCACTTTGTAGGATATTAGTTCTTTGCTTTTCTACCTTGTGTCTTCTCTAGTTAGTTACTGATACCTGCCCTTCGTAGGATCCACTATTT
This sequence comes from Dermolepida albohirtum, assembly GCA_031893035.1. Lineage (NCBI taxonomy): Eukaryota > Metazoa > Arthropoda > Insecta > Coleoptera > Scarabaeidae > Dermolepida > Dermolepida albohirtum. The sequence continues at coordinate 196,225 of JAVIWB010003930.1, read as the reverse complement.
TCTCTATCCATTTAGATTTACGTCCATCTCTTCTCTTTTCACCAGATTTCCAAATGTGTAGTAACTTAATTACAGACATTTCTCTTGCCCTTCTACATCACTTTATTCTCGGTCGCTTTACTTTTTTCACACTATATCGTCTCTTATGATTTCTTGATATAATTCATCATTTCTTCTGGGTGCAAATTACAAGGAGGGAAAAGATTTGAGACAGTCGCAGTTGGAACAGACTATATGGTTCTCAGAGAAAATCTAGTCTAGTCTGGATCATAAATTAATATTCTGGTATAGATACTGAACCCATTATTGTTCTTAATATTTTTTATCTAATGTTCTCAAGTTTTCCTGATATTTTTTGATAATCGTCATTGTTTTTGTTGAATAAATTGCGTTATATGACCAAAGTGCTACATATGTATATATTAACCTTGTTCATTTTTTGGGATTTTATTCTTTTAACATAAAATTCTCTATATTTTCCTTTATTTTTAGATCTTTGTCTCTATTATTTGATACCATTTTTTTCTTTAAATGTACAATCTCCTATCTGATTCTGGGTTTCCGGGCTGGAACAGCGTCACTCGTATATCTGCTGACGTTTCGTCCCCATTTATATGGGACATCTTCAGGGCTGAACTACTGCACGAAAACTGATTGCGAGTTTCAATGCAGTAGTTCAGCCCTGAAGATGTCCCATACAAATGGGTACGAAACGTCGGCAGATATACTAGTGACGCGGTTCCAGCCCGGAAACCCAGAAGCAGATAGCATGGACCACGACCGCGGAAGTCTACGTACCAAATTGTACAATCTCCTATTTCGATAGTTTTGTTTAGTTCTATTTCTGACTTTTATCACTTTGGTTTTATTTTCGTTGGTTTTGGGGTCAAATTTCTCTCTCTTTGTTATGTCTTGGAGAGTTTTGATCCTTATTATAGAGCCACTGCCCTAATATACTGCATTTTCAGGTGTTGTTTGCAAAGCTTTTACTATTCTCAACTGCATTAGAGGTAAATTTCTGAATATGTATTCTATGTTTTTATATTTCAATTAGTAGTGTAGTAATTTTTAATATTCAACAAATTTCCTCTATTTGAGATAACCCACTTGTAATTGACATTTTTTAATCCGTTTGTTCACTTCGAAGCAAAAATGAATCTCATCGTCGTAGTTTTCGAAGAAGTAAATTATTCGTGTATTCATTCACTCAAACTTTTTCGTTGAGTTTCGCTTTTGCAGTTAATAATGCTTTCTATTTTCTTTATGTATTAAGCACGTTGTTGACCGTGTAAATTAGTAATTTATGAAAAATCGTTTAACTTTTATTCTTCTATTTATTTAAAAAGGAAAAGTGTTCCGGTTCTCCGAATTTTTCTATCGACATTAGTGATGATATAAAAAATCCACTCTTCGTTAACTCGTGTATTTTAAAACATGTTAGTTGAATCATACCATTAGCTGATTACCTAAAAGGATTGCAGACTGCTAAATAATATCTTAAAGACAGATTGTTGAGTAACTGGGGTTAAAAAAGTTAGATATAATTTGTTTATATATTTATTTTAATGTACCTCTGTCAATGTAAAGGATTTTAAGCTATTATATTGCTATTTTCCACTTCTTTAAGGATAAATAAATATACTGATATGATTCAATAGAGTCTACCAAGAGTTTCTAGATTGTTGTTTTAAAGAAAAATTACTAAATATTAAACATATTCTTTTGCATTGTATGATAAATTTCTTGACAATAAAAACATGTTCAATTAGTGATTTTGAAATGAAGAGCATAGATATATTTGAAGGTAATTTTGATGGAGCCTGTGGTTGATTAGCTTAATCACTGAAGGTTGATATATTGAATAACCCCTTTCCACATTAATTTTCGTATGTGTGCGTTTTGGCTTTCGACGGTACAGATCGTGTACGGAATTTATTTCGTGAGGGTGTTTGCCGTAGTTTTCCAAGTGCGACACTGTTTAGTTATCTGCTGATGATAACCACTTAGTTGTCGAAATACGTATACATAATACGAAAATGAATGTGAAAAAGGGTTATATATCAACCACCAGTGATTGTACAGATACTTATTTTAGTAGAAAATGAAGGTTCACAGCAGCTTTTTAGTTCAGTAAAAGGAGTTTTATATATATTTTATTTATAGACTTTTATTCATATTATATAGTTAAGAACATTTAAAATTGATTTAAAATACAATACTCTCTTTTAAAGGACATTCACATCTCCTCTTTGGAGTGTCTAAGACTAATTTGTGTAATTGGATTCCACGTACCCTACCATTTTTCTATACCTAAAATCTCTTCAAAGAAAGGGTCGATCCACATATCGCGATTAATATCCATATTTTAAGACAGACATCCAAGTGAGGGGGTGAACATTCAGCTGCAAATAAGAATTTAAAATGTATAAATCATATTCGTAACTGGAAGAGTGTTATATTCGATAAAAATAATTGCTAACAGCTCTGTCAGCTGTTGATGACATATTACGAAGAATGGATACTGGAGAATATATAGATAATTAGATAAACGTGAACTTAATCCATCCACAGAAAATTTTCATAGTAGTTGGAGTACGCAAGATGTAATTGATTATTTCTTCATACTGATTGGTGAAAGTATAACAACGAATATGTATTGCTAATATATTCAACGAATTAACGATAATTTGAAAATATAGTACTCAACTTTCAATAGAGAGGCGCCTGTTTTTACAACAATACAAGGCTACCACACTCACCAAACTTATCTACAGCAATAAACGATTGAAGAAAACGAGTAAAGTTGTTTTCTCGATCCAAAAGCGTATTGACTGTAATAAGGAATATTTATTTAAACAAAATATGTAATAAGATTTTCGGAAATATTGTGTAACAGTAAACTTGACAAATATATATTCTAAAAAGTTTTTCATTGTGAAATTACTCTCCTGTCTCATTAAAATATTTTAATTAATAGAATATTCGAAAACAAGTAAACATACTTAACCGACCCAACCGATATCAGAAGGTTTCATCAAGGAAGTAATTAAATATTATTGTGGAAGCTTCAATGTACTTTATTGCGATCTTCTCGACTGAACGACGTTCAAAAGATTAAATACATACATGCAACGAAAACGGGACACACGTCACAAACTAATCACTGCATTTATCTAACGATTTCCTACTGAACAGTTGAGGGATCCACATCGTGAATAGTTTGCCCGATGTAGACCCCCTATATATTCCTGATCAGTCCTTTGTTCTTACCTTCTTTTTTCCCTAGATGAATAGGGCACGTGCCCTTACATATATTGTTCACGTTTAGACTAAAGAAGATTGAATTGGTTACCAGGTGGGGTCTAGGTGATTTCCCACGTTCTAAATACAAATTTTCGGTTTACCTCAGGCCAATCAGTTGCGAATTAGGATAATTGTTTGGACCACCACGTGTTTATCCTGGAGGTATATGAAATGAGAAAATTGTATTGATTAAATTTATAAAGTTTAATGAATTGGAACCCTATTCGGTTTTTTACAAGCTCAGCTTACTTTTACTTTTTTAATGTAAAAAATCATATGAAGGACTTATTGCGATTATGAAAAACGGTTTAGGTCTGGTCCTGTTTCATTTTACTACAATTCCTTAGGTTTGCCAACACCTCGCTGCTCTGTATGTTTTTCTTTTATTATAGTCATCGCTTCGCATATTCTCCTAACATAGTTCACTTTTTGATATTTTCTTTGGTGACACCTATTTTTCTTTAAAATTTCATGTATACTGAGGGGCGTCGTTGTAAGTGAAAACATTTTATGTTCGTAGACGGTTTTTCATCGTTATGTCTGCTTATGGTTTCGATTTTTCAATACCCGATTTGAAAAAACACCATATCTCTATCAAATTTTGTTTCAATCTCAGTAATGTTCCCGCAGAAATACACAATATGTTAAAGAAATCATTTGGGGCGGGGTGACAAAGGTGACTCTTTTCTCCAATACAAATTTATCACTGGTCTAAACGTTTCAAAAAGCCCGTCTACTTTAAGGCAATATCAAATTTTTGATCTGTTTTTTATTTCTCGATATTTATGGGATTATCCACAACAAGTTTGTACCTTAAATGCAGAATTCTGTTTTAATGTTCTAATTCGAGTAACAGAGGATATGAAGATACGTTCAAAGATATGGCTTCGGAACGACTAGATTTTTCATTACCGTAAGGTAAGGCCATATATCGCTTTCATGGCACAGCAGCTTTTGGTGAAAAACAATAGCGCCATTCGTAAGCAGGAGATATTTGCGTTCGTAATTTCAATAAAAGTGCAGGGTTAACATAGAACCTTTAACGTGGTAGAGTATTTGTCGTTGGAATAAAGAATTTGAAGAAATTTGCTGCCTGTGTAAAGGTAAAAGCCTGGGCCGACCGCTTGTGTCGGAAAAGAACGTGGGGCGCATTCTAGTGACTTTTGAGCGTGACCAAATAATATTAACCCGTAGAATGCATAGAGAACTTGAACTATCTCAAACAACTATTGATATGTGTTGAGGCGCTGGTTAATGTACAAACCAACACTTACAACAGGTACACGCTCCTCGGGCAAACGACAATGCGAAGTACGAGGGAGCATTTTTATATTCGCGGAATGAGCGGGTTGTAGAGGGGTGAGTAGGCGCATTGGGGGCGTGGCCCGTGCAGCGACTCATGATTAGAGTGAAAAGTGAAATATGGAAAAAATCGAATATCGTGCCGTTATAAAGTTCCTTACCAGGCAAGAAAAATCAGTCGCGACCATAATGAATGAGATGTCATTGGTTTACGGCGACTCTTGTCCAGGAAAAACCATGGTGTACAAGTGGCATAGTTTATTTAAACAAGGAAGGGAATCCCTTGAAGACGACCCGAGGCCGGGCAGGAGCATCGAGGTGACCACGCCAGCACTTATCCAAAAAGTTGAACAAATTGTACTCGAAGATGCTCGACTAAAGAAGAAACAACTCGCAGAAATGGTTGGAGTATCCGATACAACAATTTTTAAAATCCTACACGATCATCTCGGCATGTCTAAGGTCAGCGCAAGATGGATATCGAGAATGCTCACGCCGCCGCAAAAACAATAGCGCGTAGAGTGTTCGCGTGCATTTTTGGACCTTTGTAATGAAGACAAGGATGGTGTATTGAGTGGAATTGTTACTGGAGACGAAACTTGGGTTCATCATTATGAACCTGAGTCCAAACAAGACTCCATGCAGTGGCATAAAAAGGGCACAGCACCTCCCAAGAAATTTAAAGTGTCACAATCAGCTGGGAAACTCATGGCAACGGTATTTTGGGACTCGGAAGGAATATTGTTGATTGATTATGAAGATAAAGGTGTTTCTATAACTGGAGAATATTACGCTTCAATATTAGAGCGACTAAAAGAAGCCATTAAAGAGAAAAGACGGGGAAAATTGACAAAAGGTGTTCTGCTTTTGCACGACAACGCGCCCGTCCACAAGTGCTGCGTTGCGTTAGCTGCCCTGCATAAGGTGGGCTTCGAAATTGTGAATCACCCACCCTACAGCCCAGACCTGGCCCCGAGTGATTATTACCTGTTTCCGAAAATGAAAAAGGAGCTGCGGGGTAAAAAATTTACTGCCGATGATGAAGTCAAGGAGGCAGTTTCGGCGTATTTTGCAGATAAAGAGAAATCATTTTTTTATGAGGGTATAAATAAATTAATTGAAAGATGTGAAAAATGTATCCGTCTTGCAGGTGAATATATTGAAAAAGAAAAATAATTTGTTTTTTTTATTTCCACCCCTTGTCCCCCATTCCGCGAATATAAAAACGCTCCCTCGTATGTACGGCACAGAAATGTCGCTTCATCGCTGCATCGAAGTCAATAGACACAATGTTCGCAAATGTATGGACCTTTCTTTTTCTGATGAAAACGCGATTACTATAGTAACTTATATTAGAACGCTACGAAACTGGATTGTTCCTCTAATAAACGAAGATTCAGAAGATTATATTTTCCAGCAGGCTGAAGATCTAATCCACTAGCACCTGAATCTTCGAAATTTTTTGAAAATCTCTTCCACAACGATGGTTAGGTCGCATGGGGAATGAGAAGCTTGCACTTCAGTTCTAACCACTGAAGTCTTTTGAGTTTTTCGTGTGGGGGGATTCATGAAAGATACAGCTACTTGCTGCCTATTTCCACAAATTTTATTAATGACTTAAGAAATCGTATCATAACTATGGTAACATATTTTAATCAAGTGTAGGATCAATTCAGTTACCGTCTAGATGTTATCCGTGCAGCGTTAGGGGGCGCATTAAATATCTACGAACTTTAATGTATGATCATCAAATGTAATTTACAGAATTCAAGTACCCATAGTTAAGAAAGAATAATTCATTGAAGTCGTGTCTATCCTGTACTACATAATCTTATTCGAATGTTAATTTTGTACTCAATTTTTAAATGCTTTTGTAATAACTTTATAGTGACTGATATTTATTGATTACTTGCTATTTTAGCAAATCATCTTCAATCGGAATTATTAAAACTAGATCATCTGTGAAAAGTAATGTGTGACAGTAGTGTGTTTTTATGTATTTCCATTCTTTTATTATTAAGTCGGTACATATGTTAAATTACTGATGAAAGTAGACACGAAGCTCTTCATTTTAGCAAAAATTCTGCAATCTTTACCTACAATTAGATATAGAAACCAGAAAAGAAAATATTAATTAACTTAAAGATTAGTAACCAATTCTCTTAATTAATGAAGTAGAGTATGTAAGCTTTTCCGAAAGAGGGGTATTAAGATATAGTGTTGAACACATTTTAAAACATGCTTCGGAAAAGCTCCACAATTACAAACACGTTCTAAAAGTTGTATAACAACTTAAAATCAGTAATTAATACTGTTAATACACGCGACAGACGCAGCAACCATTGCACCGTCAAGTCATATCCATACGAGCCAAAAGATATCAGAGCACAGGCGGTTTTAAAAAAAATGTTTTTTGGAGGCTACATCTGATTTTAGAAAGGTTTTTTTTAACCCTGTACCTCCTGATTGTAACTTATACGTATGTATGTATATATGTAAACATCCCTGCAGGATTATAGCTCACTAGTACATTACGTAAACGATTTCCAATTTTTTTTCGGTTGTTTTTATCCCCTTTCCCCAGACATTAATACAAACACAATATAAATTTTCGTTAAGTTAAGAGACCCCGGGCTATATTGATTGCTTACGGCCGTGCTTACCTATTCGAAGCAGTCACAGTGAGTCAAAGGTAGTTTTATGAGTGTACTGAAAAGGGCCGGAATCATAGCCGTCAGGCAAATGGATGCAAATCCCGGACCGGTGTTCACGGACCCTTGCCCGGTCTCGTTCTCTCTTGTTATTTACCCGTGCCCGTGTGTTTATATTTCAAAGACCTCGAACATAACAACGGCCACGGCAGAACGGTGGCCAGCTCTATTTTTATTATTGTGTAAATTTTATTCTTTCGACGGAGTTATTTGTTTTAAAAAAAGGGTAAACACTTTGTGTTTAGATTTAGATCGTGTCACGGCGTCTTTATTACAAAAGTGAAAAAACCGAAACTCTATTATACATGTAGTTTTTAAAAAATCGTGCATTTTAGAATGATAACCATGTTGTAGGAAAAAATTATTTTCGAATTGATACCCATCTATACTATATGAGGCGACACCGAATTCTTATCTAGTACATTCAGACATTCATTTTCGTTAAATTAGATCAACAATCACTGAAGATTGATATATACCCCCTTTCCACATTCATTTTCGTATTCTGTATACGTATTTCGACAACTAAGTTGTCATCATCAACAGATAATTAAACAGTGTCGCACCTGGGAAACTACGGCAAAAATACCCGTACGAAAACAAATTCCGCACACGGTCTGTACCGTTGAAAGCCAAAACCTTAACCTAGTACTTAACACTCGTAGTTGATAAACACTTAAAATTCTTATTAAACTAGTACTTAATACCCGTCTAATCGAAGAGTCTACAAAACAATTCTTTCGAAATTACTTAAATTCACTGTGAATAGTACGTTTAAAACCAATCTCGATAATTTATGCCCAATAATTAAACATGCTCTTTAATATTGGCAAATCATAAAAACGTTACTAATCCAGAATTACTCTAATAAAGCTAGGGTACTAAATAACTTAATGTGTGAAACAAAATGTTTCTGTCACCAGGTAGATTATCAAAGTTCAAAGTAAGACATGCTCACCTATACACAAAATTAAGTTGAACACGCGTCACGTGTGTAATGAAACCAAATAAAGGAATATACACAAAATACCCCAAAATAACTAGAGAAAACTACACAGTAACTATAATAAACTCACGAAAGGAACAAACACATGAGATTTAAAACTAATCTCTAAAAAACTCAAAAACGAAACAATAGCTCGCAAAACACTTCACGAATGTACATTAATATAACAGAATAATAGCGATATAAGAAATCGCATACGTAGCTTGACATCGACACATAACCCTCAAAATAACAAAAACACAACATTGTAGAAATATATGCGAATTGGAAAGAAAAATTACTACGCTTAAGGCAACCAGAAAAGAAAATAAAGTAAATTAAAACGTAAATTGTAGATCTACAAATTAACATAACTACAATAATACAAGAAAGAATGTCTTTATAACAGAAGTAAACAACACATTTATGAAAAATCTACAAATAAAAATGCATTTACAAGAGAAATTAGACCTAGGAAACATTGGATTTTAAAGAAAGCTCTTGATATACAGGGTATGTTGGAATGAACATGAAATTCTCCCAAATAAATAGTTAATTCTAGGTTACGTAAAACAATTGAAAGAATGAAAGAGAGCATAATTAATGGAGATAACAATACCGGGACCAATAAATACAAGTAAAGGGTGTTTCAAATTTCGCGGTTTTTTTAAAGCATAAATAAAACATAACTTGCATTCACTTTCAAAAACTTTTATTGGTAATTGAAGTATCAGTTATGACATTTATATGCGCAAAATAATATCTACCAAATGGTCTCCTCTTGCAGCTCCACAGACGTCCACTCTATTATCAAAATTTTCATTGACATTTTGACATAATTGAGGCTCTATCTCACCAATGACATGAATAATTTCATCTTTCAAAGCAGGAATTGATTGTGGATTGTTTTTATAAACACGACTTTTCACATAACCCCAAAGAAAATAGTCTAACGGTGTCAAATCACATGATCTTGGTGGCCAATTAACATCACCGTTTATTGAGAAAGTCCATGAAATTTTTCTCTCAATAAAGCAATTGATTCGTCTACAAAGTGAGGTGTAGCGTCATCCTGTTGAAACCACATATCTCTAGATCAATATTCATTAATTTAGGCGACAAAAATTCGACGATATCGATTACCATTGACAGTTACAGTTTAACCAGCAGCATTTTCAAAGAAGTAAGGTCAAATTACACCACCTAACCATAATGCACACCAAACAGTAATTCGTTTAGGATGTATAGATTTCTCATGAATAATTCCTAGATTTTCCTCGCCCCATGTACGGCAATTTTGTTTATTAACATAGCCACCAAGTTCAAAATGTGCTTCATCGGAAAACGTTATTTTTTGAGAAAAATCAGCTGATTTTTCATTGATGAAATTGACAAATGAACGACGTTTCAAATGATTTAATGGCTTCAGTTCCTGTGTTATTTGAACCTTATATGCCTTCAGAACGCTGATTTTCATAAAATAATTTGAACGCGTTGTTGTACCGTGTACGAAGCCACTTTTATAAATGTCATACATCACACTTTTTAAATGCCCACATACCCAGACAAATTCCGTGCGCCATCTATATTTTATTTATTCTTAAAAAAATCGCGCAATTTGAAACAGCCTTTATAATACCGTTACGAAGGTATTACATATACACATCGAAATGAAAAACATTGAATAAAGCTAAGAGTACCATCAAAAAGAACAAATTACTAGAAATAAAAGGATTATATTAAGGTAGTTAATATATAATCTCTTCACTATGGTAATGTTAATATATGTATGTATATTGTAATTTATCTGTAAAGCAAACGAAAACGTTAACAAGAATAACATTAATATTTTCAATGCAAGCAAAGTTGTAGCATAAATAAAGCCCTTCTAATAGTATATCGAAATTATTTTTGCAGAGCATACCATAAATACATATTGTCCCTCTCTGCAAAGTAGGACTTCGTTCATTCTCTACACACATTTTTATCTACTGTATTCGTTTCTACTGTTGGTGAAATTATTGTATTGTTTTATAAATAGATACATTCTGACTCAAATAAATACTTCCTGGTCTAGCTTGCTGAACAATCCTCTTGTAAGAAAGATCTACTTCTGAACTCAAAACAAATATTGTAAAAGGTACTCGAACTCGTTTGTGCAACAGTTTTTTTTGCGACAAATATGAGACAATATACTAAACAAATGAAAGAACATTTTATAGTGCCAAGGATTAATAATTATGTAGACTTTAAATCCAGGAAGAGTGTAGGAAAGGATAACGTTTATTTGCAAAAAAGACTAATCAAATTGTTTATTATCTGGCGTTTCAATTGCAAAATATCCATTAGGGTCTTAAATCTTTGATGTATACATGTATTAAGTATTTTGTATGTGACTTATTGCAAGGAGATAATGAAATGTATAGAACTTCAAAGAAAAAACGTTTCAAGCCAAAAGTAAATGTATGCAGCTACGTAATATAATTCATGGTGTATTCAAGTCTGAGATGACGCAAATGCATAATCTATGTTTACAGTATTTATGAAACGATATTTCACGTATAAATTGTGTATTAAAATTTACTTTTGTATGCATCGAAGTGTCATCTGTGCATAATGAACTGTAGATATTTACATATACACACAACAATATTACTCTAAAAATAGTCACGTATTACGTATGGCGTCTACAACTTTGTTGCACAAATATACGGTCTTCCTGTTAACCGTTCGCGTTCTTCTGGTTAAATTATTGGTTCCGTATACACTGAGAGTTTAGCTTCTCGTAAATATGTATTTCAGATGAAGTCCTGGACTATTATTTCACCACGAAATACACTTAATTTCCTTCGGACTCTTATGTGTATGTATGTGTATATGCATCATTTGATATTACTGTCTTATTAATATTTGTTGGTGTCTAGCGAAACAGTATTCAGAATTTGTGTGTTAAAATACATTCCATCGTGTGTTCTGGTTCTGCAATGAAAAGAAGTAGAAAATATATTTTTAATTTGAGATATGGTGCGTAGTCTTCTTTTCTTCTCAGTAGATAATATAATCCCACGATAAACAGAAAAATATGGAAATGAATTTGAAAAATCTTCTTCCATTCGCCCCTTATACACAGTCTGTTGAAGAGAAAATCGAACTTTTTTAAAATAAAAACAAAAGCTTGCTATTTTGGAAAAATTCATTTATTTTATTCTATAGTTGCCTTCGGCTTCAATACAGCGTTTTAGACGGTTAATTAGCATGTCGAATGAATTTTTAAGTTCAACTTTAGAGATATCCTTCAAGATCGCTGTCGATGCTTTTTAAATGGCTTCGACGTCGGCATAACGCTGTCCTTTCAACGGAAAATGTAGTTTGGAGAATAGATAGAAATCACAGGGGTTGAAATCCGATGAATATTGTGAATAGTTGATGATATTAAAATGCTATTTATAGTATGCATCATCATGTAACAAACGTAAGCTACTATTTTCACGATATCGAGCTGGTACAAACTCTTTGTGCACTATGCCTTTCGAATTATAAAAACAAATCAATATTCTCTTCACTTTCGACTTCTCCGAACGGTTTCTTTTCGGTCTTTCTTGACTTGGATGCTTCCATTTAGAGCTTTGACGCTTGGTCTCCGGATCATATTGAAAACGTCACGTCTCATCGTTAGTTACAATAGAATACCTGAAGTTTTCACTCTTTTTTGAATCTTTAATCAAGTCTGTACAATGTTGAACTCGGAGCAATTTTTGATCATCAGATCTGAACAGATCTTTTCCGTCCCAAATGTTTGCTCAAAATGCGATGAATTGAATCTTTGGAAATATTTGATTCCATTCCCATCTATCACAACGAGAACTTCGGCTCATTTCTGATAAATTCACGCACAAGTTCGATGCTACTTTCCGTAACTACAGATTTTTTGCACCAGGATGTTCGTCGTCATTTATATCTGTACGGCCGTCTTTAAGTCGTTTATATCGCCCATACACTTGTACGTGATAAACACACATCACCATACACTTGTTTCATCAAATTAAACGTTTTAGTAAACGATTTACTGAGTTTAAAACAGAACTTGATATTTGCTCTTTATTCGAATTCATTTTTCGGCCAATGCCAAATACACACTATTACTTTATGCGCAATTTTCTCTCCTTCTAATGATGCAAATGTCATGATATTTTAACATTGGTGAAAGATCTACCTTACTGACGCATATTTTTTTTAATAGATAGCGCTACTAAGAATTATTATTTCAAAAAAATCGGTTTTCTCTACGACAGACTGTGTAGGTCTTGCACGTTGTATTAAAAACGTCTTTGAAGAAATCTTCTTCAACTGACCTCTCAAATTGATCTGAATGTCATTTATTTAACTTCTATATATAGCGCATATTTGTCCACATGGTAGTAGAACTAAGCCATGCATAGCTAGAATTAACGAAGTTTTTATAGCGTTTAAAGTTACGCTTTCATGTAGCCATTTTCGTTAAATTTACGTTTTAAGACATCCACGGGAAGAATCCACGAATTTCCTTTTACTGCATCTTTTAATAGTAAAATTTAAGAAACGACATAATTCATTTATTGTTAACCTGCTTTCCAGAAAACGTGGAGGTTAAGTTGTTAAAGGACAATGTATGTTTAGATGTTTTAGCCAATGTTGATTCTAGAAATATGAGACTATAATGTTAAGTTTTTTTTGCGATCGGGGTTTTCGATAGCATGTTAAAAAGTGGTTCGTTTCTACCAATTTTATGAGAAAAAATAAAGAAAACATTCGTAGATAAGAAAAGAAAACAAAAACGTAACTTGTCGAGTTTATCTTGTTGTATATTCGCTTTGGTGTAAGTAATAAAATTATAATAAATTGTTCTACTATTAAATTGGAAAATATTTCCTAAGATTTATTTTAATACCACAGACTTTTTTGAATTTCATAGGGTGTAAAATTATAAACCATCCTAAAGTTTTGTGGATAAGGGTGGATTTACGTAACGCTTAATTTTCCGAAAGGACAAAAGACTTGATAAATGACGATGTCCGGCCAGTCAAAATCCCGCTTCACCTGGTCGGCCGGTTCCGGCATCCCCTGTCGCAGATGCAGTTACTTTTTGTCCGGTTGTTTACCGGAAAGAAAAATCCCGTTTTGATAAACCTGCCCGGTCATTAATCACGAGACCGAGTTTTTATCTGAGCGTGACTCCAAAGGACGTCACGTCAGGTCTTGTTCGACCGCGGGCGCTCCACCGTCGCTACACAAGCGCAGCCATATCACTGTGTTTTGCAATAAATTCGGAGCCGGTAAAACTTGAAAGGTATAATACGGAAATATGCATCATTCCTTAACTAAAACTGTGGGTATTCGCTGGATACTATTTTCTTGTTTTACGCCCGTAGAATATTATTTAGTTTTTATAAAATATTTGTATCCGTGTTGTACTACAACTGACATTTTATATTTTCTATTTCACAAAAAGCTTACTAAATTCTTTCAAAATATTCGTATTTCCGTATTTGGTGGAGAAAGCTCTGGTAAATGTGGTGGTGTTGCATTATCTTTCAACAAAATAGATTCCTGTCAATTTATGATCACTAGACCTGTACTTTAAATTTGTCACATATACGTTAATATACCTTATTGATGGTACATTATTATTGGTTATTAAGTTTCTTAATAATTTTCCTTCTTGTTTGTTTGAATGTGGTATTAATTTATCTCTGCATTTAGTGGTGAATTTTTCGTTTCTTCTTCAATTATTTGTATGTTTAAATCACCAAAGATTACAGCATCCATTACATATCATGGAACAGTTATGATTTGCTCGAAAAATGCTGAAGAAGGTGTTTGAAATGCAGGCTTAAGTGAAGATACCCTGTATAAATTTGGTATTGAAAAGCAAGATGAGTGTCTAGTTCTTGTAAGTTGGATTCGTAATCGTTTTAGTTCTCGAACTGAAACTTTAGCAACTTTTAAAATCAAGAAGATAATAGTATTATTGAAACTAAAAAATAATGACAGTAAATGTGTTTTGCTCTTCGTTTGTTTTTTTGTGCACTTGTCTTCAAATTTCAAATGGCATAATGGCAAAAGTGAGTTTAATGCTGTATAGATCACAAGGGAATCTGATTGAAGAAAATGTAATATACAATTACCTTTACCTTTTGAGAAAATGTAAAGGTAATGTGGTTCTTCTTAGCGGCCTAAAGTTAAAGTAGTAGCGCCGTGGAATGTTTTATACACAAAAAAGACATTTTAAGGACTTTATAATTTAGCTTAAGAACTCGAAGTTTAAAAATTTTGGATTTTTCTTTTCAAAAAAATTGCAGAGTAGAAAATTTTTGATATTAAAAATTATATAAATAATATCTCGATAGATTTCGGTGGTTAATTACTTAATGCTTTTTTTTCTTAATTTCTTATATTGTTTTTTTTTTATTTCTCCTTTATCGTTATTTATATAACTACTATTCATTTAATGTGATCTATTGAATGTATAACATTATGTATATCGTTTGAAATATGTTTCAAAAAGAAATAACAGTCCTTATTATGTCAGGTCACCTATTATTTTGCATTGCAGCATACGACTTGCAAAACTACATCCTCTATAAATAAACGCATTTTAAACGCCAGTAACCTATTTAATAGGTAAAGCAAATCAAGTTGACGCGTGTACACGTAGATTACAAACACCTGATGGACATGTCATTTCTCCTCTAATTGCGACGAATCTTCTCCGTGATGGTCGTCTGAATTTTTTCTTTTTCCCCGTCTATACAGACTAGTAAGTATCCGAAGCAAATTAGATGCTTTGATCTTCAAAATGCTAAGTGTGATTTATAGATGGACGTCGTTGTTAAACTAGTATGTGAAACTTCGTCTTTGTATTATGTGTACGATTGCGATACAGCGTATGTTTAATGTAATTAGTATTATACGAATGTGGAATAGCTATTACAGTAATTATCTAAGAAATTTTAAGGGAGATGTGCTTTTAAAGTACTTCACATCTAAGTAATATTTCTTTATTTTAATACTTTGGTTTTTTCATTATTTGGAAACCAATAATGTTTATAAATGTTTCATTTTCTCGTCGACCCTTGTTTGTTCTTTTTTGTCAATTCGAGTTTTCTGTTTCGTATCTACCTCGCACATTCTTTTGAATACTGAAATTGTAGTGAAGTTTAACATTAACGTCATTTTGAATTACTGCATCTCCTTTGGTTTATTTTGGTCATGTTTTACGAGCAGTATCCTCCAGGTAGAATTTGGGCCTTACACAAGTTTATATGGTATTGGTCTTTTGAACTTTTAGTCGTTATTTGGAATTTGAACCTGATAAAATGATCCTTAATAAAACACTTTTTGCCCGTAGTTTTTCTTTGAGGAAGTAATTGTGCATTATGATGTAATGGTTCTAGATATGCATATAAGAAGTGAACATCGCTTATAGATATTTATGTGATTTACTCATGCATGGAGTAGTAACGAGGCATTCTTTATCTTTATCATTAAATTGTTAACTGCTCTATTAAATTCTATGAAATAATTTATTCATTATACAATATTATATGCACGGGCTTGGAATTATTTACTTCAATTGTTTATTTGCGCTTTATAAGGGTTGCAAGGTTTTGATGAATGTTTCCTAAAAATATACATATATACATGATTTTAAAACAATGTGCTGAGGGTATGTAAAGAAAATTCTTTCTGTTGTGTATGTGGCGAAAGAAGTTCTAATGTGCTCAATTAAATAAGTCACGGAAGCCGTATTTTGGCGTAAGTAGGAGACTAAGATAAAAAATGACCTCCGATATATATTGTGCTCTATCCACTGCTTATTTATGAAGATTGATAAAAGGTACATACTTATCAATACCATTTGCAATATCAACGGCTCGGGAGAAACAAAGACGTCATTTATCTCAATCCACAATCTATAGCATGATACCTAAAATACAAGAAAAGTTGAGTTTTGAATAATTACATCAAGAATATTCCTATTCTCTTGGTTCCAGATTGTACAAATTAAAAGTAGAACTTGATTTAGAGGTATGAGGGAGGTTATTACAATCTGCTGGACAGTTGAAGATATTAGTAGTGAATAGATTTAGTTCTACTAATGTACAATATGGACCAGGATATAAAGTTGAAAGCGAATATAAAATATTAATATTAAACACAATAAAATGTAAAAATAAAATTAATTAACCCATGCTGCTTTGAAACATTGTAATTATTGACAAACGCTAAATACTTGATAAGAATCTGTAGATTTAGAAAAAACTAGAGAAAAGGAAAATGCAAAGGTTATCTATCTAAGTGATTTCTACAATAAGTATTAAGTTGTTCGCAAAGCAATTTTCTTTTTTCATGGAAACTAATAACAATTCTTTTGTAATATATAGAAAGTGGTTCACAAACTTCGAGGAGGCGATAGCGTAGCCTAAAATATGCAGAAAAGGCTTAATAAACATGGGTCTGCAGATGGATGGTTTTAGAGACACGGTACATTTTGCGTTTATACAACTTTTTTCATTATGTGCAAATAAACAAATAATATAGTTTATGAACAAACAACAAAATCAAAAAGTCAAGTGAGATGTCCAAGGTACCTTCTTTCACAGTAGCCACGACACCCCTGTCACGAGAATCTTAGAAAATTTCCACATTGACTCGTATTCTGTCTCAATTAACTTTTTGTTGTTTGTTCATCAATTGCATTGTTTGTTTGTACAACATAAAAAGGAGTGTGAACGTAAAATGTTTCATATCGCTGGAAACTTGCGGGTCTATGTTCATGAAGAGTTTTAAGCATACATTGGTCCATAGCATCCCCCTGCCTCCCTTAAAATTTGTAAAACATTTTTTAATACCATGTATATTAACCATTTTGGTTTAATACGATTTGTCATTTTTCTGCTAGTAACATGAATAAAGCAGCACAAAACTTCTAATCTTTAAAATATTGAACCAAGTGATTTTTGATGCTTTGATGCTTTCATTGGAATTGAATGTTTTTCCATTTAAAAGAAAAGCTCAAAAGAAATGAGAAGAAATGCGGTAGAACATGCCATCCAACGAGTCTGACGAGTTATCACTTGT
Organism: Dermolepida albohirtum; assembly: GCA_031893035.1. Classification (NCBI taxonomy): domain Eukaryota; kingdom Metazoa; phylum Arthropoda; class Insecta; order Coleoptera; family Scarabaeidae; genus Dermolepida; species Dermolepida albohirtum. The sequence goes on along the minus strand of JAVIWB010003930.1, from coordinate 178,804 downwards.
CTAACATTATCATGTTGAGAGACTACATCTTTTCTGTTAATCAATTCGGACCATTTCTGTTTCATAGACACACAATATTTTCAAATGGCGGCAACCACTACTGAATTATTTGTGAAACTGTATGGTAGAAGCTCGAAAGGAAACATTTCTTTGAAATTCCACCTACAACTCTCATCTCTCATTTCCCAAAACGAGGTGCAGTCTAAGCATTAAAATTACCAGAAAAAATTTTGTAATTAATTTTTCCAATGGCGTTCTGCTAAGATTTCTTTATACACTTCAGACTTTTTTCTTGCTTTGACTACATTCTTACTTTTTCGGCAATAAAAACGCAAATTATGCTGAAAATACTTTTTCATTTTGAAAATTGCACCATAGATAATTAGAAGCTTTTTCTTTATGAATAAACCTTGAAATATGAACTCTCAAAATATGTAGTGACAGTGGGCTTTAGAGTGAAGTTAGCTGATTAAAAATACATCTAGCAACTTTCGCGAGAGACAAGCGAAATTACTTTATGAACAACCCCACTGACAATATTTAGAAGCAATAATTTCTTAAGTCAAGCAAATGGAAAATGCCATAGGTTCACGAAATTATATTTTTTACTGAAAAAGCAATCTTTCAAAGTATGTAATAACATAGCAACATGTGGAAAAGATAAGTGGCGTCTATGTAAAAATTCCGAAAGAGAAAAATTTCAAAGAAGAGTTAAAAGTTAAGAAGAAGAAATAAGCAATGAAACTTAAATGCAGGGTCATTGGAGGACAAGGTATAATTTGGACAAGAGAAAAGTATGGCACCTAACATTATAACTAGGTATGTCTTTACTGTAGTATCGAACAAGAAAAAAATAAGAGGCAAGTTAACAAAACAGGGCAAGAAAGTGTAGAAAAATGTAGTTGATATATGTAAAGCAAAATAAGCAATGGTTATTTGAAATGCATAGGACAGAACGGACGCGAAGAATTCGAAGATAGCTTGATATTCTTAAAATAACAGATGCACATAATGGTAGAAATTAGGGATTAAGTAGCTAGATATTAATAATATAATTGTTAAATAATACTATAAAAGCTTTCAGATTGAATGATTTTGCGTAAAGCTAATGTATTTGTAGACGCCACGAAGGTGGGATATTGCTGGCAATATGTTTAAAAGATACACACGTTGAAGTCAGTTTTAGTATCCAGCATATTCACTAGAATTATCTCCAACAGATATGTCGTTGCTTTAATCTTGTGGACATCTTAAGTAGAAAAGCATATGCCAGTAAAGAAGAATTAAATGTACTGTTGAAACGTTCATCAGCTGCAGAGATTCAGGTTTTTTGGAAATGGTGTTTATACTCTTATTAGTTGTTAGAGAAAAAGTATTTAAACACGTGGAATTTATTTTGATTCATATTATTTTTTTATTTTAAATTTTATTCAGAAAGTCCATTTACACTAGCACATTATTCTTCTTGTGTATGATATAGTGGTAATGCAATGAATTTTTAAAGCAGTAATTGATGATTTTTTTCACATAATGACCTCCTTTTTTAATTGTTCCTCATAAATCAATATCCGGAAAACATATGAGAATGATGAATTCGAAGAGAGATCTAATTAGAAAATTAAATTATGAATGTACCTATATATAACGTGAAGCTGTTCTGAAAATGATATAGTCATTTATTTGTTATAAATTAAGTCGTCGGACTATCACTAAATCACATTTCGTCAAAACTCCGCACACCTGTATCCAAAAATACCCGATGTTTGACAGATTACATTTTTTTCCCGTGTACCGACTGTTGTCCAAGCGGCATCGGGCCAAAAAAACGACGACCGCGACGGATACGACGACGCCACGGCCGACTGCAAAAATAACAATTCCGCCTGCCAGACATGTAAACAATGAAAGGTAAAACTGACAGCTATTTGGAAGTACAAAAAGCGACTATCGAATGACTATTTATAATATTGAACGCAACGTGAGGCGAACGAAGAGTAGGGCAAAAAAATACATTTTGGCAGACGAACAGTCGATATTGTCCGCCACTATTCTTTCGTCGGCTCTGGGGAACTCCTGGCATTTTTTCCTCTCGTGCATTTTCTCCTTCGAATCGACCCACACTCACACTCGAAAGCTACGTTTCTTCATTCATTGTCTGGGATATTTTTTTCGCCGTTACGAGCCATTAAAGAGTTGCTTTCAGTACCACGCATTTTGTATTATAATTGGTAAAAACAAACAATTCTACTGTCTATAAATAAATTATATTCTATAACTCTATTTATCATCTAGATTACGTTTTTACTTTATAGTATTTGATCAATTTAACAAACGGTTTTCGGTAATGAATGCATAACGTTTGACCAAATGTAGAAGTATATAATAATAAATCAGTTTATTTCATTTGATAATAGTAATCCATGCCTTTACATTGTCCAACATCTTTATAATAATTAATAAATTAATATTACACCCGCGCTCGTGGAACTTTTTAAGATCTTTGACTATCAGTATTCACTTAAACGAGAAGGAAAATCACGAAAAACCTCTCCGGACAATAGGCCGTCGGATTCGATCTCGACATCTTTTCTATAATAAACTACTAACTACTGAGCTTTCAGTCGGCTATAATCTAGCTTTAATATTATTTGATAATAATAATGTGTTTATGAATGAATAATGAATACGATCACTAGTAATCAAATAAACGCTAATTAATATGGATCTGCAGATTTTCTCAACGCGTACCCTATTGTATATGAAAAGCATCTAGATGTATTGCGTGAAGCATATACATCTACGTCCTCAAGAAGATGACACCACATAATTTTCACATGGATGACAGTGACATTTTGTAACGTTTAGATAATATATTTTGACCAATTCCTCTTTCAGAATATATTTCATCCAGTCTGAAAAAGTTTTAAGAATCATTTGTATACTCAGATAATATATGTTTAGCCTGACGTTGGTACTAAATTAGGCAACTATATACATACATATATTAGTTTAACAGCTATATATGCAGAGAACATGTCAGAGATTCTAAGGCTGCAAGGCAAGAACCCTTCATAGGAAAAACAAGCCAGCTTGGCATGAACCATTGTTGATTTATGGATAAAAATACTTAATGCTGCGAAGGTAAGCATTATATAACAAATGACTTTGATGTCTGCCGGGTAGACCTGAAATGGTATTTGTAAGGCTAAAGTGCAAAAACTGATAAAATGGCCAGATTAGATAGAGGCTAAAACAGTCGTAATTAAGGCCAACTTCAACAGCTATACTTGCGTACGCGCAAGGATCTTTTAATTCTTTAAGTAAATTGGATGGAGGTTCCGCTCAAATAATTCATGCAGATTCCAATAGAGTTTAGAATTTACAAGTTGAGTTTTGTGTGTTATTATATTGTAAACTATTCAATTAGGTATTTACAGTTTGCAATGCGTATATCTTTTTGTTATAGATCATATTGGTCTCAATTTAATCATTTTAAAATTTATCCATCGAAGAAATTTTAAAAGTTAGTTGTACATCAAGGCTTCTGTAGATTTATACCTTTAAAGCTATAGGTACCTTTTAACAAAGAGATTTCATTTATAAAAAGTGATCGTGGAAAAGATTTACGAGCTTTGTAAAATTTTGCTTTTAAGTAAGTGTTTTTACTCAATTGTTCCAGAATGGGCAAGCAAAACTGCTCAAGCTTATAAAAGTATTTTTATTTATCATGTAAATTTTTAAAAATTTTTTTCCTGAAAGGTATTACTCCATATTTGGAATACCATGGTTTAAAAAATTCAATCTCTTGGATTAATTTCTGAATATCGATCAAAAACTGAAGTAGGAAAATGGCTTAAAACATTTACTTAAGTGGGAGACTGTTTGTACTGTCATGTCATACAAACTACGACATGAAAATATTGATAAATATTACGATTATTTGTTAGAGATATACGAGTACATAGAAGAAAGTAGTATATTTCCTCCTTCTGTGTGGGCAGAGTAAAGGGTATTGGTTATAAGAACAACTAATGCTTGTGAACCGTTTCATGCATGTACAATTGAATTCTTCTTTTTATTCTACCTTTTCTTGTACATATGTTTTTATTGAAAAGTTTAAAAATATTAAATTGACACATATGTTAAAATATAATTAAAATTATAAATAGAACTGGTAAAGATCACTTGAAGAACTTTGGACTATATAAAATGTACTTCGTATTAGTTTTACCACACAAAATATAAAATAAACTGAAAATAAAATAAATATTACTTAAATGAAAGCTATCTACTATTAAAATGTTTGAATAATAAAAATAGTTTGCGTTCAGAATACCTATGGAATTATTGATAATCCCTAACTCTCCGCGCCCAATTTATCTCTTCAAATAATCTTCTTAATGATCTTCCGTCCAGTTGGCCCCCGTTCAACTTCAATAGGCACATGCAAAAAATCTGAGAGACTCCAGAAGGAAATGAAAACTACAATAGATATAAAAAGGTGTCAGTGAAGGAGGCTATAAAACCTCCTCCACTGACTCCTAAAATGAATTGAGGTGGCCATCTCAAGTAATTTTAAATCTTAAGACTGTGCCAAATATTAATAAATTGCTATTAACGACCTCAAGTTCATCTCTCTTACTGGAACTGTGCATGTTATTGCTGCAATTTATTAACTAGATTATTAGTTACCATTCATCCTATATTAACGTATAATTTACGTTTCTTTTGTTGATTTTGATATTAATAATAACTGATTGGACTGATACGTGTATAAATTTCAATCTGTGAGAGGCAATTGTGAATAATTGGCTATTAAGACAATACATAAACGTTTGTCTAAAATTAGGCTTGGGATAATTTAAATGCTCATCTTAAAACACTTATCTTTTGATATGCTACATTTCGTTTCCTTTTGTTGTTCTCTCATTTCATACTGAACCTCCACCTCCAGAACAGGTCACGAAAAACTTTATCGAGATATTCCCGTTACTAGAGCGGGAGATACGGTCGAAAAGTTTCCTTCTCCAACGACGAACTTTTAACCAACCACCCATTGTAATTACCACTCTCACTTTTGTTTTCCTCTCCGGAAAAGCTAAACATCTCCGGAATACATGTTCTGTGTATATATAAGGCGACATATTATCCGCGTGAAACAAGTCGCAAGTTCTCTTCTGTTCTTATCTCGTCTTCATGTGTCGTTGTTGTTTAACACGTTGATTTATATCTAAACTTATAAATACAGTTCCATTACTGTAATCTGGTCTTATGTTAAATGTTTGTCTTTTCCAGTAGATTTTTATCGTCGCCTTTAAGTAATTTAATTTCTTCATTTATACGGTGTGTTTAATACTTTGATCCGAAATGTTTGTTTTTTTATAATATTGGTTGTCGGAAAAACCATGACGTATTTTTTCTTTGTTTCTCGTAAATCAATAAATTATAAATTGCTCTTTTCTTTAATAACGTTTCGCAATCTTTTATCTTTGCGGTTAATTATTCCTCGTTCATTGAAGGATTTAGCTGCTAATTCACAATTTCATCAGAGACGAATGTTATATCATGCAAGAAATTTTGAAGAGAACGAGACTAGTGAGAGTCTGAAGGGGCAAGTTTCGGTGAATATGATGGGTGTGGGAGTGCATCCTGTCCAAGATCGAATAATTTTTGACGGGCGACCAATTTATGTTTAGTGTCACGTTGTAATGAAATACGATTAAAGATCTCTACACTTTTTGGTGATCTTTAAAATTCCACCACACTAAGAGCGTAACCTTCTTCCGATGAATGTCTTTCTTCGATGACGTTTGAGACGAATCTCCAGGTAGGGACCAATATCTTTTTCGTTTCGTATTGTTGTAAATAATCCACTTCCCATCACCAGTCGCCTCAAAAAGAGGATCGCTTCCAAGTGAACTGAGAGATCATGAGCAATGGAAGTTCGTGAATTAACATTGAAATTTATGCTTTTATCGAGCATTGTCACTATAAACTTTGCGCAGCTTTTCACAAGCTTTATAAAATACCAAACACCAATCAAATTGCAGATTTCTTTTTCAAAATGAAGTTAGATCTGTCAGCTGTTATGTAAGTGTGGCATAAGGGTAGACGCGAATGACTACCTCTTGTAAAAATAAATGTGCGCCATCTGCTGCAATGCACCACGACTTTCTCGACAGACCAATGTGATAATTATGTGTAATCTACTACTCTTCGCGCCTTGTTAATGCTTTCTCGACTATAGACATTTTATTTTTATTGTATGTTCAGTTTATTATGAACATTTTACTTCAAACTAAATACCACTTCAAAGGAAACGCTTCAACAAGTATCATGTGTCTTTGTCGGGATAATACTTTGGCGACATTAAACCAAACTAACAGAAATTCTCTTAACTGTTTGTTTTCAATAAAGAAATACAATCGAATAACTTTCATTTATGTATAATTTTGGCAATAAAAAATCTCAAAAGACTATCACAAATATTTCTTAATTAATACTGATTCCTTCGTGTATTAAAGTCAGTATCACTAATGATTTTTCATACATGATCCCGGATGCTTACATACACCTGTCTAATATTGCGAGTGTTCTTGTTCTAGAACCTTGTGATCCTTCTAGGAGTTTCTCGTTTGCGCATATTTGCGTGTTGTCCAATATAAGTCTCGTAACAATATATAATTATCATATTCTACAGCTTATACATTATTGTTACTCTATGAAAGATAAAAATGTAGGAAATGTAGATGTAGCTATGGGAGAAACAAATACGAATTGTAATGAGGTAGATGATAAAATTTTAGAATGAATCGGTGGTTAAAGGTATTCATAAGTCAAAAGATCATATTTCTGGTAGAATTATATTTCATACAAAAATTAAAGTTTATTCAAATATGTAGGATTCTATAATATTAATTGGCTCTACCATCGCCTTTCGGTGATATATTTTTAACTAATAAAATTTAAAATAAAACATACTTGGTATAGTTTGACAAAATAATTGTTTCACTTTTTTACGTACATTTCGCTTTACGGCATCATCAGAATGTTTTTAATTTTTATGAAACCAAATATGTTATATTTTTAATTTTATCCAGGATTCTTATTGTAATAAAATTTAATTAGTTTTTGAGTTTCTCAGTAATTATTTGATATAGTGCAAGTAAGATCGTTCTTTAAGATTATTACCATTTACTTTTATTTATGTGCTTCTTTTTGGTAACCCTTTGCCTACTCCTGTAGCTTTAATTTGATTTATTATTATTGATTTTTTTTCGTTTATATTAAGAAACCTTTAGTAACCTTCTATAATGACACGTTTCAAACGATCTTATACACATACAAACTTGAAGTTAATGCTAATACTCTTTTGTGGTATTCCCTGGTGAACATCCGATTTTGGTGTTAAAATAAACAAGATTATTATATTTACTTAGGAAAGGTATTAGAATTGTATCAAAAATATCCAAAAAAAAATAAAAATTAAACTTACACAAAAAGTAAATTTTCATTAATTCGGTATCAAAATTATATTGGAAATGAATAAAATAAAACGCATTTTCGGTGGTGAATCTGATTAAAGCTAACACGGTTTTGAGTGAAGGTAAATTCGATGGAGCCTGTGTTTGAATATAATCACTTAAGGCTGATATATATCCACATTAATTTTCATATTCTGTACACGTATTTCGACAACTCTGTTGTCATCATCCGCAGATAATTAAACAGTGTCGCACCTGGAAGCTACAGCAAAAACCCGCACGAAACAAATTCCGTACACGATCTGTACCGTCGAAAGCCAAAGCGCATACTGTGCGTTACAGCGTGCATCACTGTATGTATTTTTGCAATAGATTATCGCCTCTACTTTACCTCCAGCTTAATTTGAGCGACAAATTTAAGCTTGAAAGAGTTTAAACGCAGATGCAAGTTCAGTCATCTTATTAAACTTAACTCCAGAGACAAACTTTCGAGCCGCTTATTAGAATCTTAAGATCGTGTTTCTATCATGTGTGTATTTACTAATTTGCCCAACCTAAGATCAGCCGTTAGTCAAATTCACTTGTGATATACATTTACGACATTTAATTCTTATCAGTTGTTTGGTGTGAACACAACATTTCAATTTATACTCAAAAAATATAACAGCTATAAACTTTCTTCATATTAGAAAAAAGTTCTTGTAAGAGGCTATCTACTGTTCAAAAAAGTTGCTAATAATTGACTTACATTTGTAGTTCAATAAAGCATCATTATAGTACACTATTATTAGCATCAAATTATTATAGGAATGATATTTACGCACCACAAAAAGATGCTCATTAAATTAACAAGATTGTTTTGCATAAGCTTATACGCCAAAAAGTTGCACCTTATTTCTTAATTCCGAGACCTATAAAACATTCATGACACTCTACCAAGGAACACTGATAATTATAAAAGTTGTGTCCCCTCCAGCTAATATTTATTTAGACTCGACTACTTTGAACATCGTCCTCAATGAAAGAAGGGTGGAGGTAAAGGAGGAAGAGGAGGAGAACGCAGAGTAAATATCATCATCTCGTTCTGCTTACCTAACTACTACTTTGTAATTATTTAATTTGCATGGTAAGTGATAGGTAGAAGACCCGACGGGGCCGCTCTTCCATATCGTCGCCGTCGCTGTCGTCAAAACTTTTACTTTGCCGCCGCATCGTAATACACCTTCCTACTAACTTATTCTTTCTCATTAGCGCGACTACTACCCTGACAACTCTCTGCATGGTTTCGCAGCGGTTGCGTTCAACTGAGAGCCGCTACCATAACATTTTATCCGTCGACAAATCGAGTTAGCCGTTTTCATTACGTTAAGTAAAGGTGGAATTTTTTAAAAGTACCTATAGAGTGCGGCGTCTGGTTCGCGTGTTTTTATTTATATAAAACATCATCTACCTTTCTGTTTTAAAGTGTCTTCACTTATGAATACTTTGTTGCTGTCTGGAACTACGTAATTGAAGTAAAATTAATTCATGCAAATTTCAGTAATATTTAGATTGTACATTATGAGTAATTTGAGAATTAAAAACTTTTATAATATACAGCGTTTTGATCAATAAGGTTGATATATAACCCCTTTCCACAATTAACTATTTGTAAATTCTGTATACGCATTTCGACAACCAAGTTGTCATCAATAATTTCAAAGTGTCGCACCTGGTAAAACACAAAAAATTACAAACTCCGTACGCGATCCACACCGTTGAAAACCAAGATGTGCACCAAGATGTGCACTATGCACAGTGCACATCTTGGTTTTCACGGTATGATTCCATGTTTTTTCGTACAATCGCCGTTTTTACCAGGTGCGACAAAATTATCTGCTGATGATGACAACTTGGTTGTCGAAGTGAATTTACAAAAGTTAATGAAAGGGGTTATATCTAACCTTATCATGGCTCCATCAAATTCAACTACAGCGTTGCCGAAAAAAATTAAAATTTTCGTCAGAAAAATTAATAACTTAATCACAAAAATTACTCAATTCCTTTTATTAATATTTTTTACTATGATTCCATGTGTCTTTCGAAATATTAAACATAAGTGTTTTGAATTTTCTAAATCATGCCAAATATCGTTGTAGAAAATAGGAAGGATTCGTTGAATAAGAATTCAAGTAGATAAGAAGTAACTTTATTCAATAATTCTCCTATTCTGTATACGTATTTCGACAACTAAGTTGTTATCATCGGCAAATAATAAATAACAGTGTCGCACCTGGACCCACGTCAAAACTTGCACACAAAGTCCAGACACACACATTATGTGTGTTTGGCTTTTGATAGATTAAAGTCTAGCACGGACACTGAATAATTATGTGCTGACGATGACAACTTAGTTGTCGAAATGCGTATACAGAACACGAAAGTCATTGTGGATAGGGGTTATATTAACCTTAATTGATTAATTTAATCAACCACAGTCTCCATTCAAATTTAATTCTCTATTGTCGATAAGATTTTGATACAGATGCGTTTCGTCTATTTAGGGACTTATTAATCAATCTTAGTCCTTGATAAGTTCGGGATAAGTTCGCCTAGTGTATTTTTCTTAGTTCTTAGTTAGGTTTTTCTATTCGAAAGATGGAAATATGATTTCTTTTTAACTGGGATGAGCGTGATTGACATCAGTGTCTTTGCAAATCCAAGAATTATTAATTAACAATTTTTTATCACTAATAATGAAGTTTGTTTTGATCAATATAGAAACGCCGTCTATACGTAATAATGATTCAATTGAGTCTTGAAGCTTTTTACGACCACGAGACTACTAACTTCATTGAAATTCATTGAAAATTGATATCTGAAAGAATATCGGGAAAATGAAAAACAGAAAATTTAGTTCATAAAAATTATAATCAAAACCTTAATTTCATTTCCTTCAATGAAGTCACCCTGAGACATACCAATCACAGAACTTCTTTATGCTTTCATGCATTTCCCGAATTTTTAAAATGTAAATGTAAAATGTAAATGTAAAATGTTAAGTAGCACTTTCTATAATTCATATAATAATATTAAAATTTTGTTTTGAATTTGGTTTTAGAGAATAGAACTAACTGTTAAGTAAAATCAAGCGAAATGAGCATGAATGCTCTGTTTTTGTAAACAAAGGTCTATTACGGTGCAATTATTTGTCAAAAATAATGGGATTTATTTTTTTCGAGATAAGAATGGTATTTGTGAAAACAATCATTTGTGTATATAAGAATCGATCGCCTTTTTGGAAAGATGTGTCTGTGTGATGCAGTTGAGTCTTAAAGGTAGAACTTTTAAATTGTAAAATCGTAAAATCCGCATTCTGAAAATTGCTGCTAACCTTACTCAATTTCTCACATATTAACCTATAGAGCTATATAATCTTTCTTCATATAAAGCATATGTGGAAAGGTTATATAGGTTTGTAATAATCATTATTTTGATCATCGCATTGTTGGACGGATTGAATAAGGTGGGAAAGATTATAATATCAACTTTGTTTTACTGATTTACGTGGGTAATGAACTAATTTTGATTCACTAGGTTAAACACCTAAAGTTAATGAAGCACCGGTTCTTTGATCTCCTTTTCCCCTTCCAATTTTTTATATACGAATTAGATCTTTAAAAAAAGCTAGCACAATTATATTTAAATTTATTAATTTCGAATTATACTGTACTTCAATTGAACCCGCTGTACTACATTGGCACTCTTCCTCCATCAATCATGTCCAATGTTTTCTTCTTGCCATGCTGGGCAGGTTGGTGATATTTCTTCCTAATTTTTAACTCGTGAGTAGTTTGTAAATTGATCATGTTTCATATAATTCTAAATTATATTTCATAACCTCTAATGAAGAATTAAATGATTTTGAAAGAACACAAATAAGATGTGGTTTTTCTACTGTCTTTGGCTTGCAATTTAAGGTTACATAATAGCTCAACTGTTTTATTTAAACTGGTATCTATTTGTATATTTTTGAAAGTAAATTAAAGTGTATCTCTCACATTAATTTTAGTCTAATTCGTACGCCTACTTTTGAACGGTTCTGTTTATGAAATTTTTATATAAAATCTCGAAGGAAAAACAATAGCTAGTATTATTTACGAACAAACATCAAACAATTGAACACGACAACTTTTATTTTAAGTTATATATTGTCTTGTAATATACATCTCACGTGCTTTTATCGGTTAAACCAACAGACTTACATTTTGGACTCGCTTCTGTCGTTGCGGTGAAAATCAAGGTAAGAGATTGATGGTTCGAAGCGGGGAAGGTTAGCAAGCGACTTGACAATAATGGGAGCTGTTTTAACAATGGAAATGCCGCTTTAGTGTTTGTGCTTCGGCCTCACAATATCTCAACCATCGCTAGACGCCTTTGAGAACGCTATTTGTGTCTCTGTCCTCCTTGTGAGTTAGCGGGCGCGCGTATGTGTTAGTGTGGGGGTCTGTCGGAGTGTATGCGAGGTATGCAGGTGATTTCCACGTGAAACTCACTTTAATTAGTTCACTGTCAAAACACCATAGTGCCGTTGTTGTCGGGACTTCAATGCCGTGCCTGCGATATGTTTGGAACGACGTTGTGAGGAGCTGATGTTTTGGACGTCCATTATGTACCCTATTGAGAGTACTTACGTATTACCTATCAAGTTTGTGATGGGGTTTTTATACGTTTATGGATAACAAAGCTAATGTATTATTTTACATTAAATTTACAAATGCCGAAAAAGGTCTTTGAATATTATTTCACATGTTGCATTCCCATCTGTAAACAAAAAATATTTAGTTTTAAATTATTTATGATTATCATTATAAGTTTAAATATAAATATAGATTCTTTCTGTTTTTATAACTCCGATAAAATATTTCGAATTACCGATGTTAGCCTTCTGAGTTTTAATTATTTCAAGAATGCCATTGGTGATCATTTTGCTCGTTTTGTAATGTAATATATTATTCTTCCGTAATTGAAACTTTTAACGAATTCTATTTAGAGAGAAAGAAATTCTGTATAAATACAATGCATTTTTTCAAATAATTATAATATATTTATTTGCCTAATAGAACATACAATATTCCAATTACAGGACAAAAAATATAAATAAGAAAATATATGTGGGTCGTACAATAATATATATCGAAACAATAAATTAAATAGTAAGCATTAAAAGCAAAACGAGTTGTTCGATTAATACAAAAAAAAGAACAAATAAAAAAATAATAAAATAAAAGAAAAATGGGATAAACTATTCTAAAATAAAGACAAAATTTATGCAATAATAAATTACATTAAAAAGCGAGCAAAATGATCTCCAACGGCTTCTTTGAAGTAATTAAAACTCAGAAAGTTAACATCAGTAGTTCTAGACATTTTATTGGAATTATTACACATTAGGTATAACGGAGACCTAACAAGTATGTTCGTGGAAACGGTAGGTAGAATGTGACAAAAGGGCGAGATCGAAGTTGTAGTACAGAAATGTTTAATAAGCCCAAAATAGGAGAGGAATCAATATTATTGTGAAGAAGGCTATACAAGAAACATCGACTAATATAATTACGGCGAAGAGATAAAGAGGGTATATCAAAACGAAACAATAATGAAGCATAATTAAGAATTCGGAGATAAATCGTTAGTTTTGCACTGATTAGATATACTAATTATATCTGTTTAAAGTTGTTCGCACTCCTCCAAAATATACACCGGCCGATAAACCTTTAGATCATCAGCGAAGAGCAAATTATCTCATATAATTTGGTTAGTGAGATCATTAATGAAGATAATAAATACGACAAATCCCAAGTTAGATCCCTGAGGCACACCAGACGAAGGACAATAAGGAACGGACGAGAAGCTATTGAAAAAAACGTGATATCTATTATTCGGATACGATCTAAAGAAAGCAGCGAGTGAATTACTTAATCTGAATGCTTTCAGTTTGAATGAAATGATTCCATGGTCTACGCTATCGAATGCTTTAGAGAAATCGGTGTAAACTACATCCACCTGACACTGAGAATCCAATATCTCAACAACCCGTTGACTGAAAGTACTTAGATTTGTCACACTAGATATGTGATGTGCGATGTAACGTTGACTAGATGAAATAAAAGTGCGTATATACAGAGAGATTTAGCTCGCTTAAAGTATGTACGTGTCGAAGACACTTTGGAGTGGTCACTTTTATTAGATCTGAAATACAGGAGAATCAAGAGAATATCAACATGCCACTTAAATTCGAGTTAGATTTACGATGAAATATATTCGCATACGATTGCTTGTGTACATACATATTAACATAAAACATTCATAGAAAGAGTCTTATATTCAAAAATATTATACTGTATGAGTGTACTTACCATGTAACATAGATCTTAATCTCAAAATTTGTTTATACTTCCTTAATAAGCGCAGCAATATGTTATAATATGTTACATATATACTATAATTGGACCATATAATCTGTTGGCCATTATATTTTTATTATTAAAACCGTACAGATTGTATGACGATCTAAAGGTCTAAAGAATTAATTTGTCGATTCATATTTGACATGTAATAAAATGCTATGTTAAATAAAATTCTAAAAACTAAAAGTGGTAACTAAAGAGAATTAAGAAGATGGAGGAATATGGCTTAAAGGTAGAGTATAGGAGAGTAAACCATGCCATAAACCTTTTAATTCGAGAATGACTTCCTACATAAAATCAGAATCATAATTTTCATAGTTTAAAAAGCCTTCATATCTGAATTGAGTGTTTTTTGCACAGATAAAGTCATAATAGCGTAGTTTTAATGACCAACGAATATCGTAAATGAGATTTGGAAAGCAAGGTAGATAAAAAAGGAACCATAATTCTAAAGTTCTGGGAATTGTCCAATATTCGTTACTGGTGCTTAAATTTTGATGCGTTGTAAGAGATTTTCTGGCGCTTTATAAATTCCAGCAATATTTTAATGACTTGTCAAAAGTTTTCTTTCTGACAGGTTCAAGATTTGGTTCCCAAGAATTAACTAGTGTATTTTAGATAAAGCGGATTATTTTGAAAAACAAAATTATTTCTTTTCAGAAATTCTGTTGTTTTTTTTTGTAATTAAAATGTTCCAGAACAGTCCTCGTACAAATAACCGTAACCGTGATAATCGATATCGTATACACATTACTTGTCATAATCTCAAAATAACTGCATAAAAATATTTTAAATCGCAAGCCCCAATTAAATTTTACTTAAATTTATTAATTAGTGTTCTCTTAATACAGCTCTTACTATTTCTCTGATTTCGTATGTTAAATTCAATGAAGCTAGTACCTTCGAAAAATATAAATTATGAAACTATATTTGAGGCATATTTATCTCTTTTTCATCACTTGTTCGATAAACAACGCTGCAGAAACTCGCCACGTCGAGGTTAATATAACTTTAATCCCACTTTCAGTCATTGATTCCTAATGCGAACGGCTCTCCGAGGGTTTTAACCTAAACGACTATCGGACTGAAGGTCCCACATAATCCGCAATCTGTGCAGTTCCAAATCGAGAGGCATATCACTGTAACAAAGATGTGTCTTCCAACCTTTCCGAAAGTAGCGAGTCGACCTGTTCAACCCCAGACGCCCAACATTATATACAGACACTCTTCTCTGGATTTCGTCCCTTAAAATCTACTGTATCATGGCTTGAAAGCCACTCTCAACAGTGCATATATATATATATATATATATATAACGGCAAATAATCCGTTTAACCTGTGCTGACATAACTTTCCCATTTCATAGGAGGCCACACACGAAGGCTTCTGCAGCGATTAACTTTACTAGCACATAACTCGATGATAACTGGTGATCATTAAAAGCTTCTCCGTTTATGAACTCGAGTGAGTGCTTTTGGAAAAACTAAATTGATTAACTGTGGAGCACTTTCGCTATTTTGTTCTTCATTCTTTCAGATTTTCTTTTGGCGTGTCGTCCTCATCTCGAGTGAGCAGTGTAAATGGAAATAATGTAGTTACTATGCAAGAAGTATACGAAAATAATCGGTATACGGGGCTTCTCCAGAAAATAAGTTCTTCGTGAAAATAAAAAAGCGTCGAATGTATTTTGAAGATTTTATTACATCATTATATGAACATCTATTTTTTGTATCCCCTCTTCACGGAAGAATTCCTCCTGTAACGCTAACCATGTCGTAACATGTTCTTTCACCTCC
The DNA here is from genome assembly GCA_031893035.1 of Dermolepida albohirtum. Lineage (NCBI taxonomy): Eukaryota > Metazoa > Arthropoda > Insecta > Coleoptera > Scarabaeidae > Dermolepida > Dermolepida albohirtum. The sequence continues at coordinate 163,075 of JAVIWB010003930.1, read as the reverse complement.
TAGTTTTTATTGAGCTGCTTGCCAGGAAGAAAATAGGACTGGATGCGAGGTGTGGATTTTGGCTCAGTAAAAGTTCTACAAGTATTATGTCAATTTTGTAATGTTAGGACGAGCATTGTTACAACACGCCTTGTTTTACATTGCACAACACAGTTTTATAAGTGTTTTGCAGTAATCATTAACGTTAATAGTCTTACCTCATGAAATCCATTAATAAAACGCCCTGTCTATTCTAAAACATTGTGCATGTGATATTTCGAGGGTCAATGGTAGGTTAGTTTTCATCTTTGAAGATGAAGGATTGTGTCTTCACTAAAGGGACTGTTTTCTTCATTCTGAAGTTTAATGGAAAAATCTGTGTCTCATCTCCAATGACCGCCTTGGTTATAATAGATCAAAAACTGAAATGTGCTGGTTTGGCGTTTTGGTTTATGTTGCTCTATATGAGTTTTTGGTACCCAGCGAGTACAGTTTTCGAAAGTTGAGTGAATTAGAAACAATTTTATGAAGCCGTAAACGTGAAATTTAAGAAAAATGACCAATATTCATTTATACATATCCTTTCAGGTCGTGAGGCCGATGAATCGTTCTTCACCGTCGTCTTGTCTCCGCTCACCAGTCCTGGCCTTCGTCTTCCCGGTGGAATCTCTTTGCCGTCTCTCCTCCTTTTGGGATTTTGGGCCCCTGTAACAACAGAGAACCCGGTAGCCTCTCCATTCAATACTCGGACATTCATTCCGTAGATCTACAATTGCTCACCCTGCATACGTTGCGCAAGTGTTTGAATGTGTTAGTGTGTCCACGTACTCATGTTTGTGTAGTGTGTATCCATATTGTGGATGTGTGTGTGCGCACTCGAATATGTGTGTGTGTGCGTGTGGGGGGCATAACTCTCATTCGTTCATGCTCATCCAACAAATAAAAAAGAACTCTAACTTAACTTTTCCCACTTTGGCCATGGTTGGTCGTCGTGGTCGTCCTCCTGGCTTGCGTGCCCGTGCGTGTTGATGTGATTTCAAGCACGCCTTTCTGGGTATATTATGTGCTCGTCTCTTCGTCTACAGTAATCAATTCATCATTATCCAAGGATAGGCGCTTACCTCACCGTGCACATTTTCACATCTTTATGAAACTCTTATATCCATCGTCTCATTACTGAATTGCACTTTTCCCACAAATGTCATAAATTCAATAGGTTTGAAGTTAGTTGTCTTCAGAAAGGGAATTATGGCTCCTAGCTCGCATGAGGCGGGATTTTCAATTTTTTTGAACATTGTCAACATTCACCATAAAATTAAGACAATATTCAGTTGATTCAAACTCACGTGTTATCTCTTCCCAGTGAGTCAATGAAACTCTAGAGTATGCGTTAATTTGCAACATTAGCGAATATGTTTACAAAATAAGGAATTCAATTTATGTTTATTAAATGTAATTTAGTTAATTAAAATTATTAAAAGCACATTGAAAATATTTCAAAAAGGACTAAAACAGTATTATAAGATGTATTCAAATATTTTAATAGCTAACCACTTTGTAGAAAAAGCGCCCAAACTATACCAGTACTTTTGAAAGCAATCAACCTATTAAGAATGTTTCGATTTTTAAAGACAACGATATAGATAATAATGGTGGATTGTGTATAAAGAAATATATTTATATTTCTGTCTACAGTACCATATTTTACGGCCAAAGTTTTAAAAAACGTCAATGCTATCGCTATTCAGTAATAAATTTTTGGGGAAAACCGAATCTTTGGAGTGCAGCCAGTTGGCCGCCCAGTTTATCAATTGACCACTAGGTATCTAGAACACATCCTGTCTTATTACATCATCAAAGAGGAAATTTAGGAGACGTAACTGTAATAAAGTGTCGAAAGTAAATAATCCTTTCCATATATGTATAATTTGCCAGATCTTATTCGTCTGATTTATTATACATAAAACATTTACTTGATCTTAGAGAGATTTATATTTGCATTGGAACTGAAATTTCGTAAGCATTGGATTATGTGAAAACTAGGTTGCTTTTATTGGGAAACTAACTATTAATATAAATAATAATAGTCACGCAGGAATACTTGTAAAACAATCAAATAACATTACCAATATTTGTGTTTGTTTAGTAGTCATATTCGTTTCCATTGGAAATTAGCAACTACGAAGCCAAAATTATTTCGATCTTCGACTTTAAAGAATTCTGCTTGTCAATTTTTTCAGCATTGTTGCTTACAAATGCCTCCTCCTCTTTTCTTTTGATATTTTTTACACATTCTCTATCACAGAAACAGACTATTTTGATTTTAGTTAACGGTTTCTCATACTTCTCATTCTTGGTGATGCTTCCTCACGACTGGTATGTGAAATCCATGAAGTTTTCAATATTCTAATATCCTTCTGTACAGCTACAATTTATGTCTATAGTACTCAAACTAATGCATTTACTGACTATAATAAAATCGACTATATTCAGCATGTAAACGTTTACTGAGATCAGGGTTAAACCTTATTTGTAATCGTTTCATTTCATTAACTGACTTTCAGCACTAAGAATTCTACGAGCAAAGTTATGCTACAAGTACCTAGATAATAATAGAATTAATTCTATTATTTTTAGAAGTACATAACAACGCGCGGATCGCTTTCTCATATCTAAATCTTGATTTAACATGTGACAAACACGTTCTTTGGACATACTCATAGCCTTTGCTATCTCTCTCACTTTAATTCGACGGTCCTCTAGCACTAGTTGGTGAACTTTAGCGATGTTATCGTCAGTAGTTGCAGTTTTTGGACATTCCGAACGTACATCGTCTTACGGCCACGTTTAAATTCAGCTGCCCAAAATTTCACTATGGTAAATGTTGGTGCAGAGGCACCGTACACAGAGTCCAACTCATCGCATAGGTATATTGCCTTTCAAAAACAAATATTTAATGACAGCTCGATACTCGACACTCATATCGACTCATTCAAACGACTTTGAAATAACAACTGCGCGTCCAAAATGGCTGAAACTTTGATGGTGACAATAGATACACAACTACATTCTCTAGCTTTTATTGATGAGCGCTGCCATCTTCACGTTGAGGTCGGAAACTTTTCAGACCACCCTCATATATATATATATATATATATATATATAAAATACAAATATAACAATTTAACTTTGTGTGTAGTTATTTGCTTTCGGAAGTCTATATATTAAACAGACAAGTATTTTAGGTAAATGTAATACTTTATTATTTCTGCATATGCTTCTAGTCCATCCATGTATGCTAACATAAATGCGTAAATAGTTGGTTCCTTTGGGAACTCAGTATGTCTACCATAAAGTAATATTGAATGAACTCTGTATCATTGTTAAAGGAAATGCATTTTCTCCTTGTCTTGCAATTCTCTTGATGTCTTGAAGGTAACGATGCCTGTGGTTGATTAACTTAATCACTGAAGGTTGATATATAACCCCTTTCTACATTAATTTTCGTATTCTGTATACTTATTTCGACAACTAAGTTGTCATGATCAGCAAACAATTAAACAGTGTCGCACCTAGAAAACTACGGCAAAAATACCCGTACGAAGAACAAATTCTGCACACGATCTGTACCGTTGAAAGCCAAAACGCACACTGCAGTGTGTGTTTTGACTTAGTTGTCGAAATGCGTATACAAAACACGAAAATTAATGTGAAAATGGGTTATATATCAACCTTCAGTGATTAAAATAACTTAGTCTAGTGAAAATTTGTAACTTTTGACAATTTTGTAAGTGTTTTCCCTATGTATCACTTTATGTTCATTTAACTAATTATTGATTAATTCAACTTATGAAAAAATTACATCCAATATTTTCTTGAATTAAGAAATTCGTTTTTCTCAGTATAAATATTTATATTTGATCTTTTGTTTGACATATTATTTTTATGTAAGTGTTGGTAGTTTTATTCACTTGTCCAATATTTTTAGTAAAATGTTTGAATTATATTTCACGCATTTGCATTATAAATACGTTCTTCTTTCTACGTGTTAAAAATTTCTACCATAAGTACACAGTAGAAAGATGTTCGAAATCAAGGAAATAAAACTTGCTGCTATGTTGTAAATATTATAATTTTTTGTGCGCTGGGTTTGACACTTTTTATCGAGCCATAAGTTGTAAGGCTATGGAGAGACTCGTACAAATGAAAAACACGTTCACTATATACAGTTTATTTAATATTAAAACATACGGAAATATAAGTAAAGCTGCTGAACAATCGACCTTGTTCGTTCAGGATGTGACGAAGAACTCACTATATGTCTGTCACTTTCCTAGCAGCTAAACTCGGTCGTTTAGTGCTAAGGCTGATCGTGTAAAATGTGACGGCATAATTCTAGGAAAGAAGTAATAAATGCATATAAACGAAAGATATTCTAATGGATAATAAAACATTTTAAGATTTATGGGACAAATAACCAGATGGAATTAGCACATTAATCTCTTCAAGAGAAAACCCAACATAATAAATGTAAAAATGTGAATGATTAGAAAATGTTTACGGTACCCGCATGCATAAAATTACTTATTGGTAAAATTCTCTTGAATTTTAAGCTTCTAGAATATACAGGCGTTCCATTGAAATTTAGGCATTATACAAAAATTATTATGATAATCACCTAGAGAATTGTAATGGGTGTTTTTTTAAGCTGCATGAGAACTATAGATATCGATAACTATGATCTGGTACGTAGACTTCCGCGGTCGTGGTCCATGCTGTCTGCTTCTGGGCTTCAACTACTACACTAAAACTGTTTTCAGTTTCAGTGCAGTAGTTGGGCCCTGAAGATGTCCCATACAAATAGGTACGAAACGTCGGCAGATATACAAGTGGCGCGGTTCCAGCCCGGAAGCCCAGAAGCAAATATCGATAACTATGGTTTGACAGCTAATAATGTCAAACTGTGTTGACATTTATGTTCAGTAAGGTTTGGCAAGTCATCATGAATAGTTTAACGCCAGAACAACGCTTCCAAATTGTGGAAATTTACTTTGAAAAAAATAAATCTGTTCTGGAAGTTTATAGAGCACTTCGTCCATTTTCTCGATTTAAAACCACCAACGAGACAAAGAAATGTCGATTCATCGTCGTTCTCAACTTGTTGGCCTTTGTCCTTCGACTACGTGGAAAATTTTACATAAGGATCTTGGCTTACGTGCCTATAAAATACAGCTCGTGCAAGAATTAAAGCCAAATGACCATCGTCTGCGTCGCATTTTTGCTAATTGGGCTCATTTGAAACTGGCCGAAGATGGGCATTTTTATCAAAGACTTATGCTTAGCGATGAAGCTCATTTCTGGTTAATTAGCTACCTCAAGAAGCAAAATTGTCGTATTTGGAGCGAATACAATCTTCAAGCCGTTAACGAATCACCATTATAGCCATTAAAATCGACTGTTTGGGTTTGGTGCGGCTTTCGCGCTGGCGGCATCATCGGTCCTTATTTCTTTCGAAATGAGGAAGGAGCTGCCGTTACGGTGAATGGTGAGCGTTATCTAGCCATGCTGACTGAATTTTTGTTTTCAAAAATTAATCAGCTAAACATCGGAAGCATTTGGTTCCAACAAGACGGTACATCTTACACAGCGCGCTTAGCAATCGGTTTATTGCAGAATTAATTTGGTGACTACTTTATTTCCAGTGGTTTTGTTCACTGGGTCGTTCGCGCGATTTAACGGCTCTGGATTACTTTTTATGGGGCTATGTTAACTTAAGCTAAGTTGTTTATGCCGACAAATCGAAAACTCTAGAAGCATTGGAAGCCAATATTCAAGCCACCATTGATGTGATATAGCCAGATTTATTGGAAAAAGTAGTCAAAAATTGGACCGATCGAATGGACCATGTAACTCATAGCCGCGGCGGACATATGCCGGAAATCATATTTAAAAAATAAATGCCATGAAATTATCTACCAGATTATAATACAAAAAATTCATTCCAACAATATTTCTGTCTTGTATTATCGTTCTAAGTTCTCAAGCTCTTAAAAAAACATATATAATATATGTTTTAAATTGCTTAACTTAAGATGAATATCAGGTCCATTGTACTCAGTCCCAGTGAAATCAATTCGGATTGTTTTCATTTATACATAACTACATGGAATTTTATCTTCTGAATAAGTAGAATCTATATGCTACGAAAATGTTATGATAATTTGCCGCGGATTAAGCATAGGTGTCGGTTCTTATATATATTTTGATTGTGTAAAATCTTAAGAGTAATAATTTGCGATAATATTTACTTTCTTCGTTCATTGTATTTGCCTAACACGCGTAGTCCATCTATTACTTTTTATCAAATCGAGGGAGTAGCTTGACTGTTTGTTCGTTTGAATGTACTGAACTCTATATGCGCATTATGTAATTCCTTTTCACTAACTAAAATTGTTACAGCGATCAATATCTCTGTTAATATTGGTCGATGATGGTCAATTGTTTCAGTAGTATATAACCTTAACAGTTAAGTATGGAAGAGCCACCATTTTCACCGTCGCCGTCGGAGAGATATAATCCCCAAGCACCGGAGCCATGTCTCTCTCTGCTCTATGTACGTGTGTTTGGTGTGTTGGGGATATATCCAGTGCTCGGTAACCAAACAATTCCGACATACCTATTCGAGCACATAACTCGCCGGTCAACCAAGTGTGAAGCGAGAACTGGTAGGATGTGATAGCGGGAATTACATCGCCGGAACGGGAATGGTGGACGCGCCGGGGATTAGTCCGGGTAGGTAGGTTAGGGGCATTGAAGGTAAACGGCCAAGAGATAAGAAGGACTCGCGCTGCGGGACTCCGATATTGTAGAACTAAGGTAATCGAGAAGAGAACCCGACCGAGCGTGAATCGTTTTCAGAGTGCCGGAGCGCCCGTTCACCTCGTCATTATTGCGTACAGAGAGATTGAAAGAAAGATGAAAATGACCACGTAAGCGCCGAAAAAGAAAATGGTATTTTATTTATCACCTTGATTATATCTCGGAAAATATTAATTTTGGGTTGTTTAAAAGACTATAAAACTACGAACATCGTACACTTAGTAGTTATATTTATTATAAAATGAAAGCCTTTAATTTTTTTGTTTCTTATTTTGCATTATAAAGAAAGTAAAAGACAACAGTACTCTAAAGGTGAATTGTTTCTGAAAGAACTTAACACGAATCGAAATCGAAATAAAATTTGAATTACTGATTTCGAAATGACGCTATTGATTATTTTAATTTTATGAACATTAGACTGAGTAATAATATGCTGAAAGATTAGAAAATTTTAAATTTCAGTATTTTCCTCAGTCTCCTTTATCTATTGTGAAGTAATAATGAATATTTTTCTCTAATGATAAGTTGAAATAAGGTGCCGATGAAATGCAACATATTCAAACTGAATATTGGAAACTCTTCTTGATGTCGGCGAACATTAAATTTAATCTATTTAAACCTTATACAGAAAAAGATATTCATTTACACTCTGTAGACCATTTAATTTAAATTAATTAAATAATACAATATTTGTTTGCAACGTTATATTTTAGGACGACACGATTGATAATACGAAAACTAACACTGTTAGGCTTATTTGTTTATGCGATATTAAACATCGAACTTTATTTCTGATGTTTAAAATAATGCATTGTCTAGAAAACACACATTAGGTGGAAAATTATTAGACTTGGAAAATTATCATTTTAGGGGGAACTTTGTTTCTTGAATAAACTCAATAAATCAGATAATTTCTAAAGAAGAAAAATTGCAGTTATTAGAACACCTTTACCATAGGCCAGACTTCTTTGCCTGACTTCGATCTATATCTTTTTGAAAGGAATTACATTATAGTAACTAACTACGCATTGGTTGGCCTGTAATATATTTAGAAGAGTGACAGTAGCTTATTAAGGACTGGTTTTTACATACTTATACTAAAATTTACTGATCATTGTTGACAATAATTTGAAGGAAAAAAAATCAGTTGCGTATTTCGAAATTTTTGTGGTCTTCTATCTTATGGTATTTATATGAAGTCTATGGTTATGTCTTAAGCTAGCTCAATGTGTTAGTACAGCCTATAACTAAATAATGTTTAGTTTGAAAAGATCATTCAACCATTATTTCTTACTCTCCTTGATTTATAATGAAGAAGGCAGCTTTACATCAAAATAACCTGACTGCGGCTTTTAAATGGATATTAGATCTGTTTCCATAATACGATTTATTTCGTGTTAAAAGAGTCGAAGTTGTACTGCCTAGTGGCCTAATTGGCGAGGCAACCGTCTAGAAAACGGCAGATAAAGGTTCGAGTCCTTCTCCAGCGTAGAAATTTTTATTTAATTTCTGTGATTTTAACTAACGATGGCTTAGAAAAAAAAATTCATATAATGTAATCTGTTCTTTAAATGAAATTAGTAAAAAAGGTTATTTATATAATAGAAAGACCTAATAAATAATTAAAGTTATAAATAATATTGAAAAACAAATCTCATATATGGGAAGTACAGGAGGAGAATTATGAAGGCTGTTAGTTAGCAGAGGAAGACAGAAAAATATGGTGAGAGGATACTGATAAATTCCAAATACGGTAACTGGAAAAAGCATGTCCAGCGCTACCAGGACATATAAGAGACTGTAAATGAGATGATTAAAGAGACGAATTATTCATCTTATGCAATATATTTAAATAAATATAATTTATTCCTAACCCCAGTAATGAAATTATTCACTTTTTAAATATTAAAAACTTAAAAATGGTCACTTATCCTCTCAGAAAACTTAAGTTATTTGTCAAGCCTGAAAAATGAATGTTAAAAGGAATCATTCTATTATTAATAACACCCTATCTACTACATATGTTTCATGGATTGACCAATCATCAGGCAGATTCTGTGTTATTAATGAACGATTCCTTGGTAGCGTCTATCATATCATTTCGACACAGAAAAAAGATGAAAAACAGGCGCCTCCTACTCTCCTCCATTATACTGAACGACAAAGCGAGAAACGCGTCTATCTTCGCTTGTCAATATCCTATGTTATCAGAGCATATAAGACAGACGCATTGCGTAACGGCTATTTGCCAATTAGTTATCGACAAGCGAAGATAGACGCCTTTCTCGCTTTGTCGTTCAGTATAATGGACGAGAAAGGGAGGCGCCTGTTTCTCATCTTTTTTCTGTATCGAAATGATATGATAGACGCTACCAAGGAATCGTTCATTAATAACACAAATCTACCTGAAGATCCGTGAATTCGGTGAAACATATGTAGTAGATAGGGTGCTATTAATAATAGAATGATTTCTTTTAAGATTCTTTTAATTGGCAAATAGCCGTTACGCACTGCGTTTGTCTTATATGCTCTGATAACTTAGTTATCGACGAGCGAAGATAAACGCGTTTCTCGCTCTGTCGGTCAGTATAGTGGACGAGAGAGGGAGGCGCCTGTTTTTCATCTGAAAAATGAAGTAAATCGTTTACATAAATCTAACATTAACTGGATGTAGTATGGGTTCTTTAAAAAAGATGTTGGCAACGTTCTATTTATGCACTCTTACTGAATTAAACTTTGATTTATTCCTTTTAAACACAATTGTATCCTGGGGGGGGAAAAATTTCTTGATTGTTCCCCGTAACTTCTTGCATTTTGTTATTCATCTTCACTTCACAAAAAATGTGTATGTGTCAGCTGTATTTAGATGTGCTTTTTCTTTTTTTTCTAATAGTTTTACAATAATTTTTTCAAAAATAGTCTTTCTATGTCATACTTACGAATTTATTATAACATTATTTATTTTTTGTCACCTCGTAAAAGTATGTAGTAGAAATTTAATATAAATGTGTAAATGTATTTAAAAATTTTATAATGTAAATTTTTACAGCAATTTGTTGATTTTCCAATAGTTTCACCGCGATAAAGATGGAAAAGCCAATAAAAAAAATGTTACATAATGTACGTAATAAATCAAATTGATTGAAAGACGTCTATCTGTTGCTTACTTCCCTAATATCTGGAGTTATACTCGTATTTGGTGTTAATCAAAAGTTATTTGTTATTTATACACATTTTATACAAACTATATGAAGAGCTATAGAGGATTTTTAGGTTATAGTCTTTAGATAGACAGACCATCGATTATTACATATCTCTAAGTTATCACCAAGTATTTATTTTATAACAGCCTGAACGGTGTTGAAATCAGAAAATCGCCATCGATGTTTGAAACGATTCGAACCCAATGACAATCAGATTTCTAGTTAATAGTAATTATATTACTAAAGGTGGTTATAAAGCTTATCATTTTAGTTAGGAATAATAAATTGGAGGCATGTTTCTCTACATAGTGTTCGGTTGGAGGATATTCATTTTCCACTTATAGAAAGCTCCCTCGTTTTCTAATTTATTTAGTAGTATCTACATATGACTTATTCTGTCACGTTCATATCATTCTTATGCTTGTTGGGTTTGTAGTGTCCTGTTATCCTAATAGACTATCTGCTCTTACTTAGCAAGCCCGTTATAAACTTGGGCAGCTGTTCCGAACAGAACTTTTTAGTCTATCTCTGGTATATCAACCTGGCGATCAATGAAATAGGTTTTGCTAGGAAGCAGGAAGGTATACTATACCACAACAACAATGTAGAGTCGTGTCATTTCATAACAATGGTGAACTGATGCACTCGTCGAAGAGTGTTAAATCATCTGGATTGTGCCAGTAAAGTATCCTAAGTTCCTTTGCAGCATGTAGCAGATACGGGCAATGCCAAAGTTCACCGTCAATATACTGAGAAAAAACAAAAGCTTGTGTAACTAAACCAGATTGAACTATTGATCGAACAGCTTGAACGGAGTTGGAATTGGAAAATCGCCATCGATGTTGAAGGCGATTCAGGAATTCGAGTCCGTAATAACCATCGAAAATTAGATTACTTAAGGTGGATGTACCTATTATAATCTTTTTGCAATTACTGAATTCATTCATGGCGCATATATAGTTCCATACAAGTTTAGAATTTGCCTAATCTAGTGTTTAGATTTGCTGAACTAAATCACCTACCCACCAAATCACCACGAACAAGCTAATAATTGTAGGTGTACTGGAAACTTTTTTGAAATTAACACATTCTTTGACCATTTTTATCTGCTAGAAAAAAAATAACGGTTCTTGAAGGAGTGGTGGAGTAGTAAAATATGTAAATATTTTACACATCAAATATAAAAAATATATTACGAATGCATTTTTATTATTTTCATTTCTAAGTTTGTGTGCTTTTCGCCTCTTATAAAACCTGAAAAATACTTCCATTTCTTCTGTTTTCTCCAGCCTCATGTGATGTAAGCAATGTTGTTCTAAAAGTGACCACGTAATGTGAATAAAATTGGTCAATTAACAGTAACCATATGCCTGATAACAATTAAATACTGCAATAAACAATCCTCGATGTAATTGCAACAGACGCAGAGTAGATACGAAACATTCTCTATTGATTGGCGTCCAAAGAGCACCAGTACGACAACAAGAGAGATACCGATCGTTTCTAAATTGGATTGCAGGGGTGTTACGGTAGCAGTAGAGACGGCAGTATGTAGTAATACTGTTTGTAGGTACACGGTGACTGACAGATGGCAAGCAGGAGGGTGACTTGAGGTGGGAACACAATGCATATGCATTCAGACAAAGAGAATCTACATTACGTTTACGACAATCCGAATTCGCTTTTGCCACGCACCTAAACTGTACGCCAGATGTGCTCACGTGAACCCATAGTCACTGCACACACAATATACAGCGTACTATGTACATGTATAGTGTTAGGGACGCAACCAATTCCATTTAGTTTTAGTGGCTATTATCTCCTGAGGCCAATGTACTCAGGTGTCGAGCTTTGGGCGGATTAAATCACGCGCGCACAAGGTGCGCTCTTGTGCGAATTTACCCTCGTTTTATATTTCCAATTCTAACCATCGGACAGTCGATGCAGGGGTGTATATAACCGATAGGGGATGGGGATTAGAAACAATGCGAAACAATTGCCGTCAACTCTTCGTTCTTATCCATGAAAGGGTTGAACCGTACGCAAAGAGGCCTCTGATTACTTTGATAAACGAACCATTAATCATTCGAATAAGAATTACCTACAACACTTTTCGGTGTAGAGGGAAGGGGCGCATGAGATACGGACTCCAAAAAAATCCCTCGTGGAAAGGATCGATTGTCTCTTGGAGGTGTAGCGTTGGGCTCGGGAACGCGGGCGAGTTTTGGGGATGGAATGGATAAAACTATCGGCGACGTTTTTTGCTAATTACGGGCGCCGCCGTTAGCGAGTTTGCAGCCTCGTGCACGCGTTACGAGAAACCAGGCAACACAAAGAAGCAAGCGGTAAGGTAAAGAGTAAATGACGTGCCCGTGACGCCTGCCTCTACCTATCGCCTGTGATCAATCATCGGGGATTTTCGGAGTTCCTTTTGGCGCGAAGCAATTAGCAAATGCGTGTCACGCGCTGCAGACGTCGGGTCGACACGTGTGCGTTCATATTTGCCAAGTGAAATTTACGGCTTTATTACTGCCACGGTTGATAAGTAAAACAAATAAGTGGGTAGAGAGGTGGCGATGTTAGATGCTTCGAACAAGACAGAAGTAATATTACAAATTGACTAATTATTGTGTTTTAATAATATGATCTTCACTTTTGTTTTAGAATTTGACCAAAATTTAGCCGAAAAATCATCCACATATGTTAATTTAATTCCAATGTTTAATTTAGATACCTAGTTTGGTGTTTATTTTTTTCTTATTATTTTATATTTATCCATATATACTGTTTGGCTAACTGAAAGAAATTTATAATACATAAAAGCAGTATAAAAGAAAAAAGTAGTAGGTAAAATTGCGTTGTTCGAATTCTTGGACGTTTTTGACCTGGTTTATTGTAGGTTTGTTTGGAGCATAGTATATACTTGAATGTTGCATTGCTAACTTGTTAAGCTCATATTTTAGCATCAAGAACTTGAATTAATGTGCCAGTAGTGTCTTTTTCTTTGTAAAAAATTCAATTTTATAGCAGAGTTTCGCTGAAAATGTTCCAAACCCAAATCATCACATAAATGCTTGGAATTGGACAAAATAATAACTGAGCTTTTGCAATTATCTCACTGGCTATGGAAAGCTTATTTTCCATGTGAATTGATTTGATTCTTTCAACGCTTTATCGTTTTTTGATATTGATGGACAGCATGATCATCTTCTTCCATTGATACGCGACTACTTTCAAAACGACTTTTTACTCTAATGCTCTTATTTTCGCTAGATTAATATATATAGAATACTTTTAACGTTACAGTAGCATTCGTTTATTAATACAATACAAAAGTTAATGCAAATTCTCTATTCAACTATTTTACCAGAGCCAAAATCATAATAAGTATAAAGTTAATATAAGCAAAGCACTTTAAACTAATTAAGTGACATATTAAGCTAACAGTTGAGATAACATTAAAAGCAACATATATCAACATAAAAAAATAATTTATACGGTTTCTGGATGGAGTTAAAATGAAACTTTTTTAATTATATTTTTGATCTGATCAGTATGTGGAATAAATGCGCATTATTAGTGATAGATTTGTATATTAATGCCAGACAGTCTTAGTTTATGCCTCAGTTACAGAATAAGAGTGTTTTATATAGTTTTGCATAAAGATAACTGTCCAATATTGTCTTGGAATGTAGTTCAACTGACAGTGTACAATAAATTTCGTTTTAGAAACATCCTAAAACTAATACGAACTATGGATGGGGACTATCCCAGATAAAGACATGCATTTAAAATAATTCCAAAATAAAACAATGCTAAATATCACGATATATCAAAGATATCGATTTTTATCGTGATTTGTAAAGGACGATGGTGGTCAATGAAATAGAAAGGTTTTCTAGAGAACATGAGGATGTACCGTACCACCACAACAATATGGAGTTGTACCATTCCATAATAATGGTGAACTGATGTACTCGTTGAAAAGAATTAAGTCATCTGAGATATACTAAAGCATCCTAAGTTGCTTTACTAGCACATAGTAGACAAGTGCAATGCCAAAGTTCACCGTCAATATAGTGAGAAGAAACCAAAGCTGGTCAGATTAAAGCAGATTGATCTTGAACTTCTTTAGTATTTAGTTGAATTGTTTCAAATTGGACTAAAAGTGTGTTTAGTCTCCAATAAAATTATCTGCCAAAAGCGATACCATCGGTTATTGATAAATTGTTGGAAAATAAGAAGCAAAGTGTTGTCCCAGATTAGGATCTTGAAGTACAATCGAACTTTCATAAATCGAACAGGCACTTGCTAGCAAGCAAGTGAAAATGATTTTTTGCTAATTTCGAAACAGATGTTATAATGAAATTAAACGCCTAAAGATTTCGTTTGGAATATTTTCCTGTACCTTCAAAAATCTCTTTAAAATACAAACATCTTTAATGCTAAAGCAACATTCGCATTTATCGGTCGGCTGACTATTACTTTCTCTTCATCAGCTTTTTCGTCCTCCACTCCATTTAGGCTAGAGTTAGAAACAGTTATGATTGATGTCGTATATCAAAAGATCTTTATCCAGTTCTATTAAAACTGTTAAAATCAGTCGGTTCTGTCTTATTACTCACTGCAATTCATTAACGCTATCGGGTGTTCAGTTCATCTTCATGCGATTTTTCAACTTGATGTTATTTTCGCAAAATAGACGAATATCATTCTATTCTTTCGACAGGAGCCACAGTCCGAATCTAGCTTTGTTAAAACAGTTATTTGTTGTTTGTGGTGTAACGGTAACGTTCCAGGGTTTTAAGATATTATCTGTACAGTCGAGTAAATCATGTCAGTTTTGTAATCTTGTTTATCTCCAGTCTTGATATTCGTTAAAATTCGGCCGCGATAATGACAATTTAGAACATACTTTGATCTATAGGTTGTAATCGAGATATTATGTTTGGAGGGAATGTCTCTGGCGTATATGCAAAATATGCCGAGTGAAATTTTTAATCTAACATTAAAAGCCACTTAGTAAAAAACTTCCCAGTCATCCATGCTCTTTGGTTTTATTTTTATTGTACAAGCGATGATTTAATGTTACGAAAGCATCGTGGTTCATTGCCTTTATCAATGATTTTATAGCCTTTCCAATGCGCAACAGCTTTAAGTTTTCCGAACCCGCTGTATTGAAAGTAAGTAGGAATTTTAACATTTTTTACTTCGTTTGATACCATGGCACTGTTTATTTTCATAAACTAAAGTATTATCTGGTAAATGTTAAAGTTTTGTCTGGGTTAAAAACATCTTCTTCAATATTCCATCATTCTTGTTAAAATATTTGTTATTCAAACTTGACACTACTCTTCATGCAGCTTCCCCGCAGACATTTTTACTGACAGTGTTAAATCTCTGGTTAAAGAAAGTACGGATTGGGTGGATACCCATCCCGTGCTTGTCTTGAAGATTTTATCACCCAATTTTGTAGCATATTTGCATCTGTCGTTGATCGAAATCACTGTGATAGCTTTCTCTGCTTTTTATTGATTTATTATCCTCCTTAAAGTACTTTTTACTCTAATTTCATTAAATCTCGATTTCAGTTTTCAGAATCGTTGATACTGTGTTAGCTGGTATTGCTATTCTTCAGAAACTTTTTTTTCGCAAACCATTTTTCCAATATCTTAACTTATACTCTCCATTAAATATCGAAGTTTTCAATAGCCTTTTTGGGAGTTCTCTTGCACATATAGCGTGTAGTTTAAACGCGCACAATATTTTGAATATAAAGTTTTACTATTGGAATGAATCACGAAACTTCATCAAAATCTAACGCAAACGTTAGCAAGTTTTAATATACACTGAAGGTTGGAGAGTTCGACTATATTGTTAGTATGGAGTCGAAATATATCACAAAAACTGAAACTTAGAGAAGGTTAGTATTAGTGGAAAGCTTCAAAGTATAGAAAATTCGACTTACAGAGGTTGAATTGCATGTAAATAATAAGTAAATGCTGTTACCACTAAATATATTTTGGCTTATGGAAGTTCAATTGTACCTCGAACTTGTAACAAGTCACATTGTACATGTGTAAAGACTTTTAAGAAGGGATATTTTATCAAAAGCAGAAACTTATTCATGTGTAATAGGAATTTTAATGTTTCCAAACTATACCTTGCCATTTCCTAGCATAAATTTTATATCAGATTAGAATTTTGTAGTTGCACACTGTATAGAAGGCAGAGTAATCTCGCTGTGTTTGATTACAAAATCATTTTCAATTAAGACCAAATTAATCCCCCTACCTCCTTCGGGATAATTCTTTTCGTCCGTTTTCTTTCGCACTTGTGTTCCCGAAGGTGTGTTTGCGATAGCCCATCGCGTCTCCCCCACCATCCCCGAATTCGGGTACCGCATAACAGACATTAAAATTCGCATTCGCACGCAAAACGGAGCAAAGGAAACCTGACTAATTCAAATCCGATGGCTGTTGGGTTCGGTTAGAAACGTCCGGGAAGTGGCCCTTGAACATTCAAGCAGAAGGGAGTCGTGTTCGAACATCAGGTACAAGTTCTAATAAGCGGGTCCGCCGGCTGAAGTGACGCCTTGCGGCGGTGCCTGGAAGTGTGGAAATTACCTCATTTATTAGGTAAGGGTGCGCGACCTCTGCTGCTGACACCTCTCCTTTGCACCTGCTGCCGAGTATTATTGAGTTTCCACTGAAAGAGATTATTCAGAGACGTAATGGAAAAATTTTCTATACACAATATGTATATGTATATACTTGTGTAAATGTAAATGCTTGTCGTTTCTTATTTATGATGTTACGATTCAAGTGACGGATAAACGAGCGATTTGGATACTGTAATTTTTTTTAAAAGCACTGGAAATACTGTTTGAAAATTTTGCAATTTCTTTTTAGTAACTTTAAAACGAATAATATTAGTCGTCAGGTTTTCTCACATTTAACGCCATTTATAAATAAATATCGTTAGGTTAGATTTAGATCAGAGTTACCTGCAGAGGTATACAGGCTGGCACAAAATTAAACGACCAAATTTCAAGGACTTGTTAATTATAGAAAATTACGTCACTTTTATTAATAAATAAACCTATTTCCATAAACCAACTGTGTTGATATCAAAGCATTTCTATATAAATACTTTGCTTACCATATATATATATATATATATATATATATATTTATATATAAGAATATGTACTGTCCGAAGAACATAGCTATACTAACTTTTTTTCAAAAGTATTAACAAAGACCAAATTAGGCAGAATAATCTGGCTCGTAGACTTTCGCGATCATTGTCCATATTTTCTTCATTTTGACTTCCGAACTGGTACAGCGTCTTTTATAATTTTGCCACCACTTATATGACACATCTACAGGGTTTAATTGCTACTACTGCTTTCGTAGTTACACTGAGAAAGCAGTAGCAGTAGTTAAGCGCTGAAGATACTTCATACAAGTGGTGACGAAACATTGGTAGCAAAATGATCGGAAACATGATTCCAGTCTGGAAACCAAGATTAAAAAAATTAGGCAGGCTACAAAGAATTGCTTTATTTCTTTGTCCGAAGACTACGTTCCGAAAATTTTGAAAGGATTAACTGTATAATGTGTAAATATATATATATATATATATACATATGTATATATATATATATATATATATACATATGTATATATATATATATATATATATAATATAAAAATTTCCATTTATGTACGTAGCTAATATTTGAATTAAAGAAATATGGAACAAACGTATTGTTTATAATTGTATATTTTGTTATTGTTTGTTCTTCACATTTGTGAATTATTATATTTTATTTAATTTTTTAGCTTATCTTATTGTTTTAGTGAGTTTTTTATATGAACGTGTTTTACATAATTGTATATTATGGAACAAATGCAAGTTATGATTACTATTGTGTAATATGCTTCACACTGTAGCATACAAACAAAGAGGTACTGCAATCAAAAATATATAATGTTTAATTTTGAATCCCAAAATGAACTCATTGCCACCTACATTTTATTTATTATTAAGATGTTTTACGAGATTCCGATATTATATAACTGATAGCACAGTGATAAGTTTGTGGTTCATGACGCCGCGATCTGTGCTTATTGGTTTTCTTTGAAAAATTGTGAAGTCACTCTAATTTCTTCTGTAAATCGATAGTAAACTATGAAGGGGCGTGAATGTATTTTTATAATTATTATTATTTGATTAATATATTAAGATATTTTATTACTATATCAATCTAAGAAAGTAAGTCCTGCAGCTTTTAATTATGAAGTAGGTGTATTCCTTGCACCAGTTAATTTAAGGGTTCAAGATCTGGATATGTTTGATGTTTTGATGCTCCTCCAGTATTTGCTAATTAACAAAGAATGTATCGTCTGCTCTGAGTTTATAAGCAAAAGTTCAAAATATTTACAATTACGATGATGGACAGAATAGTGCATGGAATGTCAGATAGATGGTGAAGTTTCGAATACTTACTTAGTCAACAGTAAAATTTCACTACGTTTATTAGTTTCGCTGTGACGACTGTTTAATTACGAGCGTTTTTCTTCCATTTTTTTCTTTTTTTCTAAAAGATTGCACTCCGTAGCGGATGTCAGAATCTGCCATTATATTGGCAATTGCTGAAAAAGTGCATGTTATAGTGTTAAAAGACTGTCGTTTGAAAACGTCGGAAATATCACAGGCAGGAAGTATCACTAAAGAACGCGCAGCATACATTGTGAATGAAGAATCAGTAATAAAGAAGCTGTTTGCGAGATGAGGAGGGTTTTCGAAAAAACAAAGTAGACTTTATTCAGCGATTCATAATCACAGTTCATTATACATGCAAAATTAAATAACAATATCAATGGCCTCCCAAAAGGTTTTCCTTTCCCAAAGAAGGCAATAGCTGTTGCATCTACGAGAAAGGTAATAGCTTCCATTTTTCTAGATGCTAAAGGTATTGTTCTTGTTTATTACTTTCCAAAAGACCAAACCAGCACAGACGCATATAATGCCAGTCTTTGAGACAAATTAATGCAAAAAATTAAAGAAAAGTGGCCTGGTTTAACCAACAATAAACCATTTTCTACCGAGACAATGCACAATTGTCACGAGTGCTGTTACTAAGGCAAAAATTAATGCATTAAGTTTTAATCATAATTTTTTGACCTCTAAAAATATTACGAAAGTTAGTAATTTTCAACAGACAACGACATTAAAGATGCTGTGGATGCTTATTTTAAAGAACTTGAAAATTCGGGGATTTAGCAACATGGAGACTCTGAATTATTGCATGTATCAAGGTTAGAAGAGATTATGTTGAGAAATAAACGCAAAGTTCTTTTCTTTAATTTCATTCCAAGGACTTTTCAGCCTCGTACCTACTCTTATAAAACCATTTTAGAATGTCTGTACTTAATAATGTCTATTATATAGAATCGTTTCTATTTCAGACATAAATTAGTTTGGTAAAGCCGACAGAAATGATGTTTCTTTGCCAACTGCTTTTATACCAATTCACAGTCGATTAAGCTTAGATGTTAATTAGACTTTGTAGATTTCTTTACAACTTGGTTCACTTTGGAATTGATTTGACTAAATTTCGGTTTCTTGGTCCGCGATCTTCTGTTGGAAAGCCTCGCAATTTTAATCCTAACTTATCACATACATAATATATCTACTAATGCATTTTTTCCTAATCATATACTTGATCACTGTTTCTTTATTATTAATTCGATACCTAGATTACTATTTCCTGTTCTTTTATCACTGCTTTTTATTATTATACAATGACGATATACTATGATTGTATTGATTTATTTAGTTAAGTTAAAATTTAATCACTAAAGGTTGATATATAATCCCTTTCCACATTAATTTTTGTATTCTGTCTACCTATTTCAATATCTAAGTTGTCGTCATTAGCAGATAAGTAAACAGTATCGCACCAGGAAAACTACAGCAAAATACCCGTTCGAAACAAATTCCGCACACGATCTGTACCGTTGAAAGCCAAAATGCACACGGTATATTCGTTTCACATAATTTTTAGAAGATTGTATTCTAGTCTTAAGCTAAGATAAAGACCAAAGAAAAATGGAATAAAAAGAAAAGTGCTTACATGCGTTTATTGCACTGTCCCTTGCCAGTCGTTAAAGAGATCAAAGAGAGATGACTTATGATTGGTTCCCAGGTCAGTGTTCAACTCAGCCTCTATTCTTCAAAATGTACATGCTTTCATACGTATCTAATTCGCGATAATTACACACGTTCTTTATCAAATGCAAACAATCCGCGTTAACACTATGATTACTTAATTGTCGAAATATGTATACAGAATACACAAATTACTGTGAAAAGGGGTTATATATCAACCTTCAGTGATTAAGTTAATCAACCACAGGGTCCATCAAAATTACCTAAGCTAAAACTAATTACATTGCTCGTATCCTTAGAAATTGACTATTTTACAGACAATAGGATACAAATATAAATAATATCTACTACAATGCAAAGTTAAAAGTGCTACAGTGCACTGATGTAAAATGATGCAAAATGAATTCAGGAACATAAATGGAGAATTAACTTTATTTTTGAAAATATTGTTCAAAACTGAAATCATATTATTTCATCAGTTATTTACTATATGACCCTCTGTATCTATTTTCCAAAAAAATTTAATTGTAATTATAAATATAATAATAATAATAATAATATATAAAATATATAAAATCCTACGTTACACTTTTGCCAGTGAAATTAGTTTTATTAAATTTATCGTAGTTTAGTTTTGTTATTGCTAAAGTTAAAACTGCTGAATAAATAAATTATTATCGCCCTTACTATCAATTACCTTGTGTTTCTGAATTATCGGGATATTTTAGTGCAAAATACATTAAAATTGTAAACAAGTATGCACATATTGAAGATGAGCGGCTTCAAAGTTAGAACTTCAGAGCACACTAGATTTACCATAATAAATTTTACACTTGCGTCCATTGTAATAAACCTACCTTTTCCATAATAAACACAGAAATCTATGTACTTAAGTATCGACATCTTTAAATTAACAATATTTTATTTGCGAAATAATATCTATGCTTTATATGTAGACAATTAATTTTATTTTACAATGAAGTTCGCTTCTGTATATAATCAAATTTAGAGGTATAAATTAACTCAAATTATTTGAAATAAGTACATATATATGTGCAAAATGAATTGTAAAACAAAATAAATTATTAGTGAAATATGTCGAAAGAATAAAGAAGACACAAATTACCCTTTTCAAACGAAATAATTAAGAAAACGTCACCATCAATATGTATTTTAAACATAACTATCTCAAAAGAATGATGGGAATTCTCTTCTTCGGACATTCTGAAAATGAAGAGGCAACACAGACTAACTATAAATCATTAATATTAACATATTTCCCGTTCATCGTTAGACAAAAATATTATTAATTCCTATTGGTTATTAACGGCCTTTTTAAACGAGTCAATTTCTTGTCTGGTAACAACTGTTACTTCCATAAATCACATATCTATTTATAGCACCTATTTATGTATATATGAACATGTTCAGAAGACGTAAATTATGCATTCCATCTCACATATGTACATATATATCTACGTGTTAGTACTTATTCTGTATATATTCCTAGTAGCAACAATGGGAGCATTATTCCCGGTTAGCAGGAAGTTATGGATTTTCCTATGTGTATGTGTCATCAACAGAGATAATATTGCCTGTTACGGTCCTGCAGGAAGACGTTTTCTGTGTCAGCACAGGATGGCGTGGAGTGAAGTTATGTTCAGCGGTCAGTTTGATAGGTAGTCACGTGGCCCGACATGCTACTGGAAACGTAGAACTTCAGGGTGTATTAAAATTATGGTGCGATTTATTGATCACCTAGGAACAGTCCTAAACTACGAAAATGTCCGACGTTGGACATTGTGAGATATATTAAAATGTTTTAAAATTATTTCGTACGTTTCGTGTTTATATAGGGAAAACTATCGTTTAAATAATATTTCTCATAAGTAAGAATTAGAATTATTATGATTATTGTATTTGGAAACGATGAAAATAAAATAAAAATTCCCTACCCAGTAGTCACCATTTGAATAGTTCTAGTATGTCTATATATTTTGTCAATATGCCAAAAACCTCACACTGGAAACAATAGATTTGAAAAATTCAAAAAAAAATTAACAATTCATACATTCTTATGAAAAAGGTAAAGGGAACCCGTCTTATTTCACATATGTCTATTAACAATGGCATTCAAAGCAAAAAAAATCCGGAGGATAAATAGTTCTTCAATAGAATCTCCGAGAGGATCGGTTTCGAATTTAATAAAAGATATAACAAACACGTCGCTATAAGACGAAAGGCACAAGGTAAAAATAAACAGCTGTCGTTAGAGATGGGATCACGATTTCTCAGTCATTTGAAGAAAACAAAGAAGTCATTCTTATGAAATTGGACACTTCAGAGGTGGACCCAATAGTGAGATTCTAATATAAAAAATTAAACTAGAAAAAATAGTGATGATAGCATGAGGGTTTTGCAAGGCTGCGGGACGTAGCTCTTTCTTCACTTACTAAGCATAGACTTGAAACCGGGCATCATATCCAATTCAATTCTACCAAAATCCTGCCACGAACTAGTCGTAACTAAGGCCGAAAAGCTACGAACCAAAAACCTTTTACGCAATGCCTAGCAATTCTTAATCTCCAAAAGGTTTCACCAACACAACGCTTCATTAATTTTCCTGTAAACCTATCTGCAACAGACTTACACAGCTAAACCTTGAAAATATCTCGTATAAGTGAAGACGAAACGTCAACAGCAGAAATACCGAGGAAGCGGTTCCAACGTGGAAGCCAAAATAAAGTAACTACCAAGACTACAATTTATAAAACGATGTATCTAGCATCTGCTTCTGGGCTTTCGGGCTGGAACCACGTGACTTGTATATCTACCGACGTTTCGTACCCATTTGTATGGAACACCTTCAGAGCTCAACTACTGCATTGAAACTGTGTATGTATGTATGTAGCAATTTTAATATTTGTGTGAGGTTGGGTTCCATGAAAAGAATTAAAAGTAAAATTCTGGGGAAAATATGTTTGCGTGGAGTATTGAACATCGTAAGAATAAACAAGAGCAGTATTAAAACGAATAATTGTCAGATAAGATAATTAGGAGTAAAGATATCTAAAAATACTTGGAGGGAGACTAATGAGAAAAGTGTGGAAAGCGAAAAAGTAGGAAGATTTCGACCGCTTTGTAAGTTTGTCATCTAGAACTTTTTTTGTCACCTGCAAATATTCCTTTAGATGTTTTTACTCCTAATTATCTTATCTGACACTTATTATTCGTTTTAATACTGATCTTATTTATCCATTTTATAAAATTATCTACGATAGATTGATAACCTTCCGTCTGTCAAATTTTCTTAGTTCTTTGAGATTTACAAACCACGTCCAGAAAGAATTAAATATGTTTATTATTACTTGAATAAGTATCCAGGTTTTTATATCATATAAGAGTACATTGAACACGTAATAATTGACTAAAGACATCTTTAGTGACAACAACAAATCTACCACAGAATGCCTTCCTCATTACGAAGAAACTGTGTGATCTATCAGCGCTTCCTCTTATTTAAAAAATGGCAATGTTTGATGGAAGTACGCCTTAATTGTAATTTTTCAACGTCAAACAAGAATTGTTTGTATCTTTGCTAAAAACAAGGCAAAACTTTTAAATCAATTTGTCTATATGCATATTAAATCATGTAATTATATAATATAAAACATTATTTACCTAGTTTAAGTTTATTTTAACTAAATATTACCTAAATTATACGATTAATTCCCAAGGCTTTTAAATAAAATCCAATAAATAGTCACCTCACCCCAGTAACCCTCGGATATAATAAATGTAAAAGAGATCAACCTCTATCAACGCGCGCCCGTACCTTACGTTACAAATCTAATCTGTGTTGAATTGGGTATTTGTCACCGGATCGGAACGAAATCGGCGCCTCTGTCGCCACCACCTCTACTGCTCCATCCTCTTCTTATTTACAACCTTTCGTGTATTCCTCTCTTTCGCGCTTGACGCTTTTTCGCAGATTCTCGCACCTCACATTTGGACAATGAACTGGTACGGGAAGTTTTGGTGATTCGAAGTTGGAATTGAGGAGGCAAAGGGGAACGGCGAAATTCTCGAAAATTCGTGGCACACCTTTCGCAACGGTAATCTTGCTTTGAACGTCGATAATTCTTTTGTTCTTTCGACTTCTCGTCATTTATGGAGATTTATCGGAATTGCTTTTTAAAGATGTCGTTTCAGTTTTAATTTGGGACGTTACTAGGTCGGAAGAAATTGATGTGTTTAGATTTGCGAAAATTCGGATATATAAGAGTATTTGAGGAAACTTTAAAATTAAGTTTTAAAAGTGACAAAAGCGATTTATTTTTAAAGAAAAATTGTTTTTGTAACCTGTATTGGATGCTCCATTAGAGCTCATTTATTGTAAAAGAATTTAAGAGATACTTCAAAATGTTACCATTCTTGAAATATCCTGAAGAAACTTTAAATGGGAATGATTTTAAGTTTTGCATTCCATCATTATGCATATCCTCTAAGAATTGCCTCATGCTCTTAATGCAGTTATACATTAATACGCTAAAAATTTAAGACTTTTGCCGATGATGACAGCATTTGCCGTAACAAGTATATACCTTAGTATTTTGCATATGTTCAGATGTAGATAATATGCAAACTTTATTCATGTTCAACGCATATTTTGCAAAATATTGGGTTCTGGAAGGCAGAGTTTTCGCATATATATTTTTGCATTTGAAGCAGATTTTTAGTTTTCTTTGCAGTGTCTTATTTCGCACATCTTTCGCGCACATAAACTACTTGAATTCGTTTATATTTCCTGTAGAAATATATCTTTCTGTTCTTTCTTTTGCGCGTATAGAAAACTGGAAGAAATATCATTAAAAAACTTTTTCTCCACCTGCTTGTTTCTATAATATCCACGAGTTTAATCAACTTAGATTAAGAATTTTGAAGAAAACCTGTGGGTCATCGTCGCGATTTCGATTTCATGGTGTATTTTCTTGTCATCTCTTCTGTTAGGTATGGTATATGGTCGAAGCTTCATAGAAGACCGAAAAATCGTGAGACTGGTTCGCCGTGGTCACTATTTCACTTCAGTAATGACCTGGTGTTCTCACGAAAGTGTTTCTTGTTTTTCACTTTCGAGATTGAGGTGAACAAATTTGTTTCAAGTATACTAGGAAATTGAAAAATTATGATAAAATAAAAAATGAGTATTTCAACGGGTTTAGAATCCGCTCACAAATCAAAGACTACCAAAAAATTACTGGAAGAAAATTTAAATTTTTAATCTTTGAAATGAAATATCCTTGAAATTGCAAAAAATATCATTAGAAACTGCGTAGATTTATATACCTAAATACCTTAAAATATTTTTAGAAACTATATACCAAAGGTATATAAATTTACACAATTTAAAGCTTGCGATTCGGAATGGATGCAGAAGGAAATACTTCAAATAAATTACATGAGGGTAATCTGCAAGCTAGCATCTATTTGTCAATTTAATAATATTCAAATGTAGATGCGGAAAGTTTAATTTATATTATATATACACATTAAAACTATATCTATATACTATTTTTCTCTATAGTCACTAATCCAAATTTAGGCATTTATCATACCGTTTAACTAGCTTGTAATTTTCCTGTTCATAAGATTCTGCCATCTGGAGTTGCAGTCATAGAGCTGTGATCTCAGTCACTTCTTCAAATGCATAAACAACTACTTGAACTCATGCATCAGCTTTTTTGTTGGCTGCGTCGTATGGGGTCGAGCGTTATTTTTCAACAACACCACCCCGGAAGTAAGCAAACCATGGCGTTTGTTTGAAATTAGATTTTTAAACGTTTCGCAATAAGCTTAAGCATAGATTTGACTTTTGATTAGTCACTCTCTGCTCCATGAACTCTTATCAATAATTATTATAATAATATTCCCTTAATATCCCAGAAAATGGTGGCCATCACCTTTCTCGCAGATTTTTTGGCTTTCTGTGATCTGATTGACGAAGCAATATAGTCACGTGTCTCTTTGCCTGCTGGTCTGTTTTAGGCTAGATATATGACACCCAGGTGCCGTCCTCGGAAGAAATTCTGTTAAGAAATTTATTTTCTTCAGCATCACATCGTGAAAGGAAATGAGAAGCCATTCTTTGTATCCTGTGATTCAGACCTTCAGGCAATCTAAATTTCCTGAAAAGCATCCCGTGCAAAAGAGACCAGGAAATTTATTAGAAGTGCTTCAAAAGTTGAGATATTTTAAGCACCGATTTTCATGAATTTGTTGTTAATTTTCTGAACAAGTCTATTACTGACTACATATGGGCGGTCACTCCTTTCCTCATCATGAATATTCGTTTTTCCTCGATTAAACATACGACACCATCGATGCATAACTCCATTAATTGTGACTTTTAATACGTAAGCAGTGCAGATTTCACTGCGAATGTCTGCTAGCACGATTGCATTTGGTGGGATTTTCTAGTACAATGGCCATTTTGAATCAATATAACGGACGAACGAAACGTAGTACGATTTTCATAGCTAGATGCGTCGTCTGTTCGCAGACACAATATTGGCGCCACTATCCCAACTACTCTCGCGTTTCACGGAAACAGAGGTTAGTTTGTGGATTGCCTTGGTACATGAACTAAAAACTTATATTTTCTACTTTTCAATGTATGTATTTTAGTTTTTACTATGTCTTTACTTTTTATATGTTATTAAAGAACTGATAATATTTATGGCTGAATTATGTACAAATTTATATCAGAGAACTTCTTCTAAAAATTATTGTTCTTGTTTAATTATTACGCGAACATTTTTGGTCTCTTAATAAATAAAATTTAAGAAATTATATTTAATTATTAGAAGAACCTTTTTGGTTTCTTAATAAATAGAATTTAAGAAGCAGACTCCAACCGTCGTCTATAATTTGTATGATTTAAAGTTGATATCGAATTATATCGAATAGATGATCATTCATTTTACGATCAGGATCATCATAACAATTGAACAGAAATCGAACGTTCATAAACGTTGATCAGCTATATCTATAACTGTATCTGTAACTACGAGAGAATAGGTACATATATATTAATGTCTGCCATATAAACACCGCACTACACAATCCCGTTTAGTTTAATAATAAACATTCGAGAGCCAACAAATGACAACAGCATAATTAAATTCCATCTAAGAGGTTGTCGGTTCTTGGCGCCGGCAGTTTTTATTCCCGCATTTCCGTACGACTTGGGTCATTTTGTATACCGCCGCCATCGTCGATGCATGTGTGTGTGCGTGTGTAGTTTCGTATCGCCTGGACCGTTTGTTTAATAGAGATTTATGAAGGCGATTTCACGGTTATTATTCAATAAATTACCGAGAGAGTGATCCCCTCCTCAGAGGAGGTTATAATTAACGGGGGGGGCCCCTTAATTAGCGAACGCCTGGCCAGAGAGTGAACCTGATACGTTGCGGCCCACCGCCCGAGCCGCCCCGGAATATACGGACGTTGCCCAGTTATGGATACTTGATTAGTTTAATTTGTATCCGAGCTGTATCTCTCTTCGGTCCCGATGATGGCCGTCGTATAATATTATATTACGTTTATGTGCGTGTCGTATACCAATTTGCCCCGTTATTTATAGGTTATATTAACAGTGTTTCTCATTAACGCGAACGCCTGGAAGACGTAACGGTAATTGGGTCCTTTATGATTTTTTAGTCTCGTTTCTGTTTTTTTCTTTATGAAAATAGCCATAGGAAACGTATCAATATATAGAGATCGTTGGTATTTTAATTTTGTCAAAGAGTATTCTTATTATCATAGCCTTGAATGATCTAATAAATTTTACTGAATGTTTGGATGATTCAAGCAAATTGTTCTGGGTAAGAAGTTACGTATTAGGGGTTCTGTCAGAATATTCAATTATATTTCCTTGGATTTAAAGTCGTCATTTTGTTAACTAGAGCATATTATCTGTTTCCCCTACAAATGAATATGTCTTTGAGCGTTAGTGAAGATACAATTTCCACTATTCGGGTAGTTTTCATTCCTGTCCAAGGAATGGAGTATAGTTTTTTCACTTTTTTGTTTAACTCTTCCGAGGGAAACAGTTTTAAAAAAATTTAATAAAATAGGTCATTCACATCAACGTTTCGGTGCTAAGTTGAGAAAGTATGAGAAATATTAGTTTAAGTATAAAAAGTTTAACTGCACTAATTGACCATCCGAATTCAAAAAAATGTGTTATATTGTTAAGAAATATACTGAGGAGGCCTACTTAAATTACCTTCTAACCACAGGGGATAATATAGTCAGCAATATGAAACAGTTTTGGACATGTATCCAAGAGAAAGAAGAAGTAGTCGTATTCCAGGCCGAACGAGTTTGGTTTCAAAATTTTTAAAAACGCTTTCGCTTTTCCACATGTACCACCAGTCTATGCCATAGCTCTAGTTATGTTTGTTTTAAACACTTTTACAGCAAGTGGTCATTCAAGCAATATATATATATATATACTAAGGACTACTTTTTTTAGTTTTTTAGACAGTAGATTTGTATTTACCTACCCTCTAACCAATATTTTCAATTTAATCATATCATCTTGCATCTTTCTATATACATTGCAAAGAGTTACTCATATTTTGAAGCACGGCAAGTCTTAGAACATAACTAACTATCTAACTATCACAGTAGTTTCATTAACAGAAGATCTACAGCAATTAATTTCTTTTACTTAACTTTTAAGGTGAAGTATTGGCTGCGGGTGACCAGATGGAGCCCGTGTCCAGCAATTTTGCCTTCGATCGCTTAGATCATTCTCTATGCTCATTCAAACTGCTTTTGTTTGGTTTTTTATTTATGTTCGGCATGAATTAGTGTAGTTGGTAATCAACCGCACGACGCCCGTCATGAATGATTACATTTCATCGAATTATTTGGTTATAACTGGTATACCGCAAGGCTTCAACTTGGGACCTTTGCCATGTCCACCAATGATCTTTCCGATGTAATTAATTGCTAGAAATTATTGTTTGCTGGAGACTTAAAAATAATTAGTCGCTTATCAACCGTGGTGAAGCCAATAATTATTTCTATTTTTTAATACTCCCTGAATTAATCTAATCTTAGCAGCATTCACTTTATTAAAGACCTTAGTAT
The DNA here is from genome assembly GCA_031893035.1 of Dermolepida albohirtum. Classification (NCBI taxonomy): domain Eukaryota; kingdom Metazoa; phylum Arthropoda; class Insecta; order Coleoptera; family Scarabaeidae; genus Dermolepida; species Dermolepida albohirtum. The sequence continues at coordinate 133,676 of JAVIWB010003930.1, read as the reverse complement.
ATTGTTCGACGCTAGATTTACTTTCTCTGATCAAATTAGTTATGTTTGTTCAGCATTTTTGGAATTTATTATTCGGAACTGCAGCTGAACCTATAGTTTGGATGGAGATTACACTACCCGCGCAATTTATCATGTTTTTTCCTGTAAACTTTCTGCATATACTTTTCCATAATCAAATTGGATCACATGGACTTTTATCTACAGGGTATTTTAAAATACAACAATACACAACTAAGAAAATTACCTCGTTTTATCTACCTACTGCAAAAACAAACCTACAGCGTCGCTCCTTGCTTTATTACACGTGTAACAATTTCAACTCTATTTCATATCCTTATGATATTAATTACTCCACCATAGATTGCATGTTTGGATACTTGTTTTAAAGGCATTTTTAAGCGTTTAATATATTTCTTCACATTTTTTTATTTATATAAATTTCTTTTGTTTCTCTTTCTTTTTTTGTTTGTTTGTAATTATTATTGTAGTTTGGCTTATTTGCTCACAAAATTTGTTCTTTTATTATTATTTGCATAGTATTTATAATTGTCATTAAATTACTTTTTCTTGAACGTTGACTTGCAAATGAATGTTACAGTAATTAACTAACTCTACCTCTCAAACTTTAACTAATGTCTTTTAGAATACTAAAAACATAAAAATATCGAAAAATATACTATAAAAAAGAATAATTTATTTATTTTTAATACAACAAGACGAGGGTTCATTAAGAAAACATTATCTCGCAACAGAACATACAGTCTCAGAAATGAATTTATTTGAAGTATACCACTTGTGTTAATGTTTCTCATACCTCTACACGGTTCGAAATGTAGGTTGATGTACCGGTAAAGGATGCCTCATATAATCAAGTACGTATGTTCGCGTGCATTTGCTTATGTACATAAACCCCACACGGCGGCCATTTCCGGTCCTAAAATACCTTCGACATCACCAGGTCGTAGTGCGATATCTGTCAGTTTTAGGTGTTATAATGTAAATATGCACGGGACATGAGAAAAATATAGGTAAAATAAGTATTTGTTGCTCCAGTTAAAGGTCAGCTTCTACATCTTTAACGGTATATACAAAGGATCTGGATGCAAAATAATTTCAATACAAGTTGTGTGATAAATTATCATTGTAGAAACGTTAATTTTATATGTTTTAGGAAATTTTTATGGATATTAAGTAAATAAAAGATTGCAAATAAAATATAATTCATGAGAAATAATTTACTCACCGAATGAAATATTATTAAATTGCTTAAAATCAGTTTAGTTAATGCTAACAAATTTAGACAAAGAAATTCTCTTTCAATAGTTTGATTCTGGAAGTAATAGTAAGGGAAAGTTAGATTAGATATAAAGGACCATATTTGACAATGAACATCATCATGTATGCCGTTCATTGATGATCTATGTCTTCAAAATTAAAGAAATAATTTCAGGACGTAGAAAATTGAAGAGATGAAATGTTAAATGCTTCCCTTTAAAAATCAACCAAAATGAAATTAAGTTTATGATGATGGAAAATATACAAGAGTAATAGTATGGGGAGGAGTTTTTGGCTCTAGAGTCTACGAGAAGTCAAAAACATAAGTTCAAGAAAATAAAGAAGTTTCTATATGTTGATATATAGATAATTGCGAGCGACCTAGCTAGAAATTAAATGTAGGAAAATCTCGAAGAAACCAAAAAATATGAAATCTTATAAGGAATTACTAAATCTAAAAATACGTCAAGAAGTACGAAGATTGAAGAATATAAAAATGTTCAAAACCCTTGAATACTATGTATTAACGAAACTTGGTTGTTGAGAAAAACTGCGAAAAGTTAAGAAGTATATTTTGATGAATAAGCACAAAGGAACATTAGACAAGAATTCAGAACGTGAAATTGTTATTGATGGAATACTATTTAAGTTGTTATTAGGCCAAATGCCAAAATAGTCCAAATAACGACTCAAAAGAGAAAAACGAATAAAAAAAGGTGAAAATCTACAATAAGAAACCGATAAAAGCAGGTGTAAGGGTAATGTCCAAAGACAAGAAAAGGCATGTATGTAAAAAATGGTATTGGAGCAAACATATTTTAGTAAAAAGGTAAAGGGACTATCTAGAAAGAGGTGGTGAAAAACTATAAAAAGAATGAAAAGAAAAATATGTTTAAATTTCGTTAGGCCTTAACAGTCTATTAAGCGATAGAACAGCGGAGTACAGTCTTTGGATGACCACTTTCAGTTTCTCAAGCATTATATGATTTTGGTTAAGCTACATTTGTTTGAAATGACATATGATATTGAGCTTCTTTGTTCGTATTTGATAATATTTTGGGTTTGGGTTCTATTCTTATCAGTTGCTTGCCGATATATATATATATATATATATATATATATATATATATATATATATACCTCATGGTTCTGCCTTAGAGCCTCTCTTACTTCTCATTAATTGTGTTACATTATTTTCTGTTTTCTTTTTTTGTAGTGAGCGCCTATCTGCGTAGTAAGTCTTCGACTTGTAACGACTAAGTAACGAAAATATATAGACTAATAAAGACTTTGATTGACTACAATAATTTGCATACTTTGCAAAGTTTTGTACATGGGATAGGGAGAATCATTTATCATATGTTGTGAAATGTAAAGAGTTTTTACCTCAGTCATAAAAGATAGTTGATAAAAAACAAATTTAAATGATTCTTTACAGCCTCTAAATAGTTGAATTTGATGGAGCCTGTGGTTGATTGTGCACATCTTGGTTTTGAACGGTGTGGATCGCGTACGGAGTTTGTTTTTCGTACAATTTTTTCGCCGTGTTTTACCAGGTGCGACACTTTGAAATTATCTGCTGATGATGACAACTTGGTTGTCGAAATGCGTATACAGAATTTACAAAAGTTAATTGTGGAAAAGGGGTTATATATCAACCTTATTGATCAAGCCTCTAAATATGTGAATATTTTGAACTAAGCTGTCTGGTTACAAATGAGAGTGCTAAAAATCCATCTTTATCAGATTGAGAATATCCCAATGTTATTCCCCCAGCTTTGCTTTCTGGTTTAGTTGATCCAGCTAATGATCATATGTTTTCGAATTTACGGTTTCATTGAGAGAAGCAACATTTAGAAGATAAATATATTAATTTTACAAGACTGATACTAATTTTTTACCAAACTGATGTCTAAGATACACATTTTCAATTTCATAACATTTTAATTGCTTTTAGTATTACATTAAAAGCAATTAAAATGTTATGAAAGATAATCGAGTAACCTATTTAAAGACCACTTATGAAAAAATATTTATTGGGATAATAAATAAATAATGTAAGTATTGAATATTTCATTTCCAAATTTTCGAAGGCCATTTCTATTCTATTAAGAATATTAAACATTTCTTTCTAGTAGAAGGATAGAACATATTAATTGTAAAATATGATGTGCTTACTTAAGCAAAATCTGAAGAGATATGTAATGCGACGATTTATAAATACGACATGAAGGGAAAGACTAGTACAGGTGTGTATATAATATGTATATTTATAGTGGAGATAATATAAAGAACGTACTGAATATAATTGATTGCTTCGTTATCAATATTATAACATTCACATTTACATTTTTGGAATTATATCATTTTATTCCTCACTTAAGAAATAGTGCTTAACAGGGCGTGGAAAATAACAAGGAAATTATATATTTTAACGGTAAACTTTTTTAGAATGTTCTGTCTCCTCCAATAGCATTGAATTAGAAAAATTGGTAGTGCCTTACGATGTTTTCTTTTTAAATACTAACAAAGAAAATTCTTTTACATTAACTGCCTTTTTTCTTTATTTCGCAAGCAAGAAAGAAATGTGTGAATATTTATCTTTGTCTCGAAGAAGAAAGGATCCCGCGATATGTTGAGTACAAAATTGACTATCTATTTTAGCTTACGCACAAAGATATTTTAAACACACCTATTTTTACCTGTCTGAGACTTACGTTCAAAAAAAAGCATAATGCATCTGACTTGAACCAATAAAAAAAAGTGGCTTCTGTCTTTGGAAACGCCTGTGATAACCCCTCCTTAGATTACTGTCAACAGCAAAAATAAAAAATAGGAATTTATGTACGTTGTGTAAGTTTACAATTACATGTGTAACTCACTATAATTAAATAAATTCTATTTAAACGAAGCTCAATATATTTCAACATGCTTCATTACTAAAATAAATGAATGGAAAATTTACTTTTTCATTAACAGTTTCTGTGTTTGTAGAAAATGTGAAAGCTGGACAGACGAGAGATACATATGACTATAAAATAAAATTAAATTACACTTGGCACATTCAGTGACATTTTCTTTTGCGGAAAATTGGATTTAGAATAGTGTGGCGACGTATTAAAAAAATTGAAAGGGTACTATTTGTTTTAGAAATGTCTACTGCTGAATGGATTACATCTTTATATATGTTTGGAATAGGATTAAAATGATTATTAATCTTTTTTTAAAAAATACGAAATTTTTTTTATATGAATATCTTTTATTCTACTAAACGAATTTAGTTATAAATTATAAAGATAAATATTAATTACAAATATAAAGCCTTTAAATCTGTTTTAAACTATAACTTACAGTGAGTGAACAATGATTAGGTAATTTTCGTTTTCAATTAGATTTGATATCTTTTCAAATTCTTCTCGTTCTTAGAAATAAAATTGATGGAAATATTTAAATTCAAAGTGCATAGTTAGCCTTAGCATTTTTTAAATATAGAAATTTTCATTTATGTAAGCTATATATCAAATTGCTAAGATCGCGGCCAGACTGATGTGGAGATAGATAGACACATAGATCTTATTTATCCTTAGTGTTGCACAAGCAACATACGATGTCAACATGCTACAAACAACATTACAAAAATAAATAACATGAAACATATAAAAGGATCTGTACAATAATAATTCCTAGAAAGAAACTTTGATTGCAATAACCACAATAATAATACAACATAATAGAGCTGTTGTAATTAACAACCGATCCCCGCCTTACGGGCTTGAAGACAGATGTGTGTATATACAACAGTATCGTCTAGTGTCTAAGCGATACTCATTTATTGTGTAATAGCACCTATAGATCAGTAGAACCCTAATCCGTTTTATAAATTTATCCATACCAGCATTTCAGAAAGATAGCAGTAATTTGTTACACAATACGATGTGTATACCATTCCTCCTTGTCTTCTAGAGTCTAAAGGACTGACCATCTAATTGATTCTTATGTCTAGTGTTATAACCGCTAACACCACTACGAGTCCTGAAGTCGTAAGAACTTATATAGAATTGTCGCGGCGGAATATAGCAAAGCTACTTTGGATATTAGGACACTGAAGAATCATAGAAAACGAAAAAAGCTGATGATCTTGCCAGAGGAGTATCAGCTACTATGTTCGACTAAAATTTTCATTAGGGATGCACAAGGCCAAACGCTCAGTACAAAATATACTGGAGGAATATACCCAAGCAAGAATATTACAAAGCCTTTATTGGAGAATCAAACCGTAAAAAGGTAGAAACAAGACTTTCATTGAAAATAAGTTTAAAATAATACATAGTAGTATATTAATTAATAGATGTAATGGGGACCTTGTAGGTTGTACAGTAAGGTTCTAGAAATGATCAACTATACTTTGAAAGAAAATGAGCTCGGTACACAAGAGACGAGCCATTTATGGGAAACAAATAACAGGCTCGACAACATTTCATAACTGATTTGCCCTGGATATGCATACATTAGTACAGAAGACGGAAGTATTGGACTGGCTGCATCGTCAAGGTCAAACAATCTTCATTGATGAAGAGAAAAACATGTATGCAAGTTTGATCCATGATCCATATTTGGGTTAAATGTTTTATGCAGTGGCTCTAGCTGTTTTTCTAAATCAACATGGAAGTAGATGAGGATTATACAAACTTCGCACAAGCGATTCTTTTTAGATTAAAAAAGAAGAAAAGAAATGAAGGTCCCATTGTAATGACTTTGGCTGTTCTTGTAAATAAAGTTCATGGTACTGCTATGATCGAGTGAGACCGCTAACGCTGTTGGCATTTCGACTGAACGAGTTCACAGTACCGAGCACAAACACTTGCATATAAATATTATAAGTTGAATATGCACAATGAGCTTCGCAATTGTTGACTGTCAACCAAAAATTTGAAAAGCCATTTTATTGGAGCGTTTGGTTTTGGCGTCGATGTTTCATTGTGAATGAAGCGTAATTCGTTTTTATACATCTAGTTATAAGAGAAACTAAGGTATAGTGTGAATGATGAAAATCTTCAAAGACAGTAATGACTTTACTGGATGTTAAGATTCCTGCAGCCATTGGGTTTGGTCTTCCCGTGGATTTGCTCCAGTCGATTATTAACAAGGAAAAACAGTACCAGAAGTCTATTTAGCTACAATATTGAAATGGTTAAAAGTAGAGCCAGAACACCTTTGCTTTTGAGCATTTCAATAATGAATTAATCCTATTTACTAAAGGTCAATGAATGCTGAATACTACTTAAAGAGTTATTCAGAAACATGTAATGCCTTTCGCACTATTTTTAGGAACAATTTCATGTTCATGCAGTATAATGCGAGGGCCCAGATCGATAGACAAGTTTTAGATTACTTACAAGAAGCCAATATTCCAGTCATGGACTGGTCACCACAGGAAGACCAGATTTAAATCCAAATGAGCACGGCTAAAAAGATCGGTAAGGTGACATTTACCAGCTCCTAATAATCTCCAGGAATTAGTAGAACAAGCCGTTCTGTTCGAGTGGTTTAATATTCGCCAAGAAGTAATTCAAAATTTGATATTTTACCAAGGCGAATATATCAGAGCTAGAGGAGGTGTCACGCGTTATTAACTTTTATTCTATTGTTCCATTTTTTTTACATTCCTGATATCGTTTGTTTCTGGGTTTATAATCTGTATATTAATATAAAATAAAACTTCTCCACACATCTGTCTACTTGAAACAAATGTATGTATCTAGAACTCTAAATACATATGCTTGTCAACCTTCAAATGTACAGCTATATGGTGTAAATTTAAGACAAATACAAGTTAATATTTTACAAGCATCTTAGATGGTTCTTTAATAGTTTAGATTACGCAAACATAATGTGTAAAATCCTGCTGATAATGTTTACGCATATTGCTTTTCATTTCCAAATATTTGACGTGTTATTTTGTAGAATATGTTCAACATCAGCCAACATTACCTCCACATCAAACTGCAGGAGTTCGCTATTTCTTAACCGTTACTGTTTGTTTTAATCTCTCCACGGCCCCATAGAATCGAGTATACAGAACGTTATATCGACGTTATAAAATATTGCGTGCATGTTGTTCTTTTTTTTCACTCAATCTCTCCTTCTCCAGTTCGGTTTCTTCCTTTTTTTCTACCTTCAGAAAATCGTACGCGATCGTTATACACGCCTATAAATAAATATTTATATCCGACGGAATGGTTTTAATAATATTGTAACGTAATTTTATATTCGATTTGACCGTTGGTGACCGACGGATTTAGGAGGAGCATGTGTATGTATAATGTGGATATTTACGTGCGTAAAATTCCGTTTTACAGCTCAATTAAAAAGCGGGTAACGTGTAAAAAATTGCGCCGGGATTCCTTAATATTCGTAAATAAAATCGGGAATTTTGGATCGTTAAGAATCATCGCTGAAATGCGAGATTTTTTATTCGTTTCCACAAATTCGTCCACCTTTTTCTAAAAATACTTTCTCCGATTCTGTTGCAATAATACAATTATAAAATAGATATTTAAATTCAAAAAAAACTGAGACGTTACAGCCTTTGGTCATAAAACTAGGACCACTACCAGAAATTTCTTAAACGTGATGTAAGATTTACAAAGTAATAATAATATGCGGGCTGTTCCAATAACACTAAACAACAATAACATCGTTTTGCGAAAGCATGAAAAAAGCTGATTGCGATGAATTGAGTTCTACTAACATCAAACGTGTCAATAGTTTTTCTCAACCACCCCATTTTCTAGGAAATGTAAAAAGAGTTTTCACCAAAATTTATACCTTTATGAAACAGCGCTTCCTTCGGGTTTTTCATCTAAAATGTCTATATTTTTGCTTTATTACACTTAAAGATCGTTTAAATTGTTTTGTGAATTGTTGTTTTTGTTTTCCTTTTCACATATTTATTGTTTAGAAATTTCCTGTTGAGTCGACGAACTTTTCTTGCTAAGTGCAATATGTATAAGTACTTCATTAAACAGTATTTTATTATAAAATGGGATGTAAATTACACAACAACAACAACCACGTACTAGTAGAAATGTCACTTCTGTATTTTTAAAAGCACCCTTAAACGATACCTGCTTACGATAAATTGTTATTGTATAAATGACTTTCTACGTCCAAATTTATATCTTTTTTCTTTTTGAGACGTGTTTCTGGCATATGAGTGTGTATGTAATATGTAACACATGGATCAATAAGTCCCGAGACTAACCCATAGATGGCGCTCGTAGTAAACCAGTAATCACGTCTTTCTAGAGAACTAACCTTTGCTTGAAACGTGTCAAAATTTTAAGTCGATCGGACCAGAAACAGCTGAGTTATCGAGGTTGGAGTAAAGTCGTTTTGTAGTTTGTTTAAACAATGGAAAAAACCGAGTTTCGTGTTCTGATAAAACATTGTTTTTTAATGGGTAAAAACACCACGCAAGCAAAACAATGGATTGAAAAATGTTACCCGGACTCTTGTCCATCAACAGCCACGATTTGTCGGTGGTTTGCCGAGTTTAAACGTGGTCGTACCGACACAAATGACGCGGAACGCTCGGGTAGACCTGTGGAAGCCGTTACACCGGAAAATGTGAGTGAAGTGACAAAAATTATAATGAAAGATCCTAAAGTGAAGCTCCGTGAGATTGCTGAGATGACACAGATATCATATGGAAGTGTATTTACTATCCTTCATGAAAAATTGAGCATGAAAAAGGTTTTTTCCAAGTGGGTGCCGCGATTACTCTCGATGGAACAAAAACAGCAACGAGTCGATGATTCAGAAAGCTGTTTATCGCTATTTACTCGCAACAAAAAAGATTTCTTGCGTCGTTACGTGACCATGGACGAAACATGGATACATCACTACACTCCAGAGTCGAAGCGGCAGTCATCTGAGTGGCGCACAGCTGGCGAAAGCCGTCCGAACGTCCGAAAACGCAGCAGTCAGCTGGCAAAGTCCTGGCGTCAGTTTTTTGGGATACACATGGCGTGATTTTCATTGACTACCTCGAAAAAGGTAAATCGATCAACAGTGATTGTTATATTGACTTACTGGTGCGTTTGAAGGAGGAAATCGCAAAAAAACGACCGCACATGCAGAGAAAAAAAATCCTTTTTCACCAAGACAATGCACCCTGCCACAAGTCGATGAAAACAATGACAAAATTGAACGAATTGGGTTTTGATCTGCTTCCCCACCCCCCTTATTCGCCAGATTTAGTCCCCAGTGGCTACTGGCTCTTTGCTGATCTTAAAAGAATGCTCCAGGGAAAAAGATTTGGCTCAAATGAGGAGGTCATCGCTGAAACTGAAGCTTATTTTGAAGCGAAAGATAAATTTTTTTATAAACATGGTATTGAAAAATTGGAAAAGCGTTGGAACCATTGTATCACCCTAAAAGGTGATTATGTTGATGAATAAAAATAAATTTTGCAAAAAAAATTTTGTTTTCATTATTAGTCTCGGGACTTATTGATCCATGTGTTATTAATTGCTATTTTTATATGTACTGATATGTATTGTATACACTTTGCTTTAGAAATAAAACTTATTATTATTATTATGAAAGATGTATACCATCAAAATGCACACTGAAACTAATGTTGAATAAACCTCCGAGTTCGCAGTAGCATACAGCCTTACCAGGAAAGCTGAATAGGTGCGTTATAAATTTAATTGTTGTTCCCATATATCAGCATCTTCGCGTCACTAACATGGTGCAAGCTATCGGCAATTCCTGTACCCTCCTGCCATCAGCGTAACCAGATATTCCTGTCGCTGGCAACCCAGAGCATTGTTCAAAATTAGTTGTATTCAGGAGAAATGACGTAATTTCAAACGTAATGTAATTTTATGCAAGTCGTATTATCAGTTATTTTATTGAAATAAAAGATATTTGAAATCGACCTGATATTACTCATACACGATAGAAAACTTATATTTTTATTTTTTATCTTATCACGCCCACTCTTGCGGCGTGACTTATGATCTTTGCCTGCCAGCATTTATCCAAACGAAAAGGGAAACCGTAAAAACTTTCCTTCACATCAGACTGTTTTGTTCCTGGGGCCCTGGTGAGGTAAACCAGTAAGTACTATTTAGTTATCTGTCAGCTAATAAAAGAAGGACAGAGAATATATGTTCAGTGTGCTGAAGGAGAAAACCGCGAAAAGTGGTATTCAGAACCATTATGAATAAAACCATAAAATTTAGAATAGGCATCAGGAGCACAAGAATTATACGTAAATAAAGGCTAGTGGTAGAATTATTTCTATTTGTGAAAGTGAAGATACATAGAACTCGACCTCGGAAAAGTTCAAGAAATGTATGCATGTTTGTAGCATTCGCACATACGAGGGAGCGTTTTTATATTCGCGGAATGGGGGACAAGGAGTGGAAATAAAAAAACCAAATTATTTTTCTTTTTCAATATATTCACCTGCAAGACGGATACATTTTTCACATCTTTCAATTAATTTATTTATACCCTCATAAAAAAATGATTTCTCTTTATCTGCAAAATACGTGCCTCCTTGACTTCATCATCGGCAGAAAATTTTTTACCCCGCAGCTCTTTTTTCATTTTCGGAAACAGGTAAAACAGGTACTCGGGGCCAGGTCTGGGCTGTAGGGTGAGTGATTCATAATTTCGAAGCCCACCTTATGCAGGGCAGCTAACGCAACGCGGCTCTTGTGGACGGGCGCGTTGTCGTGCAAAAGCAGAACACCTTTTGTCAATTTTCCCCGTCTTTTCTCTTTAATGGCTTCTTTTAGTCGCTCTAATATTGAAGCGTAATATTCTCCGGTTATAGAAACACCTTTATCTTTATAATCAATCAACAATATTCCTTCCGAGTCCTAAAATACCGTTGCCGTGAAGCTGATTGTGACACTTTAAATTTCTTGGGAATGCCACTGCATGGAGTCTTGTTTGGATTTCATAATGATGAACCCAAGTTTCGTCTCCAGTAACAATTCCACTCAATACACCATCCTTGTCTTCATTACAGAGGTCCAAAAACGAAAACGCGCTGTTGTTTTTGCGGCGGCGTGGGCATTCTCGGCACCCATCTTGCGCTGACCTTAGACATGCCGAGATGATCGTGTAGGATTTTAAAAATTGTTGTATCGGATACTCCAACCATTTCTGCGAGTTGTTTCTTCTTTAGTCGAGCATCTATACAATTTGTTCAACTTTTTGGATAAGTGCTGGCGTGGTCACCTCAATGCTCCTGCCCGGCCTCGGGTCGTCTTCAAGGGATTCCCTTCCTTGTTTAAATAAACTATGCCACTTGTACACCATGGTTTTTCCTGGACAAGAGTCGCCGTAAACCAATGACATCTCATTCATTATGGTCGCGACTGATTTTCCTTGCCTGGTAAGGAACTTTATAACGGCACTATATTCGATTTTTTCCATATTTCACTTTTCACTCCTGATTATGTTACTTGGTTGACGATAGCTCAAAGACTAACTGTCTAATAACAATGAAACTTCGTATTTATACTAATCATGAGCCGCTGCACAGGCCACGCCCCCAATGCGCCTACTCACCCCTCTACAACCCGCTCATTCCGCGAATATAAAAACGCTCCCACGTATGTACATACATCCATATCGATGCGAATTAGAAATCTAAAATTAGATTCTTCAATAGCAATGCGAAGGGATTATTATTCTATGGAAACGAAAAGTGGTCTGCAACACCAGAAGTTTTGAAAAAGCATAAAATTTTAATATATGAATTTTTTTATAGAATTTCAGGGTTTTTCAGTCTGGTCAAATAAAAAAATGTGGAGAAGGCTATATCAAGTAACTGTACGAAAGAGAAAATAGAATTCTATAGGCTGCATTCTAAAGAAAGACAACTAAGATAGCAAGATATATTCCACTGAAGCGGAACACAGAGAGATAAAAATGATACTCTGCGCTGCGCATTGGAGTAAAAAGAGTTACACATACGTAGTATAGTTTCTTAAGTGCATAGAATTTATGTTAAACAGAAAAATACGAGTTTATAATTACAAAGTTCATTCTTAATTAAAATATTTTGAAAGTTACTTCAAATTGCATCTTAAGCGAAATCCATTACATTCTCTTTTAAAATGTGCGGCTAATTACTCTAAAACGGACTGCAGCTATTTTCATTAATTATACCTATACTCACCTAGAACAGACGCAATCACTAGGTGACATATTTAGTCGTTCGTAATGGAGAACTCATTTAACGTACATGCTGTTCTTACCGGCGATACTTTGAAGTGACCACGGCTCAGTGCTAAACCATTATCATCACTTTCATTGCCGTCCAATTAAAATCTAACAAATTGTACCTGTCTTTTCGGTGCTTCCATTTTAAAAAATTTTTTCTCCGTTCTATTTCGCTAAAGAAAATTAATTTGACAGGTGATTTGTTTCTTTACAGAAAATTCGACTTAATTAAGAAATCATCAGATACATTTATCAGTGGAAAGAATCGTCTAATAGATAATTTATACAGTGTGATTCGAAATTAAGTGTACTTTATTATTATTAGTAGCACATAATACTGACGAAGTTGATCATTTTTTGTGTATACTCTGTTTACTATTATTCTATTTCTGAACATATTTTCTTAAATAATCGTTACAGTTTTTGAAATCACGAGAGTTCTACTGACTCTTAAACGTTCAATTTTTACAATTAATCTCGTGTGCTCAATACTATGAAAGACTTTTAAGATACCTAATAAAAGAAAGAATCCCCAGGAATAGTCAACGATACCATTCAGGAATGCAAGTTATTGGTTCATAAAAGGCAAGCCATTTATGACAATCTAAAGTAGATTGGATTGGGTCTACGTAAATTAGTTCAGGAGACAAGAATATTTGGAAATGTACGATAGACCAAATTAAGGCTATAATGCTTTAGAAACTATCATAGTCGAGATCCAAGAAATAAATCATTCTGAAACTGAAAACCTGGAACCTGAAAATCTTTTTAATTGACCTGTAGATGTAGAGATAATTTGAGCAACATTTTTTTTTGTAAACAAGATTAACAACTGCACCCCATAAGTAATAGTGAAAACCATTTTTATAGGAAATGTTATCAATGTTGTAAAAAACTTGACGAGACTATCCTACTCTCTTTTTAATACATTCATGGGTTATTATCTACCCCATCCATATTGTAACTGGTTAATAATGTTTGATGAGAAAATCGGAAAGACGATTATAGACTATTTAAAAACTAGTTGACCTATAGTTACAAGGATTATTTGAACAATAGTACTTGTAGATAATAATTAAAACTGCATATTGAATAGTCACGAAAACAATAAGGTTTGAGACATTCCTCTGTAACTTCAATGCATTTGGATCAACGATGCTGCTAAAGCGCAGTGCCATTACACTTTGTATGTGATGACATTGCTCTTTTATTGCAATAAGTTTTTCACCCAACTGAAAATTATTTCCAGTAGGGAAAAGTTTGAGTTTTGGAAATAAATGGATAACACTGGAGCTAGATCTGGTCTTATCAACCATTGATTGCGTTGTTTAGAAATTGATTTCTTTGGTAAAGTAACATAATACGATCCGACAACCTAATAGTCGAGTCACATTTTTTGCTAACCCATTCTCGTATTTGGTTCGTCAGAAGATAAGGACAAGGAGTAGATGCAATAAAGTTATAGATAGAGACGCCAGTTTCGCCTTCACACTAGAGTCGCCCCTTTCTGTGCTTCACGGTAGTTCAAATAATATAAGTAATGTTAAGTAAGACAATAATAATAAGCACCTGCTTAAAAGTTATAATTTATAAATATACTGGCGGAACAAAGCTCTTAAACACATTCAATGTGCATACATACAATGTGTATACATACGCATTATACACACTCTGCCTTGATATTACAAAGAACTATTTATAAGACACTATAAAACACATCTTCCTAAACAATGTTATCAGCTGATTTTGCATGATTTAATATCTAGCATTAAAAATATTTTTACAGTTTTTTTCGGGATGTTTGTTCGCTGCTATGTATTCGCTCATATTCGGCGACACTGCCAGAAAGGAGAAATCCGGTATCTCTAGTTATAATTTGCAGTTGGTCTTTATTGGATGTGTCTATTGTTGGAACGCTAGTAAATAATTAATTAAATTTACTAGCCTGTAGTCGCTTATTTGAGGCAATAAGCATAGTTTCGGATTCGCAGTAGACTAAAACTATACTTTTGTTTTAGACAAATAAATGCCTCTTTTAATTATTGTAACATCACCATACACTTTTTGTAACAAACATATGTAGGTTTAAAAGTTAAGTTTATTGAAAAAAAATGCTGAGGAACTAAAAACGTCTTTCTTATAACTTGAAGTGAACTACAACAATTTTTACGGCAAGTTTATTTACATTGTATATACGTGTTTAGAGGTATAAAAAATGCTTTTAATCTTGCTCCCTCCTCTCCAAATTGTCATTCACTATTTTAAAAATACACTTCAGGTGGTGTCTCGCGAGAATCCCCGTGAATGCTCGCCGTAAAAGCTCTGCCTTGATGACATAAGGGACTTTGGGTTAAAGGTTAGACTCCGGAACGACCGCTAAACAGATTAGTTAATTTCCGGTTTACTTGGAGCATTTTAAATACCTTAATTTCGGGTAGAATTATGTATGTGGTGGGTTTCGAGCTTTACGTCGCTTTATGAGCAAGGAAGAGTCTTTAAAATTTTAGCACAAAAATCGTTTTATAATTTTACTCGCGATTTTTAATTTTTTTAAGAATTACTGCTTATACGAAATAACAATAACTTGCGTGCTTCTACAAAATCGAATTATTAATTATCTAGTCTAAGATATTTACATAAATGTTTAGTTTTAATACGATATCATGATCATATATTAAAGGACTCTTGGCCTAAGATTCTTTTAATTTATGATCATTCAAGGATTAAGGGTAAGAAATTATTAAACAGATATATAGCTGAATGATCAAAAAAATTATTCAAATACAATTTAAAAAACTAAGATCTGGACAGAGCTGTGCTTACGATAACTCCTGAAGGTATGCTAATCCCATTACTATCAACTGAAAGAAAATTTCAGTAAATAATGTACTTTACAGAGTTTGAGACGTTTTACAATTTTGCGACGTATTTATGAATGTAATCGGTCAATTTAAATTAAATTTTAAATTTATTTTTCTTAATTTATAGATTTCTTTAAATTTTCCTATTTTTTAAATAACAAATTTGTTTTAATTTTTAAGAATTAATTTATGAGTTACAGGAAGGGTGCACTAAATGAAGGTCGGCTATATGATATCTTTGGAGTTTACGCATTTTAATTTGTACTTAGTTTTCTTTATCACGTTTTGAAATAAACGTTAGGAGTTTTGGATATGATGGATATGCGAGGTGAGGATTAAGTGACAGTGAGTGATACGATATTTCTAAAGTTTGTGCTTTATACCTGTATTTAATTCCTTTAAAAAAAATCAAAATAGAAAAGTACGTGATTCTATTGACGTGTAGTGGATGATCAAATGTAGAATAGGTAATTTGTTTTACGAAACTCTATTAAAGAGAGTTAACTTACAACTTTTCAAATCTAATAATTACATTATTGTGAAAGTAGTTAATTTATTTGTTCATTTGTTCAATAAGTTATATATAATAATTAAACAAAGGCGTATATTTAATTAATCTTGTATATATAAATATAAACGTGGGAAAATATTAGTTATGAATAAATTAACGAATGCTTTTTGTTCAATTTATTTTACTTAATGACAAAATATTAAAAATTTGATGGTATGTACACCCTTATTTCTTAAAAGAAACCCTAAGTTTAAAAACAGCCTCTAAGAGCTTTAAATATATGCTTGTGAGGATTATTAGGAATTACAAAAACGTTTAAATTTCGAATCGCACACACTTTATAGTGCACTTCACAGCAATATGTAACTCAATGCATTTTCAAAATATTTTTATCAAATCATTTCTTTCTTCAGCGCCTCATGACAATTTTCTTTGTCTTTCTTTTCCATTTGTTTCTCAGAATTCAAGGTAATTCCTAGGTGTAAACATATATATACACATACATACATGCCCGAAACTCTTAAAACTTAACATGCAGATATTATCGAATGATATATTGTTTTGGCAGCGCTCCAACTACACCGTTGCGACGATATGAGTGCAAATTTCAGAGATCTATTTTTATAATACCTTTAAAAATAATGTAAAGCGCGTTAAAACAACGAGAAAAAGAAGAAAAAAAAAAGAAAAATCGCACCTAACGTGCCTGACTGGGCGTTTTACATCTTGTAAAAATAAGAAAAAAAAGAAACACCGAATATTTTC
Source organism: Dermolepida albohirtum (assembly GCA_031893035.1). Classification (NCBI taxonomy): domain Eukaryota; kingdom Metazoa; phylum Arthropoda; class Insecta; order Coleoptera; family Scarabaeidae; genus Dermolepida; species Dermolepida albohirtum. Next base: position 117,011 of record JAVIWB010003930.1, on the reverse strand, counting down.
TACCCAAATTAAAAGAGTGAAATGAAAAGATGGCTAAAGCGCGTGTTTGGTGCACACTCATTGTACGTAAAGAGAGACTTGTGTGTATGTAAATACGTGTGTGCGTGTATATTTCTTTTTCGTCAATTTTCAACAAGCAATCTTTCGGCGATCAAATGTAAATACAGGCGAACATAATACCGCAAATAAAATGACGTCAAAACTAAATAGTAAATTTATGTATGCGGTTTTTGCGAGGGAACAAAGATTTTTTTTAAATAAGAAAATTCCGGAGTTCTTTGTATTTTGTTATCTGACAGATTAATTAAGGCTACATACACATACAAGAATGCATAAATATACTTATGTACGTACAATATGCACATATACTGAAAGTATCAATAGATTATATTGGATTTCTGAATCTTATCATTTATAAAATATTGGCTCAAAAGTTGAAAGTATAATTCACAAGTATTCTAACGATGTGTCGTTCTACCATACGAGGGTGGTCCCAGAAGTATGCGACCCAACAAAGAAAACAAAAATTTTGGAAAGAAGTATATTTTTTCAATATAATCTCCTTTCACCTCTATACACTTTTCCCAGCGATATTCAATACCATTTTTATTATAAGAACTGTCGTGCTCCTCAAATAGCCATTAACTGTCGACATCACTTCTCTCCATCGTTGGAAAATCTTTTACCACTGAGCCATTTTTTCAAGTTTGGGAACAGAAAATAATCAGAGGGTGCTAAATCTGGCGAACAGGGTGCATGAGGTAGCAATTCAAACTTTAATTCATTAATTTTGGCCATTGCAATAACGGATTCGTGAGCTGGTGCATTGTCTTGACGAAACAACGCTTTCTTTTTAGCCAAATGCGGCCGTTTTTGGTTGATTTCTTCTTTCAAGATGTTCGTCTTGGCAGCTCGTACGGCCTCGTTTAAACTCCGCTACCCAATATATCACTGTTGTAAACGGAGCAGAGGAGCAGACTCACCCAGATTAGAATCCAGTTCAACTTTTATATCTGTTAGGCTGAGGCCTTTCAAATAAAAGTATTGTTTCACGTAACGATGACCAATTTTCTTCATTTTTACAAATTTATTGAAAATGTTCACTTTTGATGGCTGCCAAACAAATACTAAACAACGTGGCGTCTTCAAACTTGAAACATATGCTTTAAAGAGTACGTACTTTCTAATACAGTGATATTTTTCAAGCAACTACCGCCATCTCTAGGTCAACCATAAACTTTTAAAACTAGTAATAAGGACACGTAAGCGATGTACATATGTCTAGGAAGGTTTTGTCGAAACCGTAATTGGAACAAAAGTGGATTAAATAATTCAGAACGACTCCTGTTGGAAAACTAAACAGGGTGAAGAGAAAAACGGACTTTTTGATGTATCAATATAAGTTAATAATTATATTTTAGTTACAGTAAATTTCATATTAACATTATATGTGATGTTTGATACAATAATATTACAGCTATTCATTTTAAAGTTATTTATGATTTCATATTAATTTTTATTTTTAAAGGCCTTTCAGTTCAGTCCAAATATAGATTTCTATTAACATAATTGATCATATAAATACCTGTAATTTTTTTAAATTTAAATTTGAATTTTTATTTAATTATATTTGACATAGGTACATACAATAGAGTATTATTCAAAAAAAAATTTATTACAATAGAATACTAAAGTAAGTATTGAATTTTTTTTTATTTTATACAACTTATAGTCAACTCAGTACATTTGAATTTTTAAACATTTTCAAACATCAAGTATCATAATTTGAATAATTCAATCTCAATCTTTAATTAAAAACAACTATCACATTCTTCTTCATAATAACATTTAAAACATTCTTCTTCATAATAATATATATATTGCAATAAATACGGAAGTTAGATATTTGTTTTTCTTTCCGTGGAATGAAGGCCTTCCGTAAATTTTCACAACAGCAACAGTAGAACACACAGCCATGGAAAAACAAACAGATTAGAGTGGTCGTAAAGGGTATCAAAGAACTATGAAAAATACTTTTGCGAAATGGGTCGATACGAAGGAAAAGTTCCACTATTAATAATATTTACTTTTTCTGTTAACACGGAGAATCGGTAACGAAACGGATGTGACGTTTATCTAATCCATAAGGATCTTTATTGTTTTGTTTGGTTCCCGATACATCTGAAACAACTACAGCATGTGTATGCTTTGCATGATAGAAATTAATATCAATAAATTGATATTATCGACGATTGCTACGATATACAATTGTTTAGTTCTTAATTATAAATTCCCTAAATCTACTTATCTAAACTATTCTGTTGTGTTACTTAAATTTTTAGCTTATCTTTATCTGCTCCAGGCCGTTAAAAAGTGGCTTTCAAGGTTTGAATAGTCGTTTTACGAGGTGTGTCAATTAAATAACGAAACTGGTGTGAGAAATATTATTTATCGCAAATAGACTTTCATTTAACTTTTATCCCTTTCAACGTACTTCCCTCCCCCATCTATACACTGCTATATACGTGTCTTTCTTTGTTCGAAACAATGCTATAATTCATCTGTTGTCAGCCTCTTCTTCGTTTTTACTTTTACAGTTTTAGCAGACTGAAAATGTGTTCCCTTTATCGTACTTTTCATTTGGGAGCAGGATGAAGTCACATGGTGCGTGCTCTGGCAAATACGGAGGATGATCAAGCACAGCAATGCGCTTGTCCACTTAAAACTGCTTCACAGATAAGTCATTGTGAGCTAGAACATCTGTCATTTGTCATAAAATGTATCTTACTGTTTCTTTGTTAAAGTTTACCATATCTGCAATCATCCGAATACCCAGACGTCGATCTTTCCACAATTTGATCAATTTTGTAAACGTTCCCTTCAGTTCTTGCAGTCACAGGCCGGGAAGAAGTCTAAGATGATGAACATCCTCATCATCTTCGACTTCTTCCCCACCTCAGAAAACTGTTTGTGCCATTCACAAACTCGCGCACGTGACATAACATTATCATCAAACACGTCCTTTAACATTTGTAAATATTCTGTTGGCAAGTTTTTTTAATTCGAATTAAGAAATTTCAGGTTAAATCGCTGCTAAATTTTTATTTTAAGCATTATCACGGCACTACTAAGTAACAGCGCCCTCTACAATTAAAACTCAAGACTAAACTAAAGCAGACAGAGAGACGAAAATATGGGTTGTTGCTTGGGAAGTATCAAGATCAATGACATTCTATTTACAGCCTCGCCCGATGCGGCTGCGCAATGGAGGGAGCGTAATCTCGTTATTTAATTGCCATACCTTGTATTTTAGGAAAGTTTTAAAATCCTAGGGAATCGACCTGAATATACTAGAAATAATGCAACTGACGTTTCGCTATTCACACTGTCAGCATTTCCACGATTTGCTTAGACTATGTCTGATAGCATATTTGACAACAGATTAATTGCACTTGTAGAAGCCTACGCAATTTCAATAAGACGAGAAAGGGAATCAAAGACATCGAAGTTGACTAATTAGAAAATATTTGAGATTATCGCAAATAAGGTACTTTTCAATGTCTGCTCCTTTTAATATTTGGTTACATTTTTTGAAGAATCCCGTCCAAAGGAAGATAGATAAATCTGTCGAGTATGGCGTAGTCTTTCATTTACTTCCGACGTTTCATTGATCATCTAGTTAACGATTAAAGATTCTTGGGAATTTTCTGAAGAAGCTGAGTGAACGATCAGCGAAACGTCAAAAGCAAGTAAAAGGCTACGACACTCTTCTAAAATGTACAAGAAATATGGAACTCTACTCTCGAGATAGGTTTTCGAGATTATTCCAAATAAAGTACTCGCAAATTCTTATAAATCTGTTCCTGCTTTTATTTGATACCATTCTTTGAAGAACGCTATTCAATAGAGACCTGATCTGAATTGGTGTATTTTTATTATTCTAAAAAGGCAATTTTTAACAAACGCGAATGACGAATTTAGTTAAAGGGGATTTGCTAAAACTTCAAAAGCTTAGAGAAACCGCGACTGCTATAACGGCATTGGAATTTTTCCAATGTTACCCGTTAATAGTAGTATTATTTTCGTAACGTTTCCAAACACATTTTGGAAAAATACCTTTGCTCATAACTAATACTATATTAACATTTCTTTGTTCACATATATTTATGGGCGTCTAAAATTGATTTCAATGATAGACGAGAGACATCAACATAAACACAATTCATCTAATTTATTTTTCTCGGAACTCGAATATACCAAATGAACTCCATCTTCGTTCGAATTGCTATTCTTCCGATGCATGGATTCACCTCGTTCAAACGTTACGGATTTCTTATTTCTTATTTCGTTGAATGTGACGTTTCTAAATTCGTCAAAGCACACTACGAGTGCGAGAACTATATAGGAGAACGTATGTCTGTATATTAATTAGTGTCAGTTGCCTCTTATAGATTTCCCTATAGGCGATTAAATCAACGTCGAAAATATTTTTCTTTTACAGTGCTTTGGTGGATTACATAGTGACTTCTACAGAGTCTAACATATGTCAAATTTGTTTATTTTTTTTTCTTTTTAATTAAGAAAAATACACATAAATTATCATTAATATGTAGTTTCGAAAATGCGCGCACATTATTTATGGTTTTCTTTTTGTCTGTCATTAAAATTAATATACGTAATGAAGAGAAATTACTTTGAGCGGTTAATTGAACGTGAAATTTATTTTTCTTTTTGTTTCAGGTAAGCAAACGGAAAATATAAATCGTGTGTTAGTTCATGGACTGTAAAGAAGTATTTAAAAACCTTGTTTATGCTAGAAACGTAAGTAAATTTCCGCAATTTTAATAATTTTTTTAGTATCTTGTCTTGCATTTTATGCGTAATTATTTGGATTACTTTTTTATCTTAACATGTGTTTTTCTCTCTCTCTTTTTTATTTTTCTAATATTTATAACTTGTTTAGTATTTACGTATTACATTTTACTTTTTTTTTACATTTTGCTCATTATTTTCTTTTGTATGATACTTCATTCTGCTTTAGGCATTCCACATTTTCACCAGTAGCTAGATTATTTCAGTTATGTATTTACTGCACAACGTACTGGTATTATTTTTTGTACTTTTAAACATTTAAAATTGTTTTAATTATAATAACTAAATTAACGAATATTTCTTTTTTATACTATCTAGACTATAAATTTCTTTATTTTATAAAATTCATACATTTTTACCATATTTAGTGTTATTTGTCCTTATTACATCGCCATTCTTTTCTTCCACTTGTTTTGCATATTTTTGTATTTTCTACACTTTTACATACTTTTTCATACATCTAACAATTATTCCCATTTTTATACTTTTCGTCTTTTCCATAAATTTAGTGAACCGTCGGAAAGGCCACAATGCTTCTTTTTGCAACAGATGGCAGCAGTGTATGTTTGCAAGTGAACGAACGGAGTTATATATCTTAATGCTACACCATATACAGCTGACAGTTCTAACTTCATTTTAGAAACAAAAGATAGAAGACCAAGGTGTACATTTTCATCACATTTACTCCTTTATTTTCGTAAGGAGAAAAGAGCGCAACGTTGTGAAAAGACGACAGTGGACTACACGGCCGTCAATACCAACGATGCTTTACGAAATTCCTTACTGGTGATCCATCTCGGTCAAAAGGACCCGCTGATGTTTTTGATGGAGCAAGCATTATCCTAAAAGCAAATAATTTTTTATTGCTTAAACCAGAACGCTTTTCATTAATTTTTTGCTTTGCTTATGGTGATTTCGCCTTTTTGTAGGTAAATAACAAAAGTAGTACTTTTGCGTTCCACAACCATTCTGCTGTTGAAACAGCCATCGCATCCTTCTGGGGAGGAGAACCACTTCGTCGACACTGTTTAGACTATTGGTTTGTTTCGGGCGTGTAATGATGAACCAAAGTGTCATCTATACTGATAAATAGGCGCATAAAATTTATGTTGTTTTTTTGAAAACACTCCAAACACTTGCGATAAATTTGCATTTGCATGAACTTTTGATCAACACTGAGCTGTCGTGACGTCCACCTTGCTAACTGTTTTTTCATAGCTAATTTTTCATTCAAAATATATACTGCTCGTTTATTAGAGATGTTTACAGCCTTCGATCAGATACTTTTCGCTCATAGCCTTCTTATACCATAGCATGAGCTTTTTCAACAAATGTCGGTGTAGTAGCAGATTTCAGACGTCCATTACATGATAATGACTGTACAGCCACCTATGAACCATTTATTAACAGTTGAAAAATGAAGGAGCCGAGTTCTTCAGACATTCTTCATCATAATATGAATATTTGTTGCTGAGATGCCTTTCGAGAAAACGTACTTAATGACAGCATAAATTTCTAGACTATGTGTTACACAGTCTTCACAGTGAAACTGATAAACGCAGCGATCTAAAATTTGATAGTTAACGTTGTCAGGAAGACAATTTGCTAGCATATTACAAAAACAGTCTAAAACTGTGCCATCTACATGTTATTCTACATACTTTTGAGCACATCCTCTTATGTATCGTTACAACTTCTATATGTTGTTTAGAAAGAAAGGCATTTTAATACAGATCTGTTCATAGTTACATATTAGTATATGCAACTATGAACGAGTTTGATTTAAATTGGTTTTCTTGGACCTACCCATGTAGTAGAAGGTAAAAAAAGTTTCTAAAACATAAGGTTTTACAAAATAGTCTGTAAAAACATACTTGTAAATTTGACTCCTTCTTTTCTTCTTTCCATAGACTTCATTTATTTAATAATTACCATTTTTGCTAACGTATGCATGTATATATTTATAAAATATCTTGATTGTTAATTAAATCAAATTTAATATTTATAAGCTTAAACCGAACAAAAAGTATTCAGATTAAAATGGAACTAAGTAAATATAGTGCTCAAACATTTTCTTTCTTCACATAAGTGAATTAGCCAGTTAATATTCATTTCGAAGACTATCTGAGACCGGCTCCGCACAAGCGAGCGAAAAAAATGTAAATTCAATTTACTATCGGTGTGTGACAGTGCTGAATTCTGCAGCTGAGTTAGAAAGGCAACCAAAGAAGACAGAAAGAAGTGAAAGGAAATTCAGCGACGACCACCCGAAAAAGTCAAACAAATAAACAAAACCAGACATCTCACCTTTCCTTCTCTCTCTTTCTCGAAAGGGACTTCAAAAGCTCGAGTCGTCGCTTTGATTTACCTTTTTGATTACTTGTGCTGCTGCAAGGGACTTAGTTACGGTAAGATAATAAAATCAACACAGGGACAATATAATTTGTAAAACAAAACAAATTACAACTAAGTTTGTATTATCTTTAATAGTTAGGAAAATTATTTCAGTAACTTGTGCGTCTGATAATAATTATAAAATACACTGTAAATTATAAGTTATATCCATAAAGTAAGGAGATTGATAACATCGTTCGAAAACCACATATGCTGTACTCACTTACTCAGCCCAACTGAAACGTGCACACGATTTATTAGATAGAATATAATATAATAATAAGGAATTTGATAATCGAAATTTAGTAACTCTGCGATGCTGAATATCAACCCCAAGAAGGCTAGTTTCTAAGTAAAGTACTTCTGGAAAAAAATGAAAGGCAAGAGAGTGAATCTTATTTAGGAAGAGGTGTTATTTCTAATCCTACGTCAATAATGGACGTAATTAGTAGTAAGATAATTTGACCATTTTATCGATTATGTATTTGAAATACTGGACAACCGAGAGCAAGTGGACTTGACTTACATAGATTTTCAAAAAATATTTAATCAAATTGGTCATTACGTGTTCTTACGAAGGTAGCCGTTTACATTTTGAGAAAAGCAAACAAAAAAAAAATTTTATTGTCGAAAATAGTTTGATTGCTTTTCAAAATATTCTCCTTGAAAATCAATGCACTTTTGCATTCGTTTAAACCAATCCGCAAAGCATTGCTGCCACTGTGAAGGCGGTATATCCAAAATATGAGTTTCGAATGTCTCAACTGCCTCTTCCGGCGTAGAAAACCGTTTACCACGAAGTTTATTCTTCACGTGTGGGAACAAAAACAAATCACAGGGTGTTAGATCAGGTCTGTACGGCGGATGGCTCATCAATTCAATGTTTTGTCCGGTCAAATATTCAATTGTTTGAACCGACCTGTGAGAGTTCGCTTTGTCATGGTGGAGAATGATTTGTCATTTTCGGTTTGTTTTCTTTATTTCCTCAAAAACTTTTGGCAAACAAATAGAAGTCTACCATTCGGAATTGACCGTTCTACAACTCTCTAAAGGCACGGTTGCAACGTGACCGGTTTTTCCGAAAAAAAAAACAGACAACAATTTGTTTTGATGTGCTTTGAGCGCGAACAACTTATTGGTTTTGACTCATCTTGGAATGCGCACACAGTCGACTGCTGTGCATAGATCCCAGATTCATTACCTGTGACGACTTTCTTTGAAGCACCGCCATATGTATGTGTATTTTTTGTCTATTTCTTGGCACCAATCGACGCGAGTCCTTTTTTAAGCGGTTGTCAAATTATGTGATATCCAATATGAACATAACTTCTTAACGACTAAATCTTCATGCAGGATTTTATGCACGCTGGTATACTAATACATAGAGATGCCTCGATCTCTTGGTATGTCACATGACGGTCTTGCACTATCAATTCAGACACTGCATTAGTGTTTTCCGACACAACAACACTTGTGGGACGACCTTCACGAAATTCATCGTCCAAAGAACACCGTCCAAGTTTCCAATTCACTATAACAACGATATACTGTAGTTTTCGATGGTGCTTCATCACCATATAAAGAATTCAGCTTATCGATGCATTCTTGTTGAGATAATCCACGCCGAAGGTTATGAAAAATAATTGCACGAATATATTCGCGACTTAATTTAATTTTTTCGCTGACATAAAATTTTCAAGTTACTGTCAACAATAGAAGTAGTGACCGGATAATAAAACTGTCAAGGTAAATATATTGTCAAAAATGACAAACTTCATGATGCAATCATCAAATCGGAGGCAACAATAATAGCCAATTCCCAAAATATGTACGGCTACCCTCGTACATATAGCTTACTCAAATAGACTTTCCGCCAGCGTTTTCTGTGATTCATTTACATCTTACTTAATTGATAAAAAGAAAAGTTTACAATATATAAAAATTAGATCATCGTTTTCAGTGCAATATCTAGCATTCCCTAGGACTCCCGTGTTGTTTTTATTATAATTTCCCGCTTAAAGCCAGCGCAGATCTCTTTCAAAATAAAATCTACAGAAAATTGTATACCCCACTATCTAATTTAAAAAGGTTAAGAATTGTCAAACATCAATATGAAATGGAGGACATTGTACTAACTCGTTGGATTAATAAAAAGATTTTTGTATTAAATTTGAGACAAAACTAAATGACCTAATCTGAATTCATTTTCTACTTTTTACTCTTGTTTTTATCAAATTTAATTTCGTCAAGCTAATTATTTATTTTAGAGCTTTGTTTCATTCAAAAGTGTGCTATATTTATTATTATATTATTTTTTATTTATATATTTATTATTTTATTTACAAACCAACCCAATTTGTTGGTTCGTAAATAAAATTACATCATGGGTCTCAATACATTTTGAACACACCTTGTATATATGTAAGTATTCATTTTCATTAGAAAAATCTTTTCCTTAAAAAAGAAAAACAACAAAATTAAATCATAATAAAACAGAACATGAAGCACAAATTGGTTTTACCTCATGCTTTTGCTCAGGACTGTAAATTTCATTCTCCTAGTCGATCTGTACGTATACGTATACACACATAGGAAGGGGAAACGTCTACCATCCGCACGGTACACTGGCAGCGGCATAAGCTACATTTATGATCGCGTAAAATTAATGCAAATCTTCCTAGATACACCTTGTTTGTTCCTGAACGATGGGAATAAGTTATAAAATTGCGAGTCGTTTACTTATGTACCTCTACTGCTACCTTCCTGTTCCGACTTAGTTTTCTCCACCTTGCGTTCCCGTTCTCCGCCACCCACGCCCCCATTTCTGCCTTTATCTTTAGTTGTTCTTATTGCCTCTCGATGTAGTCGGTACTGAATTTTCGAGTGGAGCTACAAGTCAAACAGTGGTAGGAAAGTGGAGAGGTTTTTATAGGAGACGAAGACCGGAGATAGTGGGATGGGAGAGGTTGGGAGGAACGAATTTTCAATCTGGAAATATGCAAAATTACAAAACATTTTAGGGGGTTAAATCTCTTAAGAAGAAGAATACCGTACAGGATCGTACTTATATGGAAAATTATATTTGCTTTCTGGTCACAGAATTAAGATGTTTAAATAATAATAAGAAGTACTCGATGTTGGAATAAAAGTTTTTTGAAGTTTAAAGTAAATATAAATAAATATTTGCAGCTAAATTGTAGTAAAAGCTGACAATTTTCTAATACTACAACTCATGGACAAAAAATTTTCGACTATGATATTGCTTACATAAGTAAATTCCTTTGAAATTTGCAATAATACCAAAGCGATTGTTATATTCGTAGAGAAGTTGATTAAAAGTAATCTCTATATCACAATGGAACAGGTGGAAAAAAAGGTTGTTTTTAAGTAAATACATGCAATTTCATTCGACGTCGGTTATTAGTAAGCCGTTTAGCCTGTGTATCTTCGGCTTAAATATGTAGATTAACATAAAATCGCTGCTATATAATATGTTTGGAGAATTTCCTGCTTCATTATTTTCTTCAAATGTGGGTTTAAAATTAGGAATTTCAGACTACTGTTTTGGATCACATTAACAGAAAAAAAAACTTTCCGTTTGGATGCCACGGCAATGAAATAAAAAAAATTTAATGAATAGAATATCTATATACTTTCCAAACCTCGCTAATCAATGGAACGAGTTGTTTTTGGATCGCCTCATTACTGGTGATGAAAAGTGGATGATGTATAAAAATGTAGTGAGAAAGAGAGGTTATGTTCAGCCAGGAGGAAGTACGTCATCACCATCAACAAGCATGCACTAAAACAAGGAAATATTGTATTCTTGGAGGAACCACAAAGGAATAGATCAATTGACGCAAGCCACTTAATTTATCTTAAAAGCGTAGTGTAAATTAAGAATTTCAATATTAATATCCACATTGGGTCAGTAGAAAGAGGGTAATGACAAAGCAAGACCGTATACGGCAAGAATCTAGTGAATTAGGTTGGGAAATTTGAGCTCAATACCTCATTTATTTAGCTTCCAATCTAGGGAAATGCAGGGCAGTTCAAAATGCAGTGGAAGAATTTTTTGACTCTAAAGGCGAAGACTTTTTTTAAAGTGGAATATAAAAGTGACCAAAGTACAGGATTTACGCTATTTGAAAAAACGATAGAGCTTTCCTTTATAACCATTATTAAATATAAAAGAAACACAAGTAACGCGCACAATTCTGACACCTACGTATTAATAGGTGTTATTATTATTATTATTATGGCGTAGATTTTCTTACACTTCCTGGGCCTGATGAAAGCAAGCTTTCACTCAAACTATATATCTATGGCTTTGAGTTGGAACTGTACGCGGCTGATATTGTATAGTTCTATTATCCGCTACAAAGCGGTATTTGTGATGGTTTGTATATCTATATGGATATGATAATCATTATCATAGTTGCGATAGTGTTGATCGAATAACGCGTTTTCATGGAGTGTTTCGCATTCTCAGACTAACGCCGGGATATTTTCCCTAAACCCATATATCTATAGGTTTTAAATCGGACGGTACTCGGTTGACACTGCGGTATTGTTATACGGTTAAACGGTAAATTAATATAAACTTTATGATACTTCGGATCTCTGGTATCTATAAAAGAAGAAATATTATATATTATCATATTTATTAATGTCTTTGTATGTAAGTGAAGACTTTTTGGGTTTAGGTTTTGAGTGTTTTATATATATATATATATATATATATATATATATATATATATATATATTCGGAACCTTTTAGCCCACCTAACAACCCAGAGTATATATATATATATATATATATATATATATATATATATATATATATATATACATTAAGTTTTTAGGTGGGCCAAAAGATCGCCCACGGTCCAAATGCTAAACTTGAAAAAAATAGGCACAATTATGACTTTCCTTATATAATCCTCCTTCGGAGAAATTTTTCAAAATGTGTAAATATACAAAAGACGTTTTTGGGATCAAAAGGTGTGTCGAAAAAAACGTTTTTGATTGTTCGAGAATAACAAGCTTATTTGATACACAGACGGGATAAGGATTCTCAATGTACACATGTACTTATGCTGAACGCAATGGGGAAAGGATGGTGAGATGGTCCGCTATACATGGGACACAAAAAAAGCAGACGTGTAAAAAACAACACCATAAGAATTACTTCTCTTACTTTCGGAATACATAAACGCTATTGAAACTAATATGATGTAACAGCTACATAAAACTAGATTGCGAAGAAATATGAATACATGAAAATAAACTAATGCCATACACGACAAAGCGGGAATCGAAATAAAACGGCACAATAAAGGTGTGCGAATATACCTAATTAACCAAATACACATACTATACAAGGTTTTCGGAAATGATTAAATAAAAATGTACATAGTAAAATTCAACCGCAACACGATGCTAATAAAACTCTAATAACAATATGAAAACTGTTACTATTTACAACTACAAAAGAATTTTCTAAATATTCTTCATTTTTATGATATTCATTTGTATCTACTGTAATGTTCTTTAATGTATCTATCGAAATCTAAAATAAGCATTTGATGCTTTCACAAAGATGTTGCAAAACTAATAAACACTCATATGGTAACATACATACGTCAGTTAACAGCGCTACACTAAGAAAAAAAATCTTTAGGCCAAATAGCCAAATTGATCACAAAAGCGTGCCCTGCAGCGTAAATTGAGAAATAAATATTGAAAATATCCTGACGTGTTCAAATTGTACCGAGAAATAAGCGTCCAAAGATTCTAAATAAGCACGATCAGAGAACTGTTACAAGTGCAATTAAATAAATTCATGGATAAGTTTGCATTAAGACAACATAAAGAGGATTTCAAGAAAAACCGAATATAGCGGAAGATTATCACGTAAAAGAACTTTCAGTAAGCGTTCTTAATGATTGTGAAGCATAGAGGATATACATTGGTTAGTATTAGCGTAGGCGTAGTCATCGTAAAGGCATTGTAATTGACACAGTTAAGCTTTATTTTTGATGTTTGCTTGATGAGCGATCATTAGAATAAAATTTTAAAAACTTAGCGACGTAATGCCATAGGATGCAGATTATGTATATGTTCTTTTGCAATTTTATTTATACCTCGTTTTAGCAGTTTACTCTCTCAATCAATATCTATTTTACTTCTTGAATATTCATGGTATTTCTTATGGTACAAATGATTCAATATTCTAAAATTTTGATTAAAATTATTAATTGAATTTTGGCTATTAAAAATAGATTCTGTGTTTACCTTTTCTAGAAAATCAATTCGTGTCAAATATGTAAACCAATCACAAAAAAATAAAATTCAATTTTCACACAATTTTTTAAGCTGACACATGACGTATAATCACTTGATTTTGTACTTATTCGGTGCCAAACTTATTGAAAATTATAAACTACAAAATTAACAATGTATATGCCTCTACTTTTCTAAGTAGGCATAATGTTTTCATTCATGCATGAATCTGAATCATAGCAAACTGTTGGTATATTGACCATCTGGATATGAAATATTTTCAAGTCCGCTCCTGCGAGATCAACGTAGAAGAAGTACTGCCACTTTTAATCGGATTTCCGTGTTTCAAAGAAGCGACGGCAGAGAGCGAGGGGTCTGATTAAAATGCACCCAACGTTATAGTGTACGCGGCCCGCGGAGTCGCCTAATTGCTAATTATAACTCTGTGTATTTTATAAATTGAGATTCTAATCGCCAATCATGATAATGAATTAATCGGCGCTCACACAGTTCACTCACTTTCCACCAACAAAAACTGGCAGAGCACAGAGATGAACACAACTTTTAATTACTCGCGCTCGTTTTCAACTTCTTCGTCTGCTTCCGTTAATCTGCCCACACTTCTTTCCCGAGCGGTGCCCAACTTCTTTCCAAAACGGATTAGAGCACACCGAATGAATATATAAGGTGTTATCGTCGAATCAGTTCCCGTCCTTCTGGTGCGAATCGAGAGGAGATCGGGGGGAGAAAAAATTCAAATGGAGAGAGGCACAGGACGGGAAAACATTTATCTATAGAATTATTAATTTTATTAAACCCTTTTCCTTCCTTGTGATTGGAGGAACGACGAGCAAAAGATCAGAATAACATCGCTATTTCACTCTGTCGAAAGCTTGAGTTTAGATGCTGAATTCTTTTCTAAATACTTTTAATCGCGTTTAATGTGCATGAGTCTCTAGACGAGCTGACGGAGTTTAGAGGCAAACAATGGATAAACTTAAGTGTAAACAAGAAGAAAGTCTTGAAAATACCAAATAAATGAATCCCAAGACTGAACCAGAATATCATCCAAGCTTATTACACTTTTATTTCTTAATTTATTCATTTGTATTTGTTTTAAGCTTATAGTTTCTTTGATTTGTGACGCAATTCATATCTTTGTATTTAACAAAGATATGTCCCAGCAGGCCAACACTAGTAATTGACGATTCTGTGATTTGAAACTGAAAAATACTTTTCCATTAGGTGAAGGAACAAAATTATACTAGTAGAAATAGTAACTAATATTCTTCATCGTAATGTCTATTAGTATAATAGAATATATTAACTTGTGATTGTCAAAAACTTTTAAAAGAGAAATAATATTTATTAACAAAAATTCTTAACAATTATAATTACGTTTAATTTAGTCCTAACTAATTGCTCTGCAGTAAATACTAAGAAATGTTATCGTTAAATGTGTAAACTTAATACAAAACACATTGTATAACCATAATTAGGAATCTATAAGGGTTCGTCCGCTTGGTGTGTTTTTTATGCACTTCGGTGTTTCAGTCTTTTATATCGACAATTTTCTGAAAAGGGCAAACTGCTAGATTTTACCAGGTGTACCGAAAAGTCATTATCGATTTTTCTAACAGATATCTCTAGGCTTAAGTATGCAATATTATGATTTTATTCTACGGACATCAAGCTTCAAAGCCATACATGCTACAATTTGCGAAAGTAACACTGTTTTATATTTATACCTCTTTGAAAATGTCGAGTTTCGTGCCTGAAAAAGCGCTTTTGCGGCACGCATTAGTTTTCTTATTTAAGCAAGAGCAAAAAGTCGCCGAAAGTAATCGTTTGCTGGTAGAGACTTACGGTGAGCATGCTTCAACCAATAAAAATATGTGAGGCGTGGTTTCGACAATTCAAATGTGGTGATTTCGATGTGCGAGACAAAGAACGTTCTGGTAGATCGAAAAAGTTCGAAGATGTGAAACTGCAGGAGTTATTGGATGAAGACCCAACCCAAACTTAAAAACAATTGGCAGAAAGATTACGGGTAATGAGAAAAATCCAAAAGATGAGAAAATGGGTGCCACGTCAATTGAACGACAAGCAAATGGAAATCGAAAAATCGTCTGTGAAATACTGCTTCAAAGGTCTGATCGGAGTCATTTCTGCATAGAATAGTGATGGGTGATGAAAAATGGATTCATTTTGACAACTCTAAACGCAAAAAATCATGGTTATCACCTGGCGAAGCCGGCCCATCGACTACAAGACCAAACCGCTGCCGACAACAAATTATTAATTTGGACCATGCATTGATAGAAATACGTCCAGAATTGCCCCGAAGACACGTTAAAGTGATTTTGCGGCACGATAGTGCATCATCTCATGCAACAAAACCTGTCAAGCATTGAAAGCACTTGGATAGGACATAATATCGCACCTGCCGTACTCTCTAAACCTTACCCCGTACGACCATCACCTTTTCGTATGAATGGGACATGCGCTTGGAGAACAGCACTTGGCCAATTTCGAAGTAGTTACAAAATGGCTCGATGAATGGTTTTCTTCAATGGACAAATTATTTTTTTTAGTATGGGTTTCATAAACTGTATTTATGTAGTTTTTTTTTTACCAAAAACCGATAATGACTTTCCGGTACACCTGGAATTTATATTTGTCGAAAAGTAAGTTGGTTATAAACTATATTAAGACTTCGTTACTTACTCTTGTGAAACATTGGTAATAAATAAAAAAGGCTAAAGGAAACTAGCCATATGGAGAAGAAATATTTATTGAGAGATAAAAGTTGACAGAGACTTGAAAAGGAAAATAAACAAAGAATTACAAAAGCTGGTCAATAAACCAAGTGTTGTGAAGAAGAAGAAGTGCGAATATAAAAAATCAGATGACTAGAACACATACTCATTAGGGTATCTGTTTTTTTAACAAGAAATGAAAAGATTAAGATAATTAAGATGAAATGTATATGAAATGCATGCATAATGGCAGTGACAGTGTACAATATTCAGAATTGAATAATAACTAAATAAAATAGGGCAATTTTGAATATCTTTGAAAGGGAAGAAGCGCGTCAAATTGATTTGAAAAAACAAAGACTTTATTGGGAATATGTCGGGTACGTAACCAAAGGTGATTGAAAAATAGCGGTTCAGAACACCAACATGGAGTCCATATAGCTAAATAGATCTACGGATTTCTCATTTTTCAAGATGGATTGACAAGCCCAGTTGAAGTATTGAAAAAATCTTGATGAAGTTATACTCATGGAAGGACATGCTTACAAAAAGAAGAAAGAGAAGCATTCCTAGTTTATTCTGATTACTTACATACAGCGTTTTCTGAATACTTGTGTTTATAAAATACAGTAAAAAAGTCTTTCTTTTTTAATGTAAATTTAAGTGCGATTCAAGTAACTATTTAGTACAATATATTACATGTAATTTAAAAAGCATTTCCTTCTATTTCTAATAATTGTGAATGAATGCATTCCTAAATACATCTAATAAAATAACGTAAACCATCTTAACATATCTCACCGGGCATTTGACATCTTCCAACTCAACTTTAACGACTCCGGACATCAACGTGAATATATGTTGTGTGCGTTTACGCGCTCATAGCCTCCTATAATGCGTGTTTTAGCACGCACCGTTTAACCCGAGCGCCTTTAGAGAAGCATGAAATGATTCGACATATGTCGGATTTTTCGTTTGCCTCTGTTGCAGGCAGACCGACCACCAGGCGCCGGCCTCCATCACCTGGGTAATATTTCTGGAACCGCGTGCTTGCTTACTTACTAACTTTCCGTGTGGCAGTAACATACATGATTCACGTGTAAATACATAGACTCTAGATATAGGCATATACGACCCTATAAGCAAGGCGAAGGTAAATAAAGTACAAGAGTATTGACGCCATAATCTCGTTTAAAATAGATCATTTGGATCTTCAAATTTGTGTTGTATAGAAATGCGATTATGGTAATTCAACTAATAAATTTCTTTTAATGCTTTGATATTATGTATTAATTTGAATTTATTATTGTTAGTGTTCAATTACTATATTAACACGTTTTTGTTTTTATAAAACAGGAACAACAAATAATTGATCCTTTTTTTAAATAATTCTTCTAGCGTTACTGTTTATTTTTACTTTGCTCAGGTAAAGTTCTGTCTAGAAATATACGAAGAACTAAAATCTCTGTATTGAATGGCCGAATCAATATTATCATCAGTATTTTTAAAACAAAACACGCTGTAATGTAGGAAGGAAATCGCTTGAAAAAATCAAAGGTAAAAATATTGCTAATTGAGTGATTGATCCTTTAGCTGGTTGGTTAAATGATCAATAATAAAATGATACTTCGAAGTTTTGAAGCGACACATATACTGCCTATAATATGAATATGATAATGCAGGCGTTGGTCGTTTTTAAACAAAAAATGCGCCATCATTCAGCTAGCATTAGACAGTTTTTAGAGAAAGCAAAACTTGTTTATCGAATTACTCAGCGAATTTTCCCAATTTAGTCTTTTCCGATTTTTATCTCTTCCCGTTACTTCATTTGCTGATAAAGGGCAACCGATACGATAACATTTAAAATGTTCAAGTAATGTTGGCCACGATCCTCGGCACTACCCCCAAAAACGATGAAAATTAATTTAGCCAACCAGTTCACCGTACCAAATATGATATAAATACTGCAAGAGTATATGAAATGAAATAAATTATTTAAATAAGTACGATTTTGTTTTATTTTTCATCAAAAGTTGAGTTTCTGTTTAAATATTTGTTTATAGTTTTCTCTCGGCTTTCGGATTAGAAGAATATTAATACTGCATTCTATCAACTCTTATAATAACTTGCTTTTGATGCGATTCCAGCTCGGAAGCTGAGAATATACTAGAGGATGTATGTTTTTAATATTTCGTTTACAATACAATCCTTTACTCACAAACATTTGCATAGTGTCGTTTCTCAATATGTGTGCATTCCATTGAAAAGTCTCTTTTCTACTTTTCCATATTAAAGTCGATCACGTCAAGTCAATGGATAATCGGTGTTTAGATTTTCTTATATATGTTTTCGTAAAATTTTTATCAAAGTTACATGGATTAGACATAATCTATTTATCTGTACGTATTCTATTCCATACCACATATTTGAATTTTGATGTATTGTTTACTTATATTATAAACCCTTATACATTTTCAAGTGCTTCTAGTACCTTAGACAAAAATTGTTGAATTATTTCAATGTTGGAATTGGGTACAGCTTCTCGTAGCTCGATTCCATTCCACATAAATTTTAATATTATGATTGGCTATTTTGAATTGGAAGTTCAGATCTCGTTTTAACTTAAACTCAAATTGTTTAATTTTCGTAAATATTTGCTTTTATTAGCCAAAAATCCGCGTTAGTCCTTCTTTTGCCAATTTGTTTTTTGTCGAAATAAACGGGAGGACACCTTCGCGCATTACGAAAGTAAGATGTATTAATTCATTAACGAATTTTTGTACGAGGGTGAGCTGAAACATCTCCAGAATGTAAATAAAGAGAAGAACTTTGCGATATGAAAATTGCTTTTATTTCTCAATGTAATCCTTTGCAATTTCGATACATTTGGACCATCGATGATCCAAAATCTCTATGCCTTGCTTAAATTCAAAACTCCAAATTTCGTTAAAATAAGCACCCATAGCAGTTCTAGCATCGTTTGTCTGTTGAGAATTTCCGATTGCAAGATATTTTTTGATGTACAAGAACGACGGTTCTAAATCCGGCGAATAGAGCGGGAGCTGCAACAAATCGAAGCCTACTCTATTAATTTTTGCAGCAGCAACAACACTTGTGTACGGCCGCGCATTGGTTTAATGAAAACCTATTTTTTTCTTAGTTAAAGCCAGGACATTTTACATTACTTTGTTGCTTTAATTTATTTACAAAACTCGCGCAATATGTGTCTGTGACGATTTGGCCTTTTGCAAGATAATCATCAAGAAGGATATTTTGCATCCAAAAAATTGAAGCCATATGCAGATGGAATATCCATCGCCTCCTATGGGGGTGAATAACCACTATGTCGCCACTGTTAAGATTATTGTTTTGCTTCGGGTGTATAATGATGAACCCAGTCCGAGGAATTTGTATTTGCACTGCTTTTTGATCAACATCGAGCGGTCGCGATGCCCACCTCGCGCACTTCTTCATAACCAATTCTTCTTACAAAATGCATATTGGGAGTCCTTTAAAGGTGTTCACAAACAGGTCTATCTCAGACATTTGCAAACGATAATCTTTTACGAACCTAGATTTTTTAACAAATTCCGATATTGTGGCAGATTTCGGACGATCATAAAGTAGTACATCTTTAATGATTGTGCGACAGAATTTGTACTCACGTACCCATTTATTATCAGTACAAAATGAAGGGGCCGAATAGTTCAGATTATCCATTATCTTATTATGAATAATGGTTGCTAATAAGCCTTTTTAGAAGAAATATTTAACGATCTGATATTTTACAGTTAACGTGGAAACAGTCTGAAACAATGCTACCTATACGTCTTTCCATGGGCTTTTCTACCCATCGTCATATATTGAATGAATACAATAACAATAATAGTGATAATAATATTGTAGTAATAATAATATGTCTATATTTAACTGTTATTGTGGTGAATCTTTTAAAAGTTGCTATGTACGGCAGTTGAATATAATAAAATATTGCTTCTAACACACTTCGCTGAAGAACTCCTGCTTGTATATGCTGTATATCGAAATAATTTTTCCGGATTTTCGAAATACTTGTTTTGGAGATATAGAAGATTAGATAATAGTTGAAAGGTAGTTTTCACCTCAAGTTGTATATACGAGGGAGCGTTTTTATATTCGCGGAATGGGGGACAAGGGGTGGAAATAAAAAAACCAAATTATTTTTCTTTTTCAATATATTCACCTGCAAGACGGATACATTTTTCACATCTTTCAATTAATTTATTTATACCCTCATAAAAAAATTATTTCTCTTTATCTGCAAAATACGCCGAAACTGCCTCCTTGACTTCATCATCGGCAGTAAATTTTTTACCCCGCAGCTCTTTTTTCATTTTCGGAAACAGGTAATAATCACTCGGGGCCAGGTCTGGGCCGTAGGGTAGGTGATTCACAATTTCGAAGCCCACCTTATGCAGGGCAGCTAACGCAACGCGGCTCTTGTGGACGGGTGCGTTGTCGTGCAAAAACAGAACACCTTTTGTCAATTTTCCCCGTCTTTTCTCTTTAATGGCTTCTTTTAGTCGCTCTAATATTGAAGCGTAATATTCTCCGGTTATAGAAACACCTTTATCTTTATAATCAATCAACAATATTCCTTCCGAGTTCCAAAATACCGTTGCCATGAGTTTCCCAGCTGATTGTGACACTTTAAATTTCTTGGGAGGTGCTGTGCCCTTTTTATGCCACTGCATGGAGTCTTGTTTGGACTCAGGTTCATAATGATGAACCCAAGTTTCGTCTCCAGTAACAATTCCACTCAATACACCATCCTTGTCTTCATTACAGAGGTCCAAAAATGCACGCGAACACTCTACGCGCTGTTGTTTTTGCGGCGGCCTTCCTTGTTTAAATAAACTATGCCACTTGTACACCATGGTTTTTCTTGGACAAGAGTCGCCGTAAACCAATGACATCTCATTCATTATGGTCGCGACTGATTTTCCTTGCCTGGTAAGGAACTTTATAACGGCACGATATTCGATTTTTTCCATATTTCACTTTTCACTCCTGATTATGTTACTTGGTTGACGATAGCTCAAAGACTAACTGTCTAATAACAATGAAACGTCCTATTTATACTAATCATGAGTCGCTGCACAGGCCACGCCCCCAATTCGCCTACTCACCCCTCTACAACCCGCTCATTCCGCGAATATAAAAACGCTCCCTCGTATGTAAATAAAAACTTGCGTAACGTCCAAAACAAATCGTCGAACAGTGTCTTTTATATTTGCAATTTACGTAACTTAGGTTCCGTAAAATTATAGCAAAAACTGCATATACAATACATTAATCAAATGTCAATTCGTCTTTGTACTCCTATGAAGTCTGTCAATAATACCATACACTTTCTATACTATCCTAAGTAATATCTCTTAATTTCATAAAGAAACCTATCTGCCCTGAAAAATATATTTTAGTGTAATTAACAGAACTCTGCACTTATCGAATAGCCACAGACCTCTGTCCCCTTGTGTATATTTCGTCATTTATAATTGCATTATATTTATACATAGCGTAATATAAATTTCTTCCATTTCATGCAGCCCACGCGCTCGACTCTAAAAATAAATTCGTAAAAATTTGTGGCGGTCTGATCGCGTCTTTTTTTTTCTGTTGTTGTCTCTTTAAATGCTCTGGCTTTCGTTTATTTCATTCAATATGTCCGAGAGCCAGAGATTGTCATCACTTAATTTTCTTATCGCCGTTCGTATGTACACATACGTTGTTAGGGGTATTAAATTGGTATTTTTACATTTATATTTCGTATTAAAAGTCGTAAAGGCGAGCGTTCTAACATGGCAATTATTAAAGACCGGTGATGTTAAATATTTCATATTTATGGGTTCGAAACACCTATTTATGTCTGATTACGGAAGAATAATAATAAAACTTGGTCGTATAATCTTAATGATGTCTTCTTTATTTTTATTTTTGAGCAAAAGGTTATTTGAATACATGAATTTCATTCTGCTTTGACGAATATCTATGCTCTTTTCATATTGTCGATATATTAAAATGTTTCATATATTGTCATTTAAAAAAGTATATTTTTATAAATATATTTATTAGTCAGTAGTCAACAAAAAGGTTGTTAGGTTTATAAGAAAGTTTCCATTCAAAAACCATAATAAAAATGGCAGTTTTGACAAGTAGAAAAATTGTTTTGCCACAAATACTGTAAAGGTTGGTTAATAAAATTTTTTGTTGGACATTGTAGATATATTTTTCCGAATCTATTAGTGATAATTGTCAATCTCTTTATACGAGTTGATTTCTCCCCGTTCATAAAATAGATTACGAGGCGCTGTTAAGCCAATAAAAAACTATTAAGCAATTTTTCTGTTGTCGATCGTCAAACAACGAATTTCTGCACTATTTGCCAGTATATAAGTGAAATGAATAAACGAGGTCTTGTACACAGATCTATCATATACTTTTAATGTTATACACAGTCCGTCGCAGAGAAAACAGACCTTTTTTAAAATAGTAATTCTTAGTGGCGCCATCTACTGAAAAAATATGCGTCGGTAAGGTAGATCTTTCACCAATGTTATGTCAAAATATCATGACATTCGCATCATTAGCAGCAGGGAAATTGCGCATAATGTAACAGTGTGTATTTGGAGTGATATAAATGATTTAAAGGCGGTCGTACGGACATAAATTACGATGAACATCCTGGGGCTAGTATTTAGTATTATTCTATCATGCGAACGACTTCAAATCTATGAAGACTGTTCATTTGCAGGATTAATTCGCCAACTTTCTCACTATCTGGGTGAATTCCATGCCTTGGAAAACAAATTAGCTGAGTTCAAGCGTTTTACAAATTATTTAGCACAAATGAATATACTCAATTTACTCTTTTCAATATTTTCGGATACGGAGATGTATTGTAATTGTCTTACTTCTAGGCCATAATTCTAAGATTTTTATTTCTACACTTTTATCTACCTGAGTCGACTATGTATCACTTAAATTCTGCTCTACACCTGCCTAGAAATCGATTACTTGCAATATCAATTATTTGCACTCATGTGACAATTACTTAATATTTCCTAAAATGTCCCAAATAAATATTAAAACGAATGCAAAATCTTTCAATTTAGCTTGAATATTCGGTAAAGCATTCAACATAAAGCGTCCCATCCATATCCTCATTTATGTCAGTGTGAATTGTAGATTCGTGCAGACGTTCATTGACACTTGGGCAGGAGGACGCTTTCAGAACACGCCTGTGTATATATTACATGTACACACGTAGGTATACTTCCGTCTGGGTTTCTAAAATTCGTCAAATAAAAAAGAAACCGCTATCAATCTTCTTTTATATATCGAAGTTGCGAATTGCATGTCTCAGGTGTGCCCTGTGAAATCGAACGCGATTGTGCCCGACATTCCATTGTTACCCGGTTCCCCTTTATTAAATTCGAAATTTATTCGTCACCTGAACTGAACGCACGAACGCCATTTCCCTTTGGGTTTTCTTTTTTCTACTTTTGTGTTTCTTTTATTTTCTTTCTTTTGCTACCTTTAAGTTATAAAATTCTTTATTCAAAGTTAGGACGAGAGTTGAGAAGTAGTTTTTTTTTTTGGAGCAGAATAAGAAAAAAAATAGTTATTATACTTACATAAAATATATTAAAAAACTTTCGAATATATAGTAGTTATGATAAGAGAAAGAGAGACAGTACTTATAAAAAAACTAAATCAAATCCAGGATATTATGCCGCTATTGAGTAACTTATTCAGTCTATACCTACTAGTTTGGACACCGAAAGTAATTTTTGCGCATAGTCTAGTGATAATAAAGTCATATTTTCCTAGATTAGAATTTTAAATTAAAAAAAAGTTAATTAATATATACACCTTATCTATAGGATTCGTTTCGGTGAATTATAAGGACCAATCCGAGATTAATTTATTATTTATTTTCGTCCTGTCAGAATACACAAAGACTATGTTATTTCGGATTAGTATTCTTCTGTCTTAAAAATTTAATTATTTGCAAATCACTGTTCTGTAAACGGTATCAAGCCTTTTTATAAATTTCAACAATCCTCAAGAAATTTGAATTGTGTCTGAAGATGTGCACATTTTCAAAGCTATATGTGCTGAAGCACCCTGCAAGTGCAGCTTGATCTGATGCTTGACAAACTTAGAGGATAAATTTTTCACCAAATACTATGTTTTTTATTATTGAAGAAAACTACAAAGAGATCCTTTATTTAAGAAGAATACGTTGCGCCATTCGCGTTCGAAATTTTGCTATTTCCAGAGTAAATGTTTATTAACGTGTTAATGCGTTTCATCATTATATCTTGCCATAAATATTATCATCACATCACCGACAAAGGATAGTTAGAACAGTTGGTTTTTTCGTGAGTAAAGTGATACTTATTTTATGTTACAGGCTTAAAGTTGTGAATTTTGTACCTCGTTTCTGCAAATCGTCTGTTACTATGAGTTTTATATCCGGAAATCCATTTGAAAGAAATACCGCTTTCATTCATTGAGTATTAATTTTATATACGGACTATTACTTTGAATTCGCAAATAACACAAAGTTGGAGATAGTATTGTGAAGCGAAAAGAACGTCAGGGACTTAAACACATTTCGTTTTCCAGGTACTTTAGAAGTATGTGATAATATTAAAAAAAACAATATTTTATATATCTGTAGGAATTACATTTGAAACACTTGAATCTAAGTGAACAAAATTTTTATAAATGTATGTTATTTCTTATTATTTTCTGCATTGCTTTTTTATTTATTTGGTCGAACGCTTTTTTAAAATTAATAAAAGACCTATACAATTTCATACATTTCTATTATTTTCACTATTCTAGTACTAGAAGCGAGGCTAGCAGCCTAATCACTAAACCTGCCCATGAGGAAGAAGATGTAAACTAAAATGATTCAGTATCTGAGGAGTAGGACTAGGTTGCAGTTTTAGATTGATGCTGTTTATCTTAGGTGGTTAAAGTCATTAAATCAGACATGAACCATCAAAATATATATATGTGAAAATATTTAAGCTGTGGAATTAAATTAGACGGCGTTCGATAATAAAGAACATCATTAACAAAAAAATATATATCAGAGGCATGAAGAAAGAAGATATGAAAATATTATATTGAATATTGGATATTAATTCACAATTATTCAGAGAGAAAGTTTATCTAATCATCTGATATATGGAAACTAGCAGTTTTCCTCATAGTAGTAGAAACGTTAATTCTCTTTAGTTACGAGGAAGCGTTTTTATATTCGCGGAATGGGGGACAAGGAGTGGAAATAAAAAAACCAAATTATTTTTCTTTTTCAATATATTCATCTGCAAGACGGATACATTTTTCACATCTTTCAATTAATTTATTTATACCCTCATAAAAAAATGATTTCTCTTTATCTGCAAAATACGCCGAAACTGCCTCCTTGACTTCATCATCGGCAGTAAATTTTTTACCCCGCAGCTCTTTTTTCATTTTCGGAAACAGGTAATAATCACTCGGGGCCAGGTCTGGGTTGTAGGGTGGGTGATTCACAATTTCGAAGCCCACCTTATGCAGGGCAGCTAACGCAACGCGGCTCTTGTGGATGGGCGCGTTGTCGTGCAAAAGCAGAACAGCTTTTGTCAATTTTCCCCGTCTTTTCTCTTTAATGGCTTCTTTTAGTCGCTCTAATATTGAAGCGTAATATTCTCCGGTTATAGAAACACCTTTATCTTTATAATCAATCAACAATATTCCTTCCGAGTCCCAAAATACCGTTGCTATGAGTTTCCCAGCTGATTGTGACACTTTAAATTTCTTGGGAGGTGCTGTGCCCTTTTTATGCCACTGCATGGAGTCTTGTTTGGACTCAGGTTCATAATGATGAACCCAAGTTTCGTCTCCAGTAACAATTCCACTCAATACACCATCCTTGTCGTCATTACAGAGGTCCAAAAATGCACGCGAACACTCTACGCGCTGTTGTTTTTGCGGCGGCGTGAGCATTCTCGGCACCCATCTTGCGCTGAGCTTAGACATGCCGAGATTATCGTGTAGGATTTTAAAAATTGTTGTATCGGATACTCCAACCATTTCTGCGAGTTGTTTCTTCTTTAGTCGAGCATCTTCGAGTACAATTTGTTCAACTTTTTGGATAAGTGCTGGCGTGGTCACCTCAATGCTCTTGCCCAGCCTCGGATCGTCTTCAAGGGATTCCCTTCCTTGTTTAAATAAACTATGCCACTTGTACACCATGGTTTTTCCTGGACAAGAGTCGCCGTAAACCAATGACATCTCATTCATTATGGTCGCGACTGATTTTCCTTGCCTGGTAAGGAACTTTATAACAGCACGATATTCGATTTTTTCCATATTTCACTTTTCGCTCCTGATTATGTTACTTGGTTGACGATAGCTCAAAGACTAACTGTCTAATAACAATGAAACTTCGTATTTATACTAATCATGAGTCGCTGCACAGGCCACGCCCCCAATGTGCCTACTCACCCCTCTACAACCCGCTCATTCCGCGAATATAAAAACGCTCCCTCGTACTTCACAATTAAGCACAAGTTTGTGTCAATCCTTTTACGTTGAAGCAATTATCGAACAAAGTCGAAGAAATCCAGATTATCTGATAACCGACGAGCTCTGAATTAAGCGAGACTAAGCGAAATTAAATTAAAAGAATATTTCTTGTATTCAAATTTATGCTTTAATATATCAATGAATTGTATTAAGGAAGCATTACTGATCATTTCGTGTCTGGATCACAACTGCTACAGGTTCCAACTTCAATTTTTTCTTCAAACTAACCACCATTAATCTGGTATGTAGAAGATGTCCCATACAAATGCGTACGAAACTTCGGCAAATATACAAGTGACACGGTTCCAGCCCGGAAGCCCAGAAGGAGATAGCATTAACCACCATTGTTCCTTATCAATTTATACGTTAATAAGTTTTTAAATTATACTCTACTTAAGAGCAAAAATTTAAGAACTCTGCCTGTTCTTACACGTCTTCATTGTTAAAATCACTTTCTTGACTTGTATGATTTGTTAACCTTCAAAATAAATATTAAGAGTGATATTTTATAAATATAAACTTATATTATACCAACAAATTCAAATCTAATTTATTAATTAATAGATGGTTGACCAAAAAAGTATCACTTATAATTAGTATAATTTAATCACTAAGGCTGATATATAACCCCTTTCCACATTAACTTTTGTAATTCTGTATACGCATTTCGACAACTAAGTTGTCATTATCAGCAGACAATTGCAAAGTGTCGCACCTGATAAAACACGGCGAAAAACACCCGTACGAAGAACAAACTCCGTACGCGATCTGTACCGCTAAGAACCAAGATGTACACTGTACATCTTGGTTCTTCGTCGTTCTTCGCCGTGGAAAGGGGTTATATATCAACCTTAGTGATTAAGTTAATCAACCACAGGCTCCATCAAATTCAACTTCAATTAGTATAATACTTGCTTTCTTTGAATTTTTTGTTCAGTTATACAGTTCTCTCGACCTACCTGTTTACCTTGCTTGTCAGTGTTTGAATTATTGAAACAATACTGTATTGTCTGGAAGTTCCTAGAGAACTGAATAATATGCTACACCTTGGACAAAGTGGCAATGTAATAGGTAAATTATTTCCCTTAGTAAATTGGAATAATTTCAATTAAATGTGTGTGTCTATATATTTATGCCTGTAACCTGGACAAAAACGTTCCATAAATTTTCTTGAAAAATGAGTTTAAAATTATATTAAGAAAAGTGAAGTCTACCCAATAGAATGATTTTAAAATCCTTTATTTTTGTGTATATGTATTCCTAACTTATTAATTCAATTCATTATTTACACTTACTTAATCTAAATTGCAATATCATAAAATCTTATTTGCAACATTTGTTATTTCATTCAATAATAGAAATAGTATAGGTAATTATGCCCTAAACTGGGAAGTGTACCACAGAGAAGTACATTTGGTTAAAATATTAACGAATTAAAGCTAAAGAGATTAAATAGATTCACATAATTTTTACTAATGGGAGAGATGATTGGTGGCGACGTTAAATATATAAGAGTTTGTAGTATTAGCCATAATAAATGTAATAGAGCATGGTAAGTCAAAATTTTTAGTATTTCTCACTTTGTTTTAAAAAAGAAGTTTGTGTCATCTTATTTAATAGTTGGCATACTAGAGACGTCAGTTTAAAATTCTTACTTACGCCTTATGTTAATTGAATAATCGCTCGTGTACATCTAATATTTCTACCCTGTATATATGGAAACCCATAAATATGTACCGCGCCGCCATATGTGGACCGTCGAGATTTTACTCCGCGTTACAATGGAAACCCCTTATAGTAGGATTTCCCTGCAACTATCAGCTGAAATAGTCGAAAGTAGTTAGAAGGTAGCAGGTATAGATTTGGACAGGAAACTAAATTGGGAAACTTGTTTTTTCTGAAGCAACTATATTTGTAACATTAGTGTCAAATGATTTTTTGTTTAAGAAGATATTCTATAGCAATCTTCCGTTGCTGTTCGTATTGTTTAGTGTCTGTACGACTTCACGCCTTTCGCTGACTCCATGGATTATTCCACTGTAATTTATGTCATGCATGATTTTACACCATCTGTATATGTCGGATATCATCCATTGTAAGACAGCAAGAATAAACAGCCTCGCCGTTATCAAAATGCGACAGCATCAGTGAATTACAGAACAACTGTTTGACATCAATATCAAATAGACGTCTGTACATTGAAATATTTTATTGATGTTTTTTCGTTAGAAACATTGTATTTTCACGAAAACGCAGGTTGTCGGATGACAATGTACATATATGGATATATACATTCTTAAATTTTTCAGACTTATTTTAGTGTTTCATATTCTTATAGTATTCAATTACACAACAAGCAACGCTAACATATGTATATAGAAATCTTACAGCGGTTAGAAAAAACTTCTTTGCTTAAACACGATTATCAAATTGGCCTAAAAACACTTTTTGTAAAAGAAGCAATCGCAAAATATAAATAGAATAATGAGAGTTAAAATATAATCTACCAACAATTAGCCTAATGGATTACTACTTATTAATAATAATAATCCATACCTTTACCCAATAGCTTAGTATCAATTACAGAAGGCAATGGCAGGAGGTTATTATTACGCCCACGTTTCTGGTGTATCTTAAGATCTTTGGCTGTTAGCATTCATTTAAACGGGAAAAGGAAACCACGTAAAACCTCCCCAGGCAGCAAGCCGTCGAACTCGATACTGAAACCTCCGGGGTGATATGTAATTTATTTACCAATAAGCTATCTTTCAGCTGTATTAGAGACAAGACGTTTGAAAAGATCTAGACTTAGTAACTGAGCCAATTGCATTTCGTCAAATTTTAGTTTAAGCTAATTGAATTAGATTAAGCAATTGTCAATTGATTTAATTGATATTGCAATTATAAGTTGTCGTTCATGTTAGATTGTTGTCATAAGAAGTGATTATTATTTGTATTTTACATACGCATTCAAGATTGAAAGTTTAAAGTAAGATAATAAGAAAAATCTAATCAAAATTATATTATAATAAAAGCAAATTTCGAAGTTAATCGAATTTGTTTTTTAATTCTTCATATTTTTGCCATTAACCTATAACGATTTGGAAATATCGCAAATTAATTGAAATTCCAGTTAAAACCTATAAAATAAAATCGTTCGTTCACCGTATATGAACGTGTAACTTTAACGAAAACTTTAGCTTCGTCTCTCGTGTTTAAAATATTTCATTTTCACGTTAGTGCTTCGCCTTACCAGAAGAAATAATATTTCCTTTGGCAGAGACAAACCTGTCCCGTACGGTCGAGGTATAAATCACACGGACGATATCGAAAAAGGGGGTTAAAAACGACGACGTCGCCTTACCTTCGTCGTGTTGGTTTGGTGTTCGGCTGGCCGTGTACCGTCCAAAAATAGCGACCAGGAGGCAAGAGTTAAGAACACCTTAACAGTTCCAGATTTAGGTCTCACCTGGGCGTGTCGACATATCTAAGATACGCAGACACCTTTTCAGAATATAAGCGCTACTAGAAAGGCGTACGGACAAAGAAATAACTTGCTCTATACACTCAGCTACAAAAATATTCTTTATGCAATTCCTGTGTGTTTACTATGTTTTATAAACATATTTCTCGCAATAAATTTTTTTTGTAAAAATAATGATTGATTAACATATTTATTTAAATTTTAAATTCTGTTTATATTTTTAATTTACTCTTATTGCAATTTATCGTAAAATAACATTGCAAGAAGAATCGATTTACTTCCTTTTACAGGGGAAAAATGTAATACATTTAGCGTAAAAGGAAAAAAACTTGATTTTTAGTAATTATGTTACTTTCCTTTACGAAACCTTAAAGACAATTTTTAGCTTGTATTTCTTTACTTCTGTGTCCCCATGTTTAAGCAAACTCACTGTTCGGGTA
The DNA here is from genome assembly GCA_031893035.1 of Dermolepida albohirtum. NCBI lineage: Eukaryota > Metazoa > Arthropoda > Insecta > Coleoptera > Scarabaeidae > Dermolepida > Dermolepida albohirtum. Next base: position 86,148 of record JAVIWB010003930.1, on the reverse strand, counting down.
TTTTTAAATTTTTAATAATAAATCTAGAATACGTTGTGTATAATTGACGATTATATTAATTTCTACTAGATCGGCGAACTTAATGAAGTTATTTATTCGTTGAGTTTATGTATCATTTATGTTGCTTATTGCTTGTGTAATTTGCACAAATTTCTTCAAATAAAAGTAAAAATTCTTCATCATCAGAAACAGAAATGTCAGGAGGAATATAAATAACACAAACAGCCAGTATGATAGATTATACTTATGTCAACATATACTACCGAGGATATCTATTTTAGATGACCTCGCCGATTTTGTTACTTTTCTTGTACGAAGTCTAGGATGGATTCCAATTGAAGTTTTTATCTTACATCCATTTTGCCTAATCTCACATCTATATTTAGTTGATGAAGTTGCACCAGTTGACTAATACAGTACAGCTACGTACTTAAAATCCATTAGACGATTCTTTGTTTTTCCATTCAAATAAACTTATTTTGGCACTTTGATGTTACCTTTCCAATTCAAAATTTTCTTCTTATATAATCTGGAAAATTTAACATAGTTGTATTATATCATGACTTCTAAATTGAATGCTCGTTTTAATCAATGTCTGATATATTTTTCTGATAACATAAGTGCAACCTTTCGTGAACAGACTTCTCAACGTAATGTAATGCTTATTATACTATTTTATCAAAATGCTAGAATTAGTTATTGGTGTATATCTAAAGTGGGCCTAGAATGCTACCTTTAGGTACTGTTATATTAATTATTATCTAGCTTATTATATGTAATTGTGTATTATTATCCATCATTGCTCTTTGTTTCCTATCACCCATATAAGATTTTATTTACACGCGTTAATATGATAGAGATTAGGAATTCTTTTGATACAAATCGAAATAACCTTTCTTTCCCATGCTACTTTTTGAAAAATATGGGAAAGTGTTCTTAAAAGATGTGTAGGACTATAACATGGTTATTCAAACTGCCATTTCTGATGTTTTAGAAAAACTATAATACCTTTTCTGTCGATATATGCTATGTGTATTCAAGTATCGTCAAAAACTCTTTTACTCAATCTTCTTTGTTATTATTTAATACTCGAACAAATAGCTAATCGTTTGTCATTTACTGACGTACACCCTCGTACAAACTGATTCCAAATTTCTGCAGATCTTAATCTGTCTATTTAGCGTCGGCAAACGATTCTCCGCTATCTCCTAATTGACGGTGGCACATGAGTCTATGCCTTGCTTACGTTTCAAATTAAATTTTCTTTATTTTTACGGCTCACCGAGCCATGTGGCATCAAGCTAACCGAGGCGAACGGGAGGCGACATTCTCTTGCGTTGGAACGCGCATATGGTTTCTATCTTGCGAAATATAACTGAATTACACGGGCTATAAAGAATTTTAACTGAATCTGACAGATTCTAAGAGTGTATGTTTTCCACCTGTTCAAGAGAATATACAAATATCGCTGCGTGTTTGGAACTAAATTATATATTCCTTGGTGACTTCGTTTTTATTGTTGCCTTTGGCTAATCCATATGCCAGGGTAACTAACGAATATCCTGATTATTTTAAGTGTAATGTAATTAGATATTAGGCTTTAATATTTATTTATTTTTAGCAGTAGTTTTTTCTTTAATTTCCACTCTTACATGTTTGTTTTAATTAATGGTATAATCTTCTTCCAAGTTTCGCGACGTAGTCATGCACTAATCTGTAAGTTTTTGTTTCTCTCTTACAATTAGTATATTTTTGAAGTTCAGATGAAGGGTCTAATAATAATAAACTTTTCAGAAGTTGTCTTTATTTAGTACAACTCTCGCATTGATCTTTGTCTAGTTATGCAGCGTTTCAGTGCATTTACTCTTTTCAATATTCAACATACTACTTATCATATCCCTTCTGCTTCAAGAAAGAGCGGAGTTTTTCTGTAATGACTTCTTTTATTAGTATCTTGCCTATGCAATAACGTAGTTCACTCCAGTTTCTATAGTTTGGTATCCATAATAAAAAAGCCACCTGATGATAGATTGCCAACCATATTCTTCAATTGTTTAAGTCAATTCCCTTGCTTATTTGTAAATCTGGTTGCTGAATTTATTTTTCTAAATTTTTCCGCGTTTCCTAAAGTATTTAGTTACTATTTTCCGGATTCGATATATTGGACTGTAGTGTTCCTTCTTCAATGGATTCGGCAGCGTTAAACTAGTTTTATAATCATCGATATGGTCTGCAATTAGCGGTACACACAGGACTTAGTTAATATTATTCATTAGAATCCTCTTGGTATCTTTTTAATTGCTTCAATCTGTGGATGATGTTTCAAATATGCCAGGTTTGGAAAGAGTTTGGCTTTCTTGAAGTATAGAGAATTTTCTGGAGGATTTAAGTACTACCTGCATATAGAAGTTGTTGATGGAATTTTGTAAGCTTTTACCGACAACACGATCTTTATTTTCTCCATCACTATACGATGAATACCAAAAGAAGATTGTATTACATTTTCAAGTTGTGAAACACCACGAAATTGGATTGGAGGATTGTTTGTCCTTTAAAAAGTTAAAATATGCCTTAAAAATGAATTTAACGATGAAGACATTGAAGAAAAAATTTTAAACAAACTAAGAAGAGAAAGTGTATTTTAAGACTGTGGCATGCAAGTTGTAGGATCACACGAATGGAATATAAAACTATTGATAATCAGGTTATGATACTATACGACTTTTTAACGGATACACCAAGACTTCTTGAAGGATAAAGAGACAAACTTAAGAAAACCACCACTCTGGAATTTACGAACAGCAAAGATGAAATTTTAAGGAACATAAGAAAAAGGAACAAATAATTTAGCTGTCATCAATTTTAGTAAAATATGAAATATCTGGTAAGTAGAACTCAAATCATTTCGTGCTTTATAGTTATACCAAATTCTTTTTTGAATTATGGCAACCCTGTTTGCAGTTATTAGTAGTAAATATAAACATTTATTGAAACCTCAAACTGTACGACGCGAATAGAAAATATTACGCAGGATGCGTCCCATCTAATTTAAAACTATTTACGACGCCGAGATAAATCTGTCTAAGACATCGTATTTGTAGCATCCAAGAAATTGTTAAAGTAATATCGAAAGCTCGCGCGTAATTTTGTCGAGAATTTATGCACAATCATTCATGGTTATATTACCGCAAATTCTTCAAGTTTTGTTGCATCCCGTCGACACCACACTCGATTTTATATGAAATGTTTGTAGAAGTGATGTCAGAGTTTGAATATATATATATAGAAAGTGTTAGTGGTAAATATAATATATTTGAAATATATTTTTTATCTTTGAATACATATTTGTTATATTTTTAATTATTCGTAATTATTTAACCTATTTATTTTGAATACATATATCTTACAAAAACAAGAAGTTATTATTATATTAGCATTTTTTACTTATTTGAATACATTTATTACGCCTCTATCAATTGTAATTGATGAGTGAATTAAACTCTTACTTTATATGATTATTTACCTAACCTCCAAGACACTAAAACTAACTAAAAATCCAGGAGAGGTAAGGGATGTCTCGGTACATACAGATTTAAACATCGCCACAGTATTATTTTCCCTGAAAGTCGTTTGCCAGTACTGAAGCAAAGGGATCAATGAAGTAGGTTGGGTTACACCACTATCGTTCAAAGTTACTAGTAATAAGAGAGGAAATTACAGTAATAAATTCTGATTTATTCCCAAATTATATACTGTACCACTATGCCACTATGTATGTGAAATTTACATAAATAGAATAACTAACGATATGAAACTTTTACAAGATAATTATATGTATAGAAAAATGTAGCATACCTAAATATTCCCAAATATACACATACATATATGGTTCGCATAAATTTATCACACTGACCCTTAATTAAAAATTGCTTACTTAAAATTTTTCCACTTTTTTTAAATTTTTAAATTCTTAAAACATAATCTTTGACTAAAGCTAAAAGCTATTGTATTTGTATGTTGCTGAACTTGATATTTGGGATCTTCATGAACTCAAAGTTCTCTTGATGACGCCTATAAAGATTTGTGATATGCTTTTTAAACGCGTGGAAGCCAATCCTCTTTTGAAATGGCTAATAGCTCGTGACGACAAGTGGATTATTTACAATATTTACGAAAACTATCCTGACTAGAAAATTCGCCTCAAATGTAATCGAAATCAAAGTTACGCTCTCAATGTGGTAGGATTTTAAAGGAGTCATGGTTTTCATGCTTCTATTAAAGAACGTAAACAATATTTTATTCAAGTTTGGTCTGTCGGCAATTGGACCGTTTGAGAGAATCCATCCAGAAACTTCAGAGACTACATACAAGTTTCAATTTTCCTCAAATATTGGATTTTCAATGGAATATTCCGCCACAGCTATTATACTCGCCAGACTTTGCGTTTTCAAATTCCATTTGTTTCGTTCTGATGATTCACAGATAAATCTGCGAATCATTGAGTCTTTGAATCATCACCCTTTGCAGCTTCCATTGATGAAGATAGGTTCTTTTATGAACCAGGAATTATGAAAGTCACTAAAAATAGCAAAAGAAGAAAACGGATAATAAACAATTTATTGATTTTTTTTCTTTTATATTAACAAATAACCTATGAAGAACAGAAAAAAATACTTGATGATTTTTCATACAACTCAATAATATTTGAGCTACTCTAACGCAAAGAGGTCGTACAATTTATTACTTCGGCTAAGAATTTGTCATTAATACCATATGTATGTACTTTCAGAAAGCACAAATACTTTTGACACACACTATAGCCAGTTACTTACCGTTTGGTTTGCTATTTTTAATTTACATCAAAAAATTCCTACGAAAATAACAAGCGATTGATATATAAGCGCGTTAAAATGAGACAGAGAAAGAAACTTATTGAAGACAATTTATTTCTAGGTACCTCATTTAAAATGTTGAATCTAATCGTTGTTTATTTTTAAGTAACTGTCAAAGAAAGAGAGAGCAGAACGTTTTTTTCGGAATTACGAGACAAATTCTTTTCTAAAAGCGCACATATTTATATCAATATACATACCGATACATATATAATACGTAAAATATACACATCTAACTGCTTATTTATATATAATCCTATCGTTTCTTTTATGTCCGCGCTTGTGTGAGTACCATCGCCCGGTATATTTTATAAAGCGCTTAGGTACTTGAGGCTAATGGACCTATTCAGTATCTTTAAACTGGCAATAAATTCATTTCTAGCAAAACAAACACGTCAAAATGGAACACATAACCACTGATTTTATACGTGTTTATAAAGGAACCGTCTCCATCCACCAATTCACAAAAATTTATTGACAATGCCGATGTGATTTGTACGATTACCTACATAAGATTAGATAGTTGAAAAGAGATGGATATAGGTAAGAAAAAAGTTTTCGGAACCTGTGCCAAAAAAATAGGAGCAATATAAGATATGTATGTAATCAAATCCTTTTTCCTTACCATCGCTGTTTCTTGTTGTCTCTTATTTTTATTGAATGGTTCTAAAATATATTCTGTTTTAATATTTATCCGTTAAATAAATTCAAATAATATTAACAATCGCTTAATATAAAACACCATAAAAAACATGTACGAGGATCATTTCAAACTTCTCGAAATGTGCAATAATAAATCCTAGTAAAAAAATATCAAAATATTCAATGTTAGTATATACATTGTCGACCCATTTGAATAAGAGTAACTCTTACATCTAAAGTTAGAGAATACTACACTGCCTATTTATATCAGCTATGCATGTTTGTACGGTAATGATCCTTCGTGGTCTTCCATTTTCAATAATATGTAGGAGTATGAATAAATTTAAGCATAGTTGCGATGCTTGATTACAAATTTGAAGTTTCAGCTGCAATGGAAACTGAAACCATTAGAATTTTTTTATGGGCAACCATGAGGCAACAGTTCCTTGGGCATATGAGTGCAAGAAACTTCTTCCACTATATGTACAAGGACAATGCAGAACTATTTTATTATTCATATACAATGCTAAGTTTTAACTAAACCTTCGCTCACTTTTCCAAACACGTCTCTGTTAACCTTGCTAGCAAGTCAGACCAATTATCTGTTTAATCTTTTAAATATAGAATTTACAATACACACTGAATTGTTCTACAGTACATTATAGAGAGATTATTAAAGCAAATACAAAGGTATAAAATAAAGTACATTTGGGAATTATTAGCTAGTCCAAACTTTTGGACGGCAGTGTATATTAGTACATCCCTGAAAAAAATTGAAAAACATTCCAGAAACACACGCCCAGTTTGATGCTAATATAACGTTAAAATTAAAATTCCTAACCAATTAATGTTAATAGGATAGGTCAGCCTACACCTGTTGTTTAGTGACACCTACACGCACTTTATTATACCTACTACATCAGCGCGAGAAGTCCACTATTATAACTGAGAATGTTTCTAAGATGTAGCGACGTAAATCATGACCGCTGTCTTGAAATGTTTGGATATTTTTCACAGCGGTCGGACAAAAAAGCAACGTTTCACGTTGATGCTTTTTGAAAATAAATTATGAACATTGATTTTTTGTTCACCTGTTTTTGTGTTATAGTAGATGTATACGTATGTGTATAAAATACATTTATAACGTGCTAGTATTTCAGGAATTTGTAAAGGCTTGCTTAAGTAGTATCATTATCTTCCTCTCTTTCAATTTAAATTGATTTTTTTTTATTTTCGATACTTTTAAATCAGATCTTCAATGATTCAGGTATAAATAAATACGTATTAAAATGTTATCTAAGAAAATACATATATTCTCTGTTAAGTAGTTTACAAGTAATGGTAGGTATTTAGTTAGCGTTTGAACTTTCAAAACAAAAAAAAATTATCATGAATATCACGATCGATACGGGACAAAAATGTTGGAAAAGGAGCCTACTGCAAATAGGTTTTTCAATGCTAAATCCTAATGTGTGATGACGCCGGTATGGATTTTCATTGTTGATCTAAATCTGAAAAAAAGCACCAGGATATGATCTCATCACCAGCGCAATACTCGAAAAATTGCCTGGAAAAGCATTAATATACTCTACTTATTTAGTAAATGTTGCATTTCGATTCAAATATGTGCTAGATGTCTAGAAAATAGTTGAAGTAATTATGATAAGTTAAATCCTTGCATGAAGTTTCGTCATATAGACCGATCTCACTACTTCCATTAGTGTTGAAGGTGTTTAAAAATATGCTCCTGAAACGATTAAAATCAATAGCTCAAAGCAAGACCTAATTCTTGCCTACCTATTTGGATTCATGAACAAGTACTTGACAAGAGATCAAGCTAATCGAATAACGGATATAATCGAAAAAGCTATTAAGAAAATAAAGTATGCCTATAAACACCGAAAAGCATGCAGTAGGATAACTGACTGGACTAAGAGGGCGGTAAATGAGAATAAATCAGCGCATGCTAACTTTGCTTATAAGCAGAAGAAGTGGCGCATGAAGGCGATAAAAGTAAACAAAACCAACATCCCTTATTGCGACATAGTAAAATATCTAGGAATATATCTAGATGCGCATCTTAGGTGGACATAACATATAGAGAAGAAAAGAGAAAAACCCGATTTCAAGTACAAAAAAAAAACTCGTAGCTTATTGGAAGAAAATCACAAATGTGTGTGCAGAATAAATTACTTGTGCATAAACAAATCTTAAAACCAGTCTGGACTATACATCATCCAGTTCTGGGGTTGTGCAGCTAAAAGCAACATAAATAAGATCCAGGTCTTTCAAAATAAAGTCCTTGGATGCAAAGACCTGAACATTCCAACAGTCAGAGAAGAGATTAGGAGACAGCACTGGTTTAAGAATAGGGCTTCAAAGGATTAAACTTTTTGAATTAGTGAAATAACAAAGCAGAGTATAGTAGTTGTATCAAGTCAAACTCTAGGAACTAAGAGATACCACAAGAGACATCTTAGATAAGTAGCTGCAAATAACTACTCACATTAGTCACCATGTAGTACAAGGATGATTTCCTCAAAATATTATTTCTAAGGCTGAGGAGTACTGAACACTTCTACAAATCTCACACTACAAGGTGGCGTTCAATTTATTTCTCACAACTTTGAATAATAAATTACGGCTACAAAGTACTGTAATTGGTGACTTCAGCGGGTAAATATTGTCGGTTTTAAAAGAGGTGTGTTTTGGAAACGGTTCTACATTCTTTCGTAAATGAATCCTGGTGAATATAATGTGGATTATGGGGCCGTATTTCAACTAGCTTCTTACGAAGGCATGGTGCAAACAGGGGTTGTGGACTACTGAAATGTCTGGAAGAGCGAATCGAGAAACAATTTCATGTGGATCTACAACTTAGTTAATTAAGTTGATTAACTTGGCATTAACTATAACATCCAGATCCCTAACCTAACTCACTTCAGTCAATAAATAATATGTTATAGTCGTACAATGTTCTGTTATAGTTCATTACAGAACATGTATCTCTCTTCGACTTTATATTATTAGTTACACACAAATTGCTTATATTTATAAGATTAAGCTGAAGGCTTGCACTGGCATTGCAGATTTCACAAAAACTCTCGCACAAATGAGAAATCTACAATTCAAGAAATTGAGCAAATCATTGACATAAATGTTGAATAAAAAAGGACCCGGGTTAGATACCTGAGGCACTCCAAAAGAAAAAATTAATTGTCCAGACTGAAAGTAGTTATAACATACTTAGCAAAAGTGGTGATTTAAATAAGACGATGTCGTCTGAAAAAGACTTGGAGAAGAACAAAACTTGGTTAATAATAGACAGTTAACCTGTGAACGAATGTCCAAATATTTAGAAATAAAGTCTATAATCTAAATCAAATTGGTAGCAGTAGATCTGCTGGATATAAATCTGTTTTTGTAGAATAATAAGTAAATATTAAACACAATAAAAATTGCTAGTATATTTATTATTCTAGAAGTTTGAAACGTAGTTACATAAGATGCATAGAGGGAGGGTTCTGTAATTCTTGATGTTTGAACTATTGCCTTTTTAAAAAACTGGTTTAATTGGAGTGCTTTTCCACAATTTAACTTAGAGGACCGCAGACAATCGGAGCACAATCTCTCACAAAAAAACTGGGAAGACCGTTAGGTCCCGCCATCGTACCTGATTTTAACGTTTTTGAACAGACGAAAGCTTGAGATGTTGCAGATCGTATTGAAGCTAGAGTTCACAGACCAAGGCAACGAGAAATCGAAAACGATAGAATAAAATGGTTCTTCAAATAGCGGAAGCGTCGATATCAGCGCTATAGGCAATACAGTTCGGAATCCTTGAAGAATTTCTACTACCAGATATGATACTTTAGACTAATTGACAATTTCAATTTTTCCAGTTTTTTTATACCACTGAAAGAATTATGCATATTGAAATACAATTGCAGATAGTGTGAACCCCTGTAAAGCCGTCTTCCATATATGGTAGTCACCTTTTTTTAGTTTTGAAAAATTGCATTTATATTTTGTTAATTTATGTATTTGCAATTTAAAAAATATATTACGAGTATAACACAATTGTACCGCATAAAGCTCTTCATACCTTGCGGATTTCTCGTGCTCGTAACTTTAGCATTAAAGTTAAATATTACATCTTAGTTTTATAAAAACTTATCTATTTCAGAAATTTTTTTTTGTTCTCATCGGAAACTGAACAAATCACTCCATGCTTTTTAATTAATTACAGTCACGAATATTTCAATATAATTGTAATAGAAGGCAGAGGTTGTCCAAAGTACAGGGTGTCTATAAAAGAACTCCGGCGTTTAAAAAATTAATATTTTTTAAACTATAAAAGATAGCAAAATTTGATCAATTCCTTTGAAACAAGCAGCTCAAAGAGTTTTACTCATACCAATTGGGAATGTTTCTCTCAACAGTTGGCAGCGCTGCGGAGCGTTGACCTTGAAATGACGTAGCGGCTGCGGCAGGCAGTCAGTGTCGTCTGGACTGCCGCGCTATGGCGACGCCTCAACAAAAGGCTCAATGTGTTATTTGGCTCATAGAAACTAATTCTGTTGTTACTGTACAAAGAAACTTTCGACGTAGCTATGGTGTTGACCCGCCTACAGACAAAACAATTCGTCAGTGGTTATGTGCGTTCAAGGAAACAGGCAGTGTTTTGAAGCAAAAGTCGCCGGGTAGGCCGCGTGTGTCTCAAGAGAATGTGGACAGAATCCGAGCTTCATGCACTCGAAGCCCTAAGAAATCGTTAACAAGACGCAGTCTGGACTTGGGGTTACCAAGATCAACAGTCCATAAGGTAATTCGTAAAAGACTTCGTTTAACTGCCTACAAGATACAACTTTTACACCATATCAAACCGGCAGACAAGGTTAAGAGATTCGAATTTTCTGTTTCCATGCTGGATAAAATTGATGAAGATAATGATTTTTAAAAAGTGTGGTTTTTAGTGATGAAGCTACTTTTCATGTGAACGGAACTGTAAACAGGCATAATTGCAGAATTTGGGGTTCAGAGCCGCCCCATGAGTTTATTGAGTACGAACGTGACACGCCCAAAGTGAATGTTTGGTGTGCTCTTATGCGTGACAGAGTCATAGGTCCCTTCATTTTTGTCGAAAGGAATATCAATGGTGATGTCTATTGTGACATGTTAGAGGAGTATGTTTATCCTCAGTTGGATGACATTGAGGCGGAGAAAGGTTTAGTTTACTTCCAACAAGATGGGGCGCCGCCACACTTCAGTTTGCGTGTGCGTGAGTCACTGGACGCTCGTTTCGGCAACAGGTGGATTGGAAGGGAAGGACCTATTCCATGGCCACCAAGGAGCCCTGATATGACTCCGTTGGATTTTTTCTTCTGGGGGCATATCAAGAATCTTGTGTATGCGGAGAAAATTCGAAATGTTCGCCATCTCAGGGAACGAATAGAGAATTGCGTGGCGTCCGTTCCCCCAGACATGCTCGCCAGGACATGGGAAGAGGTAGAATACCGTTTCGACGTGTGCCGTGCCACTCACGGAGCTCACATTGAACTTCACTAAGTTGTTAAAAAATCTTGAAAATGTAAGCTTTCTAATCATGTATAAAACATGTATGTACGTTTTTTACTTTATTAAAATATTTTGTCTTAAAACCCCGGAGTTCTTTTATAGACAGCCTGTATTTAATGTGCGATTTTTCTGTAGAAACCTCCTATAAAATTATTTATATGCTCGTAATATACACGTTTTTAAATATTTCCTCGAAGTAATTTGCGTTCTTTCCTGTTTTATATTACCTTGCAGCAAACTTCACGAAATCACATTTATTTTTAGAGATGCCATACGTAAATATTTATATATCTGCAGAAAGCGAAAAAAAATAATTTTAAAAACTAGCGTTTTCAATCTGTAAGTTGTCATTAAAAAATGTATCGAAAACATTTTTTTTGTAGCGACTTCGTGACAGGTGTATTAAGAAACACTTTTAACACGAGTATGTTCGCGGTCTCTTGAAGAATTTCATATTTTTAGGAATTCGAGAGAAACCCAAAATATATACATAATTAAATATCTTAAGTAGAATATTTTTTCTCTCAACGAAACTCCATAGGAATATTTTTAAAATTTAAGCGATTTTATTTTCATTTTCTTGTGGTTTTAATTGCCTTGATAATACATATATTGACATATACATACATATATTTGGGCACTTGGCAATTTATTACTCGTCACTAAAGTTCATTATCAACCTCTATTGTAGCAACATCACCAATAATATTATTTTCTAAAGATAATACTATCGAAAACAATGCAAATTTTACATTTATTTCTAATTTTGGAAAAATACTAAGATATTTGTATCTGAATCATACTGAAGCCCCAAGTTTCATTATTCGAAAACTGGTTTGTATTTGAAGAAAAATCAGTCGCACGCAGTATCAGTCTGGTGCTACTCTTATTAACTCGTCAAAGTTCAATTTTACTGTTAAAACTAACCTGATGGATTTTCGATTATTCTGCAATTGTTCAGCTCAAAAAAATAGACCGACAACTTTTTCCGGGAAATCAATTGGCACATTTTCTATTTAATTTTTTTTTCTAATGCAATATAATCTCTTCGTTGTCTTTAATTTGTACTCTATTTCGCCCTATTGTTAAAAATGCTATAATTTAAAACAATATTAATAATAGTAGCAATAATTGTATTTATTGTATTTAAGACTGTCTAAGATACATAATAAATCCGCGCAGCAAAACATGTTAACAGAGTGGCATGCAGTGAAATACGTATCGGACCTACCGTCGTGTATATATGACACGTTATCATATTTTAAAGTACACTATTATCGTATCGAAAAGAAATTGTAACCGTAAGTTATACTGAAATCTTAATATTCGAAGTTGTTTACGATTTGAATATTTTATTGTAGTTACAAAATCTATATTTGCAAATAAATTTTTTGTAAATAAGAACGCATTTTTTCTTCATTTTAATGAGCATTTTTTCTAGTTTAAAAATAGATATAATGATATATTAAATAAATTTATTCATTATGACAAGATTAATGGATTAATATTAATTCAAAGCAAGTTTAAATGTTTGAAGTAAATGTATAAATTTTAATTCTAAATTTTTCAATTTTTTGTATAAACATACATATACCTCTCAAATTATATTTTTATCAAATGTTTTATTTTCATATTCTTATTATGTAAATATATTATATAAAGTAGATATGGTTTTTAATATTATATGTACTTATGTACATACGCTACGATAGGCTCAATATACAGGGTTTTTCAAAAAGAATATACGTATTTCAAATGTACATATTTATTGAACTTTCAGACATACGAATATGAAACTTTACACACATATGTATTTACGAACCTCTCAAGTTCGCATTACAGTTATTCAATATGACCTCCATCAGCGACACGAACAATATCACATCGATACTCAAATTCCTCCCATACTCGGGCAAGCATGTCCTTCGTCACTGATGTTATGGCAGTACGGATCCGGTTCTTCGACTCTTACATGTTCTGTGGGAGTGGTGGTATATAAACGTTATCTTTAACGAAACCCCACAAGAAGACGTCATAGATTGTCAAATCAGGTGACCGTAGAGCCCATTTGAGATATGCTAAGTCGCCAGCTTCTTGACGACTAATACAACGGCTCGGTAGAGTTTCATTCAGATATTCACGCACTTACCGTCTCCAGTAAGGGGGTGCCCCGTCTTCTTGAAAAATGAAGTTGTCTCCATGCAGCCTCGGAAACAACCAGTTGTGAAACATCGCGAGATACTGCTGACCGTTAACTGTGTTTCTATTAAAGAAGAATGGGCCGTAAACAGATAAAAATGATATCACACAAAACACATTGATTTTAGGCGAATCTCCTACATGTTCAATGGCTGTATGTGGGTTCTGTAAACCCCAAATTCGAATATTGTGTTTATTTACCAGACTACTAACATGAGAAGTCGCTTCATCACTGAACACAATGCGTTATGCGAAAATGTTATCATTGTCAATAGCATCATGAATCTCGTTACAAAATGCCACACAATTCCGTTTGTCATCATCACGCAGAGCTTGTAACAACTGTAACTTGTACGGCTTCATAACCAACCGACGTCTCAAAACACGCAAAATTGTTGTAGGCAGTTGTAACTCCTGACTGGCGCGACCAGTTGATTTTGAAGGATTACGTTGGAAAGCAGTTTGAATTCGTATAACATTTTCTTCAGAAACACGAGGGCGACCAGGACTCTTTCTTTTACATACATATCCTGTATCTACAAACTGTCGATACCATCTGCGAATGTCCCACCCATTCGGAGGATCAATTTGGTAACTCAATCTGAAACGTCTTTGCACTGTACTCATGGAATTGCACTTCGCCAACTCAAGAACACAAAATGATTTTTGCTGTGGAGTAGCCATTTTAAACATGTGACGGTTACCAAGAAAAACAGGAGACAACTGACATCTAGCGGCTATTAATTAAATTAGACTATGTATTCGTTTCTAAAATAGCGGAGGCGCAGCGATCGATAGTTTGGGCAAAATAATACTTTGTAATATGTATATTCTTTTTGAAACACACTGTATATTTCACTGTGTATCACTCTACTAAAATGTTGTGTCCTGCGGTTTTACGAGTAATAAGTAAAAAAGAAGACAATATAATACTTAAAACAAAGAAAAGAAAAGAGTCATCCATAAAAAAATCAGAAAAATAAATTGGACAATACAATATGTATTAATTGATTGAAATGAAGCAAATAAGATGTTTTGGTAACAATAACAAAGAAGAAACAATAAAAATGTAAACACGAAAAATAATATTAACACAAGTATAATCGTACACCATTAATGACTATGAAAATTCAACACTAAAATGAATATAATATTTAAGTATTTTTAATTTTTACCAGAACGGAAATAAGATAGTTAAGAGAGGCAGACTCCCACGAAAAGGCTGCCAACTACAATTATATATTTTAATAAAGCCACGTTTATTAAAATTATTTTTTATTAATTTTTTTCTCGTAGTATTCAACAATATGTGAAATAATAATATTATTATGTTTGGAAATGAAATGATAGAAAACTTTGTAATATATCCACCCATTCCTTTCTTTTATAAGTGCAAGTATCCAAAGCGCAAATCTCAAAATAGAACACATATACCTGGCAAGTATTCTGAGAATTTTCCTTGAGCAGAAACGGATGACCCCGCTACCAACTAAAAAACGACAAGAAATAAAATGACCAACTCGCAACAAGACAGAACAAAGCACGACACGAGGAAAGGTAGAGAGTCTTGTCAGAGAGACACCTCCCCAGAACTCCACCTCTCGAATCTTTCCAGTCAGTAAGGAAACAGATTCGTGTAATTATTCACGGGAATTTCTCGCCGGACCCCGTCGAGACAAACTGGTTACAATAATTCTTGAAGAGGATCGTGATTAAGATGCTCGAATCTTCGTCGCCGCCGCCCGGTGTTATGATTGATTGCGTTGCCAACCTTGCAGGAAATGACGTAGTGGCCGTCACTGAATGAGTTTCCTGCAGTTGGAACGCAAATCTGAGCTTGCCGGTCGACGTGGTTATTTGTCGCGCTCGTAAAAGGGGGACAGATCGGGAAGGCGAACGACACCTTCCGTTATTAACCTGTAATCAAATTAGATGAGTGAAATATGGCCCGATGTTCTGACCACCGCCGGCGTTGATTAATTCACTTGGATGTATTCCATGGATTCGAGGTATTTAAATTAAGAATTTGATCCGTCTTGATTTGAAAATTTATCGGTTTCGAGTGGCATGTTTTGTTGTAGTACGTTTCATACGTTTTATAAGATTTGCAAAATATAATTTATAGCTTTTTTCATTAAACGTTATGTCGATTGTATATTTCCAGAGCAATTTTGATAAGTTTATTCAATGATTTAGGAAAACATATGATTAAAGTTTATGTTATACAAAAGTTACGCCAATGCGAAGGAAATTTCTTATAAATTATTGATTTCTTAAGAATAAATTATATCAATCAGCGAAATAAATTTGCTTTTATACATATATGCGATCTTCATAATAGTAATAGCATTAACAATCACACTACGAATGGATTATTCTATCTCAAACTTTGAAACGCTCAAACATGTGAAGCCGTCAATACGTGTCGTGTTTACAAACCCAAAAGATGCTTGTCGATGAAATTCATCAGGGACACTGTTGGATGAATTTTAGAAGGGAAATAATATGTCGATTGTGACAAAAAATTAGTTTTTTTACATTGGGCTTTAGAAGCGTAGATAGAGGGTAAGTTGAATTCATCATACAAGATCATCAATGATGCTTGGAGAAATGTTCAATAGAACTTACATATTAACGGTTTAGGGTTTGTTTCTAAATGTACTGGTGGATAGTGCATAAATGAATACGTGTAAGGTGCAATATATTCAGTCGGGATGAAATTTGTTCATCGCCAGGGAATGAAACTGTTCGTTTTTTGTATCATTTAATTACAGGAGGTGCAAAATGGATTCGTTACAATCATTTTATGGGTAAATTGGACACTCTTCTTCAACTTCAACAATTGTAATATTACATTTTCATCTAAAGAAGACGATTATGTGTATTAAAAGCTTTTATAATTAGAAGAGACCATTGCTTATGACAAACTTAATGGGGGGCACGTATCTAATTTTTGCATAATTTTCGACCAGGTTATGCAAGTTCAATATTTCACAATATAAAACCTTGTGTCACCTCAACAGCATTGTCTTTTCTTTTGAATGTTTTACTATTAATAATCTATGCACTTTTCACAATTTGTTGGTGAAGTAGTAGAGAATCGAAATAAGTCAGTAGTTTGTTTTTGAATTTGCCCCTTTGATTAAATCGTTGTCTTTGTATTTGAGCATTAGAAATAACTTCGTTTTCTATAAGGGTTACAAATTCTCTGATTATTGTTCCTGGTATACCTCAACGTTCAAATCTAGGTCCATTACTTTTCATTGGTTTATTTGTTAATGATCTCAAATTATTTGCCTTAGTCTACCTTAGTCTTTTGCTTATATCTATGATATCGAACTTATGCATCCGTATTAAATTACAATTAGCTTTTTGCCTGAGCAAACTACGTTTCAATGCTACTAAGTGTTTTATTGTGATACTTCTATTTAATGGAAAATCATATTCTTGATTTTGCTGTTAGTATTAAAGACTCTACTGTTATTTACCATTAGTTTGTCGTATAACAATTGAATCTGTTTGTAATTATGCCGCCAAGGTCTTGGAACTGATAATTAGGATCTCCAAATATTTTATTGTGTTGAGTCAAATACACAGGATTAATATCATATGTACACGTATTTGACTCACTGGTATTGTGTAGAGCGTGCTCAATGGCCATTTTCCAAATTTATTTACTGATGAGTACAAATCGCAAGTTTTCGGATGAAGAGTTTTTATATAAATTCCTTTGGAGGATGTAGCTAATTGACTATCAAAGTAGGCAAAAAACCCTTACCACATTAATATTTGTATTTTGGATAGGTATTGCGAGAACTAAGTTGTCATGAACAGAAAATTAAATACAGCGATTAAATAACGTTACATTGACCAGCCGTAAATATACACAGAATGAACCGCATAAACAGTATTTCACGGTTTATGCTGTGTAGTTTTGTTGCCGGCCAACGTACAACACTGTATTTAATTTTCTACAGATTATGGCAACCAAAATAAATTTCAATTTATCACTGCTTTGTATCTGCCTTGAAATTTTATAAAAAGAATATGAAAACCCAAAGTGTGCATTTTCGTCATATCTTGCTCTTTTATTTCTACAAAGAAAATAGCGCCCACCAAGCTTGTGAAAAAGTGTGTTAAGTACACATAGTGGCAGTGCTCTACAAGAACATTAATATCAACGGTTGGATACATAATTCCATGGTGATGATTTTAATCTTAACAACGATGTTTATCCATCAAAGAGGCTGATGATAAAATAAAGGTGTTCCGGTTGTATCCACGGCAGATTATACGAGACGAAGGAAAACGTTAAATATCCATTATTCAAGCGTTCACAACCATATGAAAAAGATGGAATACGTCAGGAAACTCGATATTTGGCATTTCTTAAACTCTTGATGGTATGTATAAGTGTCTGTGATATGCTCTTTAAACAACGACTGTTGACAAGAATTGAATTGTTTACAACAATGTTGTATGAACACGGTTTTAATACCAGTTTAAAAATTCACCTCAAACGTCATCAAAGCAGACATTCATCTGAGGAATCTGTCGTATTTTTCAAGCTCCTTTCAAAGAACGTCACATTTAATTCAGGTGTGTATTGTTGGCAATTGGATAGTTTGATCGCATACAACGTCCAGAAACGTCGAGAGTTCTTTAATCGTGATATTTCATTACGACAACGTGAGACCACAAACATTTTTGATTATCCGTCAAAAATTGTTGGATCTTGGATGGGTTGTGCAGCTACATCCACTTCGCTTGACGTTGTGCCTTTACACTTTCACTTGTTTCTTTTTTTCAATACTTCTTGCATAATAAAACGTTCGACTCATTGTAAAGGTTTCCGCCGATAAAGAGAGGTCCTTCTAAAGAGTGGAATTATAAAGCTCATAGAAGGATGGCAAAAGATTATCGAAGAGAACAGATAATATATAGATGATTGATTGTTCTTGTATTAATAAATAACAATGAAAAACAGAAGAAAGATGTCATAACTTTTCCGGCAACCTAATATATATATTATTGAAATAAACTGAAGTAAACTGAACTTCAAAAACTTCTGTTGAATTATATCAAACTTTTTTTAAACAAAGTTTACTTGTTAGTCAACAACTTTAAAATTAACCCTGCGTTTATACCTATATACATCGTACATTCATCCCGCGTCTATATAAATTATGTCAACAAACTCTACCGTATAAAGCTGGAAAACGAAGAAACCAACTAAATTAACATAAAGTCTCGGCAATTTCCTCTGCCTTTCCCGCCGCTTTTCACTCCCGTAAAGGACTACCACGTATTCACAAGACCTAAGCGAAAGATACAGGGAAAAGAACCACACAAGCAACTCCCGTATATATACGTACACACACCTACATTGTACAAATACTACGGCAGCTACTCGCTGAAATCTACATCTTAATTGGTTGTCATGTTTATTGCAGCAGTTTAAAGTTAGCTTTACAATACTGTTGCGTTCAACTGTTTGCGCTCATTTCGCTATGTACTTCTTGCTTGTCGTCTGATGACTGAGAAGACTACAATGACGGTGGCTCCGGCGCATTTTAAACAATGTCGAGTTACCGTTGTATAGCAGTGTGATGCGAATATTTACAATTTAGGTAGAGGTTTGTTAAAGAAAACTTTAATAAATGAGATTCGTGTTTAAAGAAAGCAGACAATGAAGAGTCAAAGCTTTTATTCAAAGAAGGTTATTTGTGTATTTGCAAAATAGATGTAGAACAAGTACTTTATATGATATTAATAATCATATCTTTGTAGAGAAAAATGAAGATTGATCCACCCTAATTGATAATAAGATAATCCTGGTACAGCCATTTGAGAAGAATGTGAGATAAATAAATATCCAAAAATTTATGAAAATAGACAGAAAAAGGAGAAAGGACAATACAAGTACAAGATGAAAAGAAGGAATAAATATTGCAATTAATCTAAGAGATTTGGAGGCCTATCACAAGGGACACTACACTGCGATAAATGGCCACCGATCATCTGATACCCTCATTTCAAGATCTCCTTGATTTACCTTTTTTATTCCTGGAAGTTGTCGCTTTAACTTTTCAGTAACTTAGTTTTCAATTTTCAATTCTTTATAGTATCATTTCTTGCGCGCTCAATCCCCATCTGCTTTCATCATTTCTTTTATTACACCTTACACTCTTTGTTTTCATTTCTGCAGTGGTACGCACCCACATCGCATCCACAGCAAAGAATAGATTCTACCATCACTTCTCAGACCCTGTGTTTATTTTTATTCCACAGTAGCAAATCAACTAACACACTCTTGTCATTCTTGTTGCATTCTATGTTTTATTTGCTTTGCTTTCTTTATTCACTTCCCTTATTTTTTGTTTAATTTTTATTAATTGAATCTTTTCACTTCTTCAGACACTGGGATAAGTTAGAAAGGTCTTACCAAGAGTTTACTTGGGCAAGAATTCGCAGGGCTATAATTTAAAAATTTGAGAATGGCAGGTGCAGTGCAGCATAACTATGCTGTGCTATAGACTCATACTGAACATTTAAAACCAGTCGTTTTTTAGGTTATGTTCAATATAATTTGATTCTTAATTGTTTTCTTTATACAAGATGCAAATCCACCACGAACGTCTTTGTCATAGCATACACAAAGATATTTTATAGACTTATAGTTAAGTGATAGAGCATTACTGCTTCGTACAGGCAAATATGCGTTTTTTCTCTCTTAAATTAATTTTTACTTTTTAATTCTGCATTTAATTCTCTTTTTTCGTTTGAATGAATTTGTAAAATCTTTAATGCCCAGGAGTTGAATTTGATGGAGCCTGTGGTTGATTAGCTTAATCACTAAGGTTGATATATAACCCCTTTCCACATTAACTTTCGTAATTCTGTATACGCATTTCGACAACCAAGTTGTCATCATCAGCAGATAATTGCAAAGTATCGCACCTGGTAAACCACAGCGAAAAATACCTGTACGAAAACAAACTCCGTACGCGATCTGTATCGTTGAGAACCAAAATGTACACTGACAGAATAAACGACTGCTAAACTTGAATTCAGAACGAAAATTTATTAAAATAAGAGAAAGAAAAATTTACACCTAATTAACTGGAATTTACCCAAAAATAACATGAAATTCAATCAAACCAATTTTTACATAGGTTTTAGCCAGAAATAATGCAACTAGAAGAACGTAATTTTTCAAATACAAAATCATTTGTTTTCATAAAAATTGTTAAGCGGGTAACAATGTACAGTCTGTGGAAATGCTTGTGTGTAATGTTTTCACTTGGTCATGACTAAATATGAATACTACCATCCCATCCAGTTCCGTTTATCTCTTTCAAATATATAAACCTTTTTCATTATTTATTTTTCCACATTTGAAAGCTGGAATGTACGAATCCTCCTCAGAAAGCAGTATTAATATCTAGCCATGATCAGGGACAGATATTACTTTTTTCACAATAATATAAATATATTTAATTTGAACAAGAATTAACGTGTTTCTAGAATAGTAATATGAACCCAAAATTATTAAGACAAGTAGTGTCATTAGATTGTATTTGGATATATCCGAGACGCGCAAAGGTATCGTTCACATATGTTTACAAGGCATCAATTACAAATGCGTTCCCTGTCACTGTCTTAAAAGCATCATCCATTCGAAATTCCTTCTTCTCTTTGTATCCGAAAATACACCGACCCGACCAAAATTCGCTTGTCTGTCATTTTAGACGCCATCAAAAAGCGCCTGTAATTTTCGATGTCAGCTGTACATCCAACAGTTCGATTTCTAAGTCGTCTCATCTTTAAACCGAAATTTCAGTATCATTGCTTTAAGAAAAACGCAATTTTGTAATTATTTTATTCATAGACACAGAAAAGTATTGCCTTTTTAATATTATCATCACAAGTGCCTATATATGTATATACCACGATCGCAAAAGTTTTAAAACATACTTTACTGAAAGATATAGTTGACAATTTACAACATCGTATTGTATACAATGTAAGTGCATGTACAAAAGATAAAAAAGTAATAGCCTAGTCATATTGAAAAGCCAATGAAAAAAGGTAAATAGAACCCCTTTCATTGTTACTGTTCATATTATGTAAACGTATTTCGATAACTAAGTTGTCATCATCAGCAGAATATCAAGAGCTGCAATAGAACTACGATAAAATTTGACAAAAATATATTTCTCTTAGTTTCTGTAATAAAATATGTCGAACTAGGCAAGCCCAATGTTTCCCAATACATTTATTATTAAATAAACACATTTATTAAAATTTGTTTAGAAAATATTGTTTTACTAGATACTTTTAAAAGTTGGCTGTGGTTGATTGAAGTAATCAATTAGAATCATTCTGTATAAAAACTAAATACACACTGATTTAAATTTTACACAGTTTAATATATTTTGTCCAGTCTTAAAACTAACTCTTAATCTAAGATACATCGTCTCTTCCACTA
This sequence comes from Dermolepida albohirtum, assembly GCA_031893035.1. Lineage (NCBI taxonomy): Eukaryota > Metazoa > Arthropoda > Insecta > Coleoptera > Scarabaeidae > Dermolepida > Dermolepida albohirtum. The sequence continues at coordinate 64,347 of JAVIWB010003930.1, read as the reverse complement.
ATAGACTCTTTTTTCTCTGAGGGACATTTTTTTTCTAGGAGCTCAAGGATGCATCAATATGTTACCGGACCCTTGTTCGTGTTTAACACATGGTTTATGTTCTTTGTAATATGTATGCTTGCATAGCTATCTAATTCACGATGTTTATTTATATTTTTGGGTAAATGTAGACAATCCGCGGTTACACTATGATTATTTTCTAGCACGCGTTTCGCTAAACTTGATTTCTCAGGTCGATTAAACTTGATGTTCGCCATATTTTCTTTATACCCGGTTCCAATCGAACCTTTAGTCTAACCAATATATTGTTTATTACAACCTAGGAATTTCATTTCGTAAATGCCTAGATTGTGAAAGCAATACATTGGTCAGATTAAACGTTCGATAGGAACCCGGTATAAAGAATATATGGCGCATATATGCTAGAATATATGTGCTAGAAAATAATCATAGTGTAACCAGCAATTGTCTACATTTAATTAAAAATATAAATAATTACCGTAAATTAGTTACCTATGAAAGTAGATATGTACAATACAAAAAACATAGATCATGTGAAGGGTTCGGTAAAATATTCTTGACTTTGTATAAAAAGCCGGAGTTAGGTTAAATGTTAGTTTTAAGACTAGGAAAGATATATTAAACTGTAAAATTTAAATCAGTGCGTATTTGGTTTTTGCGCCATATGATTCTATGGGAGTTTTACCACAAATCTAGTTGCGACACTGTGATTATTTATCTGTTGATGATAACAACTTAGTTGTCAAAAGATGTATACAGAATGTTTACATTATTATGGAAACGGGCGTGTGTTTTTAATAATAAACGTTTTGATTGAAAATATTATGAATGTATTCTTGGGAAACATTTCGCTTGCATAGTTCGATATATTTTGTTACAATTTCTGTGCTGCTACAGAAACTAGATAAATGTTTCTTTTTTCAAATTTCGTCATAGTTTTATTGTAGGCTGTCTTTTGCTCGTTATTAAACATATGCTAGATGTGTCATTTATATGAACAAACTTTTTTGTGTGACGAGCTGGTAACACCGGCATGTTACGCGTTAACAACTACTAGTCTTCATTTAGTACAATGTGTTATAAATCAAGCATCAGTTGCCTTTTTAATTTTCGATATATTAATTTTTAAAATTATGAGATTGTGGTGTTAAATACCCTCCTTCGACGAAATGAATGATGTGAAAAAACATCAGTTTTTTGGTAAAATTGGGCGGAAAATCGGTCGAAATTTCACGTGGCTCTTTCATTACGATCCTAAAACCGAAAGACGTATCAACATGTTGGTAGAGAGGCCTAACCGCAAGCAACGAAGATAAGTATGTTAAAGCCTTAAATTCTTTTTTTGATAGTTTTGATTTTTTTGAAATATTTCAGAGTGAAGGTGACCCGCTTTATATGTACAAAATTTACTTTTCTTATATTCTTGGTGCACCAATCATTATAAAGTTCACAATATTTAATCGCAAATTTTTTGGATATTATTAAAACCTTTAGATTTTACAAAATTCTGTGTTCACTTAGCGGTATGTTTATTTGCAAAACTGAAATAACAAGTCGTTTTGGTTTTAAATATGCAAAATATGTAAGTATGTAGATATATAATATATATGAAAGATAAGAAGGACAGTCGAAAAATATTGGTAAATCTGGGAACGCTGATAATGTGATGCTTTTATCCAATTGTTAATATATCTTTCCATGTATACACAATGGAATTTTAAACTTCGCAAATCGTATTGAAAATGGAGTTAACACGTGAAAATATTTGCACTACAATCGACGGTTTTGGTGTTGTTAAATGAATTTTTGCTAAAAAAGTTATTTGATCTCAAAACACTTCTAACAATGGTTGCATGTTTTGTAATCTAGTCATGTTGCTGCTACAAGCTAGAATTGTTTTAGAAGGACACCGTACAGTAAATGCGGAATGGTATAGAACAATTACTTAACAACCCCTGCAATCAAGTTTGCTCATAATAATGCTACACCCCATAACGGTCACGCAAAAGTCGATTATTAACAAAGAATGCATCCAATGAATAGGTCATCTAGCTAATAGTCCTGATGTAGTCCCACACGACTTTTCTTCTTGTCACACAAATAAATATAAAGTTTTTCCTGCCATGAAGAATTCTTTAATGCGTTCAATTCACACACTCTGAATATGCTAACTTCAGAATGGAGTGGATATTTCAGTGATTAGTTTTAACGTAAGAAAAGGTATATAGAATATAATGATGAATATTTCCAAAAAACAATAAAACCATTTATTTGCGTGTGTTTACTTTTATGATTATTTCATAGTTGTTTCTGAAATTTTGCGACTGACCCTCGTATATATATATATATATATATATATATATATATATATATATAAAAGAGCTGCCTGTAATCACCTAAAAACAACTAAAATCTATTGTTATTCAAGATAGAAGGCCTGTTACAGAAACAGCCTCACGGACACAGTTTGTTCTAAAAATAGTTATTAAAATATAGAATCATTTTATTTATGTAAATATAGAGATAAACATTTAAACTGTATTTGTCGATGAAACTTAATATATTTAAGAAAAAGAACTGAAAATATTCTTTTTTATTGCATTTCATTTTAATTGTATTAAAGAAAGAATGATTCAGCCGTGCATAAAATAATTGCTTTGCATTTTTAATTACTATTAAAATAATTTTTCTGCCAGGACATGTAATTTTCAGGTCAAGCTCTAATATACATACAAAACCATTTTAAAATTGGTAAGAATTTTCATAATCATCGACGATATAATCAAGAATATAAATAATATATATAATTGTTATAACAGGATAAAACTTTGGTAATAAGAATAAATTTATAAATTTCCGCAAATAATTTTTTAGTATTAACCAATTCGCGATTGACGATCAAAGCAGCAGAAGCATTTATTACTTTTTATTTCATTTCAAATATAGGTAAATAGGTATTTTACGTATTTTGTCAATTAACATTATCTTTCTAAAGATAAACAATTCTGGCTTCATACTTATTAAGCTTATTAAGATACCTTTCCAGAAAATCACGTAAAAATTTACCCTACCGAATTCCACGGTATCACTTATTATGTTTATCCGAACCCGAAAGACACTAATTAACGAATAACAATTGATCCATTGTGTCGGATTACCTTTGGCTTAACTAATTGAAATAATCCGCCGCGTTCCTTCCTGAATAATTTCGCGAGCGCGGAGAGAATCGCGGAGCCCTCTAGCGGTTGATTAACTACCATGGCCACGTTGTCGCGTCTCAAACGAAACTCGATTTTCTTTCTGGTCCGCGCTCAACAATTCGTAAAGGTAATTCAGATTCGTGTTTTAATTAAATAATAACGTTAGAATACGGTCGACATCAGCGTCACTTGTTGTTATCTTGTGCTGCCTTTATTAATCGAATCTTTTCGCCGCGGCGAACGCTGCAGAGGGCGCACTTTGTTGCGACGAAAACACAACTTTGACGAGGAACAACAAGAACAATGATGTCAGCGGTGAAGGTTTCTTCATTCTCGTTGCATATGCATAAAGTGCATCATTTCCGAACACACCGTGTTCGCTACAGTTCTATTGGAAATTACAATACAATCTGGATTAATATTCTTTGTCTGCGTTGCTGCTGCTTGCTGCGGTATAAATTCTTAATTAAATAGTCAGGGAGATATGCAGATTTCGGTGTTTGAAGTTTGTAATATCAGATTTTCAGATGAGAATGGTTGTAATTTGTGCTCAGGGCTAATTAAATTTTATTCGAGAAAAATTACTCCTTTTAGCGAGAATCAGGCTATTAATATACAAAATAAAAAACAAGAAGACGATATTTTTCAAAACAAAGAACAAAACATGAAGAAGTGGAAATTATAGTACCATTTAACGGCCTATTTTTACTTTACTTTTCTGAACAGATGGAAAACGCTCCGAATAAATTTCAATTTGTTTCTTGTAATATTGTTAAATTTTGTGGATTCAAGGTTTTTCAGAATACTATTGAATAACAAAAATATATTATATACACTGTTTGTGGCTTCAGGGTCTCAATTCTACAAGTAATGTAAAACATCGACATAGTTACCATATCGTATGTATGCAAAAGAAAGAAGCACCTTCTTGAATTTTACAAGAAACTATTATAAAAGGATAAATAGTAATCTTATCTTACAGAAGTTGAAAGTTTTTTTAATGTATAAAAACCAACACATATCGATATTTAAACATAAATAACTTAAATTTTTAATATTTTGTATGACAACCTTTATTTTTTATGGTATCCTGCATTCTTCTTGGTAGGCTTTCCATTAATGAATTAATGAAATTTTCAGGAATATTGTACCACTCTTCCTGTAGTATGTTCCACAGTTCATTTTTGTTCTTTGGCCCCCCTTTCACACCTTTTTCTGTCAAGACAATCCCACACATTGCTCAATAATGTTTAAGTCAAGACTTTGAGGTGGCCATATCATAGTCTGCGATACCCCATTTGCTTCCTTCTGTGTTAAATAAGTTTTCACAAGTTTTGAGGTATGCTTGGGATCATTATCTTGCTGTAGAATGAAATTATTGCCAATAAGACGCTGCCCTGATGCTATGGCATAGTCTTTTAATAGTGTTCTGTATTTCTCACCAGTTAATTTACCCTAAGATTTTTACAATTTCACTCACACCTGCTGAAGAAATGCAACCCCAAATTTAGATATTGCCTCCTCCATGCTTTATGGTAGTGTGTAAACATGGTTCCAATAACGATTCACCAGGGCGTCGTCGAACATACTGACGTCTGTTCGTTCGTAATAATTGATATTTAGATTCGTTAGTTCATAGTACTCATTATATCCCCAAGTTTCGTGGTCTCTGGCATATTTTAGTCCTTTCCCTCTATTACCTCGTAAGGGTTTTCCCACGGCCGCGCATCCCCTCAAACCTAATCTGAGCAAGTATCGCCTTACTGTTGAAACATGTGCCAAAGTACCAGATGTTCGCGCGAGATCTTGAGCTAGTTCTTAACTTGCTTACGATTTCTTAAGGAACTATCTTTTAAAAACTGTGCCACAGTTTTACTGAGCTTTTTGGACGTCCACTCTTTGGTCTATCACTTACACTGTCGGTTGTAGTCATTCTTTTTATTGTTTGTTGCATGGCATACCGGGCACATTTCACTATCTTTGATATTTTCACTTGACTATAACCCTCTTGGTGTAAAACAATAATTTTATTTTTCTCTAGTAACGCTATTCTATGCGTTTTCTATCTACTATCATAATTTGCAGCATTTTTTCTTAAAATGAAAATTTCACTCGCAGGCGCGCCTTTTAAGAATCTAAATAAATTCTATTGTTGAACCGCTCTGTAGCTTTTCTACCAATACTGAATTATTCATTATATTCAATTGCACTTCAACCGCCTGTTGTCCTTTTTCCTCATTCAAATTATTAATTAAAGAATTAAAGGCAAAAAACCTTATTAATTTGAATTAATAGGGTTCTTTGCCTATGTAAGTACATTTTCCAACACACAAAGTAGCTTGAAACTTATGGCCAACATTTAATAGAGATAGGAATGTAGGAACAAGTTTGTCTTCAAACGAAAATACTGTTGAGTAATACCATTTACTTATTTAGATTCTTTTAAATGGTAACATAGCTAGCATTACACGCAACCTATCTGTTTTATTCTTGCCGGTATTGCTTTCATTAAGTTGGATAGACCTTAAGCCAAAAAAACGTGATGAGTTTTCAAAATTGTGTTGAGAATCAAATCCAGTTCATTAGACTCATAGTTTAATAAACCCTTAAACTCATGCAATCTCTTAAATTAGATGTCCAATTTGCATAATGTTTTTTAAAAGAATAACAATCTTTTAATTAATATTTTTACTTAAAACTAGAGAAATTTAGCTCCACATTAAAAAAAAATTATAAATTCCAAGTACTACCAACACTACCTCTTACAGACTTGAAACATCTTACACAGAATAACAAAACCGCGAATTTCCCCCTTTTCTCTCTTAAACTTCCCGAACAATACACGAAGAGGTGAAAACACCGAATCTCGAACTACAGTGCTACAGCAGACAACAACACAATGTTATTATAAACGTCTGCCGTCCTGATAAATTGGCGGATTTAAATTCCAAATTAACTTGTAATGTAAACAATTGCATAAATCTCGCGCTCCGCAGGAACAAAAGACTTTCTCTCTCTCTATACATTCTCGACCAAAGAATCCCAAATGAAGTGGGAGACGCGAAGGTATCACCGCAAGAATTATATCCACCAGATTATACGTCAAGTAGACAGCTCTCACTTAGTTACTTAACTTCGGTGACTTCCCGCGTTTTCAGATGCCACGAAATGTAGGCGCATACACACATACACACACTCACACAGCAAAATTACCTTGGCTTTATAAAGATAACCATAATAATTAAATCTCGACCCTTCTCCTTTTGCTCTGAAGGAGCACAAGTTTCCTTTTGTATATATCCACGGATGGCGTGTTCTTAGTCTGTTCGGTCTCTTTATTTAAATGTCAAATTTACTTGAAAGTTTCTCATCTACAGAACGAACGTATTTTCCATTCCATGGTAAATCCACACGAACTGTGAGTTACCTAAATACATAGCATACATATGTACATATATGACAATGACAAGTTTTCATATCCTCGAAACGTCGCAAGTAAGATTTTGAAATAATCCCACTTCTGAGATACCAGCCTTGCCGTTAGTTCACGTCGTCTATCTTGCTCTACTTCTATGAATTTGTACGTCATTCTCTTTCTTTCCTCCCTCCCCTCCTTTTTACATGTGTATATATACATATACGTACGTGCGACATGGAGAAAATTAGAAACGTGTCTCCCTGGGCGAATTTTATGATTAGCAAATGTCGTGACAAGTGACTATATGGAAAATAGCTCCGAATTTGGCTGGGGATGATATATCAAAGGCACACACGTACAATATGTATAACATATCTGCACCAATCAAAGATAACATGTCTATGCATACGTGGGATTGTCAAGGAATGGTGTTCATGACGTTCATATGTAAATATGTGTGATTTTAAACAAGATTTATTTGTGTAGATTGGGTTTAACTGATTGCAGGGGATTTCTTTCTAATTGCATATACAAGTTTTCTTGAAATTTACTTTTAAATTAACTAAATGTAGTTTCTTTTTTATTTGGTGACATAGATAAGTTGATCGAGAAATAGTGAAACTTTTTATTTTACCAAACTTAACTGTTTGTGTGTCCCGTTTTAAAAAAAATATTTTATATTTACTAGCGTCCCTATTTTTGTGTTTATATGCATAATAAATATACACTCTCTGCCCAAAAAGTAGTGGGATTCTTGAAAAAACAAAAAAAGAGCGAGTTGATAGTAATCGTAACAACAACAATTTTATTTATTTCAACTTTTCCTTTTCAGCAGAAATACAACGACCAGCATGTTCGACAAGGGCAACAATAGATTATTTTATGTCACTGATTCCATTGCAGTTGAGATCATTGATGTATGAGCGTTGAATATTTTCAATTGTTGCAAAATATGTTCATTAAGGAATACTAAACAATCGCAGGAAACCAAATTGTATAAACCAAAAGAATTTGAGGTTCGGTGAAAAAATTAGTGACGATTGAGAATGTACCAATGTACAAAATCTCCAATTGTTTATTTCTCGATATTCACACACGGAATATATCTAACGCTTTAACAAAACTCTGCATTAGCCATTATATCAGATATAATTAATTCTAGCATCTCGCCCTGCGCTGTACGACAATAAAATAACGCCCGTATTCTCACCTTAAACGATCCCTTTATTTGACCTCCAGTGTGCTAAAACTTACTCAAGAAATAAATTTGGAGAGTGAAGGGGTTCCCTGTTAACAAGATCTAATAGGATGCAACAGTATTGTTATCCTGGAAGCCTTGAACCACTACCGATGCAAAAGGAGGATCAATAAAATTCATTCGGTGTTTAGTTAACAAAGAAGAAAAAGGGTATCCTTTTATAGCCAAAAAAAGGAAACTTACGCACTATTACAAATATATTGTGTTTGTTCTAATATTTTGAAATACACTGTATTTAAAAAACAAAATGTTAAAAAAAGAAAACTTCTAAGTGACAGTTTAGAGCTTTAGCTAGTTATAAAAAGAAAAAACATGATAATAAATCGCATAAGAAAAAATTGTACACTTCCCTACTGAATCACTAATTACATTAAATAATTCACTATATGGCGTGTAGTTGGCTGTGGTTTATGAAGAGCAAAAGCTTGTGTGAAAGAAACAAACACTGTTGTAATTAACTGACGGTTTACTAAATAATAGTCAGCTAGCAAAATGATGGCTAACCGTCTGAGTCCTTAATTAAGATAGAGCGCTCAAATATTGGGTCTGGGAAAAAGTTCGTGGCGTTTTTCCCGATAGATGGCATTAGTTGCCGATAACTAAAGAACAACAAGTCACAGCGACACCACCGAGGGCTCGTTTTTTAGATGACCTGCCGAACGTTAGTTTGAGCGTAGAAACATTGTAATCGGTGCAGTGGTTGGAAAGTTATTCGCACTTGAAAATGGAGAATAATAATGAGAAATTTCGCTATATTCTGCAATATTATTATGATAAGGGGAAGAACGCTGCGCAGGCTTGTGATAAAATTTGTGCTGTGTACGGTGAAGGTACTTTATCGAAATCTGTTGCGCGGAAATGGTTCGCTCGCTTTCGTTCTGGAAATTTCAATGTGAAAGATGAGTCACGTTCCGGTCGTCCAATCACTGAAAAATCTGATGAAATTCTTGAAAAAGTCCAACAAGATAAGCATATCAGCAGTGTCGATATTGGCATGGAGCTAGGCATTGACCACAAAACTGTTTTGAACCATTTACACAAAGCTGGTTACAAAAAAAAGCTTGACGTATGGGTTCCTCATGAGTTGAGCGTGAAAAACATGATGGACCGAATTAACATCTGCGATGCGCTGCTGAAACGGAATGAAATCGAGCCGCTTCTGAAACGTTTAATAACCGGAGATGAAAAATGGATTACGTACGATAATCGGAAGCGTAAAAGATCGTGGATAAAGGATGGTGAGCCGTCACAAGCGTTCGCTAAGCCAACATTGACGCCAAAAAAAGTGATGCTGTGTGTATGGTGGGACTGGAGGGGAATCGTCCACTACGAGCTACTTCCAACTGGTCAGACGATTGATTCTCAACTCTACTGTGCACAACTAGAGAGATTACGCCAGGCGATTGAAAGAAAACGGCCCGAATTGATTAATAGGAAAGGTGTTGTCTTCCATCATGACAACGCCCGACCACACACTTCTTTGATGACCCGTCAAAAATTGAGAGAGTTTGGTTGGGAAGTTTTGATGCACCCACCTTACAGTCCGGATATAGCACCCTCTGACTATCATCTGTTTCGATCTCTGCAGAACTCTCTCAATGGAATTAAGTTGGTTTCAAAAGAAGCCTGTGAAAACTACTTGATTCAGTTTTTCGACCAGAAACCACAGAAGTTTTTCACCGATGGGATCATGGATCTACCAAAAAAATGGCGAAACATTGTCGATAATAATGGAGCATATTCGGTTTGAATGAATTCGTCCACGCGCCATGCGGGGACCAGTTGAATTTTACTGAAAAAACGCCACGAACTTTTTCCCAGACCCAATATATAAATATAATATTTGAATAATGAATCATAGACAATTTACTAAAAGAGTCCTTAATTATTTAAAATGGAGCTAACAAATTTATGATGGTAATATTTAAATCATGAGCAATTTACTAGCATGTAAATTAGAGTCATCGACTAAATTAAAGTTTTCAAATTTTGTAATAACTAGTTAAACCGACTACTACGATATTTCCAGTATCACTGAAGCCTAGCCTTTCTGAGAATTTTTGAAATAAAACGAATACGGAGTGGTTTCAATCTTATGCTTTTTGAGAATTCATCGAGCGTGTCTATCTGGAAATTACAGCACAATTTTTTAGTTTTTAATCGACAGTCAGATAATACAAACTCTTGAACAATAAAAACCATTTCTGCTGCCCACATTGAGCTACCAAGTCTTATATAATCTTCAGGGGATGTTTATGCTATACCAAATCTTTTAGTCTATATTTTCATAATAATAAACGAAATAAACGAAACAGCGTTTGGATTTTTTTGTTAAAAATTTAGTTAGTTCTCTATTTTCGATTTTTTAATTGTAAGCACGTCCATTTGCGACGATTATAACAATTGCAACAGTTATTGTGCTTAAAATTGTAGTCGGTAATGGTAAGAAGTTTTCCAATCACATATTTACATTTCCACATTTTCTTCTTGCTGAAACGTGTTACGTATATCATAATTGCTCAATCCTAAATACTTTAGTCATCTCAAATAATATGACAGTTAATTTTAATATATATTTTCCATATAGATACAAGCTTATTATGAGGCATTACGCTTCACCGACAATTGAAAACATACATCTTGTCTTTTTCCTAAATTGATGAACTGTAATGAGATTGTGAAAGAAGTCTCTATAATGGGTGTTATCAAATTAATAAATTCATTAAACCAAGAGAAATTTTACTAACTTGTCATCTCTTTAAGGGCGTAATGGAAGTTTTACTAAGAACAAACTTGTTCTCTACCTCATTACAAAGTAAACCTGTACGTTATTATATACAAGAAAGGAAGTAAATTTCCCTGAAGACAAGAACGTGAAATTAGTTAAAATACCCACCAAAACACCCACACACACCTAGCTGGTGTATAGTACAGAAAATTGAACGGAGACGGGAAATGCGGGAAACAATTATAAACAAAATTACAATAAGGTTTTGTACTTCGCCCTCGTTTAAGGGCTTCGTGCAAACAATTAAAAACATCATTTTGCTAAGAAGATGTGATAGACAGTACAGTTCAAATTTTCCCATTAGTCGGTGTATAGATATATATATATATATATATATATATATATATATATATATATATATATCTAGGTCGCCGTTCCTGTAAAGAGGCGACACGTAGCGGAATTCCCACCAACTACTCTATCGATAGATGTCGCCTCGCGCCGCCTTTCTCTTATCATTCTTTGTGTTGTTTTGTGGAAGAACGGGTGTCATTTCAGAGTTAGTACTCGATGAGTATGGATCGTTTGCGAATGAGAGTTAAATAAGACGATTTTTTTTTTTTTTATTAATATCCTTTGATAAGACATGTTTGCTTTCGAAATTATTTAATTCATTAAAAAAAATTAATAAAGTATTTCGTAATAGAATGGATTTAGGAAAAAAAGGTTAAGCAGTATAATGTCAGGGAAGTACGTACTTTTGTTCCTAGTTCTAGGAAATTATTAATTTGATTTTAAATATTATAGAAATATGTATTTAGCTTTTGATTTACATAAACTTTACTTGTTCTAGGAACACAAATATCAAATATCTATTAATTAATTAAATAATATGCCTATACCTTATTTAAAATGAAAACCTTTATAAAAAATTAGTACAAGCATTCAGGAAAATATTCGCACAAGAACTTAACTTGTCTTACGGCTTTTAAAATTGGGAAAATAGGTTTAGTAAAATTTTCTATTAAAATGGGAGCAATATTTTTTTTAAATTGTTACGTTATCATTTCTGGTTGTTCTTCGTAGATATCCCATATGTCTTTAATAAAATAGAAATTTGCATACATTTTATCTATTTATAATAATATGACTTTTATGCATTTCTATGCAGGATATCTCTTTAGGTTGCCCAAATATATTCACTTATATATTGTTTTCACCTTCCCGCCTCACTATACCTTCATCATTTAACGTTGATAATGACCTCTTTAAATCTAGTTCTATCCCCCATTACCTTCATACTTTTATTCTATTACTCTACACAATGAAAATATATCTTCTTTCAAGTATATAATAGTTTCCAATAATCCACTTTTATATATTTTTTGAATACACCACTATTTTGCACACGACTGACACTACTAATGAAAGATTTTTTCATGACACTTTTCCATTATATCTGATTTCCTTCATAAATTATTTTCTCTTTCTCTTCATGTTATTTCCTTTCGGTGCTTAAGTTGATTTATCTAAATATTTTTAATGATCAATTTTCAGTTCTGTTTACATATTGTGTCCACAATGTAGAACGCATTCTATTAATAATTTTGTTTGTATCGCCTAAGAACATATTTCTTTGCATATTATTTGTATTAATGTGTATTATTGAACATCTGTTACTTTTGCGACTTGTTGAAAACATATTACTACGAAAAGGGTTTACCAAGTTCAAGAGATTCGACATACCGTATTTTTGTTACTAAATTGAAGTATATACATGTATATACCATAGTTGAATGTTCACATTTAACATTATTCATCTTTTGTTGGATGCATAATAAAAGAAGTGACTATATATAAACTAGAAATTACCAAAGAAAAAATTACATTGTTGGACATTATCCGGCACACGTGTGTATTCATAATATTTGAATATGGAAGCCTTATACGATTTGGTGTAACATAAATTGACATGGATGGGTTTAAATATCGTGAGTTGCACATCTCTATCTCATCGCGGGAAGGGAAGTAGAGAAGAAAATTGTAATATTCATGTAATTATGGTGGGAGGGGAACAGTAGTGGTAATTGTGAGAGTTGTTGGAGACGAAAGACGCCAGCGTTACTTAAGTGAGTTTAGAAGGGGACAAGTTGTCCCCTTATAGTATGGGCGCATGGTGTGCATAAAATGTCGAAAGGAGAATGATTGTAAGACCCCAGTCTGGACGCCTCCGTGTATCTAAAGCTGCAAAGGATCGGAAGGTTGTTCACATGATGTAAGTCGCGCCTATCTTTTTCTATGCAATTAGCGTGTATGTATGACTTGAGGGCAGTAGTAGCATCCAGTACGAGAAGTTTCGTCGACGTTTGCTGCGCAGTAGACTGCAAGCACATCATGCGCTGCAACGAATATCACTGACAGTGGAACACGACCAAGCACATAACTAGTATTATGTAAAACAACTGTCGTGTGGTTATTTGTTCTATGACGTATCCACGCTAGTTGTTGGAAACATGCGATTCTTAGTTCCTTAGAGATGTACTAAACGCAAACGTGAATGCATTCAATCATGATATTACCATCAACAGTAGAATTATAGTATGGGGTACTATTGCATATCAGTCCAACGTCTAGTAATTTTCTCGTATATTCCGAGGCGCGTACGTTTGCCGTACCAGTACAACATACGATCACACGTGGTATGTTTAGTACAAACCTTTATAGAACAATACCACAGACGGATGCCTTCCTAGCCAGTTCGTTTCCTTGTTCCCCTCAGAGCTCTTCAGCATGAGCTGAAATTATCCAGCTTACGAGTCGATATTTCACCAATATCCAGCTTCCCCTGCTAATGTTGAAGAACTCTGCAAACGAGTTGAAACGACATGGTTGACATCCCTCCATACAGCAGATAGACTCTATGCCATGTCACGTTGTCTAGCGAATATACTGAGTATAAGCTTTACTGCTTTAACTACTACTTGCATATCGACTTTCACTGCGAATCCTCTCTTTGTTCTGAATCTAAAGATATACTGAGCACTTATGTCCAGCTGTGTATTTTTAAGGGTATGGTATCAACATCCTGTTAACTAAATCTTCAGATTGAGAGTTGTATTATATTATATGATTATGTTAGGCTTCTGGCAAATATTTGATGATGAACTCATATGTCTTCATGCTACCACATAAAGCAACCTTTTAATAAATTATTTATTGAAGAGATAAGATCGGCTTTTTCATTTCAACAGAATAATGCTTTTTGCTATTCTTCAGCAGCAAACAATTATACCAAGAAATTTCTTTGTTAAGTTGATTTAAATCTAAAGGAACTATTGCGGTTAGCGTTGATGAAAAATGTTTCACGGCTTAATGTGAAAATGAAAAAAGAATAACTAAGAAGGGAATAATGACTAAATTCAAACAATAAATATATAAAACTTATTAAAGATATGAGTGGGTGTATAAGTATAATAAATACTACACGTAAAACGAGAGCAATTCAAAAATTAAAAATTTGGTATTATGGACAGACACAAATACAACTACTTATTTCCTGGGTATTATTATATTTAAATTTTTTCTAATTCCTAATCTTCATAAGCATTTTATACACGTTAGCAAAACTGTATATTAACCTAAACGTGAAACGTCTAACACACAAAGGAATTGAAATAAATATAAAAAAATACCAATCCCCCACGTCGAAAACTTTTTAAAACGTCAACATTTATCACGTGAAAATTAGTTTTTTCGTCAATGGTCCGTAGCCAATCACAGGGTCTCTAACAGTACAACAAGGTGGCAATAAACATGTCCACCGGTTCGGTTCCCTCCCGGTACGGAATGATTAAATTAAACAGCTCCTTTACGTCTTTTATTCTTTGTATTTCGAAAGCGCTATATACAGAATATATGCGTAACATACTAATTTTAACAGACCAGCAGTATTGATGAATTATATAAAAGTTTTGTTTTTAGATTACGTCAACATATAAACGTTTCGCAAATTAATGTTTTTTTTTTAATTATTAATGTTCGCAATTTATATACATTGAAAGAATATCGCGCTAATTAGGCACAATTTTATTAATTGTTGATAACTATGTTAATGTTTTGATTCTTAGTAATCATAACAATTAAACAAAAATATTGACATTGACATTCTGTGTTCCCTTGGAAAAATGTAAATACTCAATTTAAAAACGAAACAAATTTGTTTTTCTACGTGGCAATTCTTCAAAACATAACTGTTAAAATTTGCATTCATTCCAATCGTAAAGATGTTTTTAGAAAGAAAAAGGAACTTGTATTTAGCTTGTTTCGAAATATGAAAAAAGTGGAATATCGATCAATTAAGTTCTTATTTTTAAAGAAAAAAAAGATAAAGCACGAAATCAAAGCTAAGCTGGAGTGTATTTATGCGGACCAATTTCCATCAATTGCAATCATAAAACGATGGGTATGGAGTTTTAATGCTGGTCGGACTAGTATATTTGATTAAGGTGGTTGGAAAACTACATGACATGGTGTTAGATGACTGTCGAAAAAATAATGCGAAGTAGCAGAAGCTCTATATGTTTCATATTGATCAGGTTTTGATTTTGCATTATGAATTAAGGATCAAAAAATTATGCGCTCAAGCGCCGCATTGATTAACTGCAGATCACGAACGAGAACGCATATTAGCCCTCAACTTAACAAAGTTAAGACATGATCCGGAAAGCTTTTGGCACCCAATAATAACCATTGATATAGTTATGCCCTTCTACGACACTAAACTGAAAAATTCTAATTTTAATCGCTTTCTACTTTGTATATGGAACGCAAAAATTTTTGAAAAAATTTCTCTTCTCCGCAAGGGACTCGAACACGCAATTTCATTCCCTCCGGGAGTACGTCCTGACTATTAGACCATGGAGACAGTTAGTTCGAGTCCTAATGAGCCATAAATTGCTTATGGACACAGCTATTAAATGAAAACCCACGGTAGATTATTATTTGCATGTAATTATATACTTTTACGATGCTAAATTAAAAAATTTTTGCCACTTTATACTTTGTGTACGTAATGTAGAAATTTTTTAAAAAATTTCACCTCTCCTCATGGGAATCGAACCCACGATCTCATTCTCTCCGGGAATACGCCTAGACTTTTAGACCACGAATTTTCGGACTGCAGTGAGATACTTCTTATCGATTACCTAGTATTACCACGATAACTATATATGCCATTTAAATCAATTGCACGATTCAATACAATGCAAGAAGGACCAGAAGAGGAAATGAGTACTTTTTCATTAGAATTATTTCAATAGCAAAATACATGAACTACACTTCAAACCACCTCCACGTCCAACTTATTCTCCAAATTTGTTCCCTCAGAGTTTTCCCTCTTTCCGAACTTGGAAACATGGCTCGGTGGCAAGAGACGTCAGTTGAATAGAGAGGTAAAGGACGCTAACGTAATACTTGAAAATTGATTGAACAAAATGTAATGAGTTAAAATGAGAGTGCGTTGAAAAGCGAAATAATTTTTTGTCATCAAGTTTGTGTTTTCTTGTCTAGCCTTATTAATTATTGTTCCAACTTCGTGTCCCCTAAAAAATATTAAAATTTTGTATACACTTCAAAGGCATCTGAAATTTTAACTTTAACAAAATACGAAAAATCGTATATATGTATATATAAATATTAAATTAACTTAAATAGTAAATTTTCTTTTGTTCACAAAATACAAATATTTAAAATAATAAATATATGTGTATATGAATTTAAAAAAAAATAGGAATTGTCAATTACAATTTAATTATTGAATGCTAATGCTAGTAGTTTCTTAGGCCGTCAAAATTACATGCAGGTAACACGAAGATAGTTTAAGAACTTTCGAGAAAAAGTTGTTCAGAAAAATTGTTGGTTCAAAAAGAGACAAAAGAGAAGGAAGAGCCTAGAATAATCAAAACGATTGCGAACTGGGCCAGAAGTGGCATCACTATTCTAAGCAAAGCAATAAAAGAACGATGAACGAACACGAGAATCTATAAAAAACATAGAAGAATCACTAATATTATATATTAAATAATAATAAATGTACAATAGAAGTAAAAATGAAAAAGCAAAGCCTACTAATAAGAAAAAATAAGACTATAGAATTATTCTTTGCCTACAAAATAATTGTTGAACTCCATTAGTTTCCATATAATGTTTAAGTAGTAATATAAAGGTTAAGTAGTGAGGCAGCTACTTTCTCCATTCGCTATTTTACTAGCTTCAACTTTTCATCATCAAAAGCCAAAACGCACACTTGTATGTGTTTTGGCACACTTGTGCGTGCGTTTTGGCTTTCGACGGTATAGATCCTGTACATAATGTTGCATGTAGATTTTTGCCGTAGTTTTCCGGGTGCGACACTGTTTAATTATCTGCTGACGACAACGTAGTTATCGAAATATGTATATAGAATACGAAAATTAATGTGGAAAGGGGCTATATACCAACTTCAAGTGATTAAGTTTTTAATGATATTTTGAAGAGCTGGTTAGTAACCAAACAGTACATTTTTAGTTTTTTGAGTGAGTTTTAAACAAATCTTAACTAACTTAGTCACTTCTATTCTGGTTCCAAGATTTAACTTTACATTATGATCATTGAACAGTCGATGTATGCACTTCCTATTTGGGCAACAACCACAGATTACAGTACGCAGAAGTTGAAGAAACCAAACAAACTCTGATATTTTTTAATTCATAAAGAACAAAATCCTTCATTGGGACATAAATGTCGAAATTGTCGCAAGTACACTAAGAAGAATTGAAAAATTTTCGGCATAGTATGGAATCATTAGAATCCTCTCGCTTACGGGACTTAGCATAAAGATATATTGAGTTCCAACAGAATTATGAATTAATTAATGTTATTCACACCTAGTGATTGTTATCAAGAAATTAAAGAAAATTATGACTAGGTGGAAAATAAACTTTATGAAAATGTAAGAAGAATTATTATTCTTCTTACATTCTTCTTACACAATTTATTAATTGTTTCAATAAATTATCGCAGATATATATCGGATGTCCCATCTATGATTATAATTGTTAGTAGTAGTTGATCTAATGATAATATTACTGTACGTCAATGGTGATCGGTGGTTGGATATTGTTTGTAAGTATGCTTGTACATCTCGTAATGAGCTGTACTAAATGAACGAAAAATTTATCCATAAAATATAAATTTTTCTATAGCTTTAGCCTTTGTTAGGTTTTGGCTTTTTCTAAGTTCCTCTGTCAACAACTGTCTGTTCAAAAAACCTCTTCCCCACACTCTTGCACCTAGAATTTTTAATTTTCTCTTAACTAAATTCTGAAATCACTTTATGCATCCTATGGAACATTTGCTACTGTGTTAATATGTATACCTACTGTCTTTTAATAAATATAATGAAGGAAAAGTATATATATACCTTTCCTTTCAAAGTTCTCGATAACTGAGAACCAGGGAATTTATGGGTCTTTCAAGAATTTGCTTTTCCAATTGGACGCACTTTTATTCAAATACTCTATTTTTTAGGCGGTTTATTCTGGTAGATTTAACCATGTCATTAACAGCACCATATATTCTTCTTCTGGGTTTCCGGGCTAGAACCGCGTTACTGGTATAACTGCCGACGTTTCGTATCCCCTCGTATGGGAACATCTTCAGGGCTCAATTACTGCTACTGATTGTTGCACTGAAACGTCGGTAGTTATATTATACCAGTGACGCGGTTCCAGCCCGCAAGCCCAGAAGAAGATAGTATGGACAACGACCGCGGAAGTCTACGTACCAGACTAGCACCATATATTATTTAACAATCCTTTCTCCAAAACGTGCCCGGTAGGTTTTTTTCTTTTGTATGAGCGTCGAAAAGCGGAATTAGAATATTTTTTAAATTTTACCATATACACTGCAGGCCATAAGTTTGGAATCAGTTCCAGTAAATTCATAAAAATTAAAATTTATCTATGTTACGTTCGTATTACTTTGATATAAGTACAAAGGATTATTCTTAAGTACATTATAAAGCTTTACATAAAAGATGTAGTTTTAAATGCATTAATAGTTGGAAAATAACCAGAGATTAAGGAAACTCTGCGTGCGGTATTATTTATTCGAGCAGGTAATATTTCTGTATAATGAACGATTACCTGGAATGGACAAATTTTATTGCAGACCCTTCCGCATAAACCTTTTGTAATTACATTTAGTTTTTATATTTATAAGTATTTATACATTTTGAAGTAATGAGAATATTTTAGTTGCTTCGTATCATTTAAAGTGTGTAGACACATAAAAGTGTGTAGAATCAGTAAACATCGTTTGATTGTACAAAATACAATTAAAAGATACCAGTCTACTGGAGGGGATACGGACAGAAAACGATCAGGAAGACCAAAAATTACAACTCCTGCAGAAGACAATTATATTGACGTCGAAAAGAGATAGAAGATTAACGGCCTCGCAAATCCGCGGTGAGTTTAACAGGGAGCGTGAAACTCGGATCTCTTTAACCACAGTAAAAAGGCGGCTCAGAGCGGCTGGACTGATGGGACGTGTAGCAGTTCGCAAACCGCTTCTACGTCCGCAAAATAAAATAAAAAGGCTACAATGGGCTAAGTTACACAAAGATTGGACAATAGAACAGTGGGAAAAAGTACTATGGACCGACGAATCAAAGTACGAGGTCTTCGGTTCCAGACATCGGATATTTGTAAGAAGAACTGCTACGGAAAAAATGTTACCGCAATGTGTGGTGCCCACGGTAAAACATGGTGGCGGTTCTGTAATGGTTTGGGGATGTTTTTCTTCGACTGGTGTAGGAGATCTGGTGAAAATCGACGGAGTTTTGAAAAAGGAGGGTTACAGACAGATTCTCGAACACAACGCTGTGCCCTCCGGTCTGATATTACTTGGAGAAAACTTTATATTCATGCAAGACAACGACCCAAAACATTCTTCTCATTTATGTAGAGGATATCTCCAACAACAGGAAGCTGACGGTGTTTTACAAAACATGGTTTGGCCGGCACAATCGCCAGACCTCAATCCAATAGAGCTGTTGTGGGAAGAATTGGATAGAAAAGTGCGTGAAAAGTGTCCGACGTCCCAGACTCACATGTGGCAAGTTATACAAGATTCTTTGGCAAATATACCCAATGAAACCCTTACAAAATCAGTGTCTCGTTTACCGCGATTGTGTGCTGCCGTCATTAAAGCAAAAGGAGGGTATTTCGATGAAAAGTCCGTTTAGTTGATAATAAAAATAAGTGGATGTAAATAAATAAAATTTGCTTTTTTTCCTGCTTATTTTATAATAAAACGTTTTGGTATATTAATATTGTTTTATTTTTACAATGTTTGTTAAAGCCACTACAATATTTTCATTATATTCAGAAGTGATTCCTAACTTATGCAAGTGATTCCAAACTTATGGCCTGCAGTGTATATCACGGTTTCTTCTGTAGAGCCAATAAAAGTATTTTAAAATAAAACTGTGGTATACTATCGATAATTATGCTTCTTAATGAATCGTTATCTATATTCCAAGACAAAAAAACTGTTAAAGGAATATTACACCCACTTGTACATCGAGACAGGCCCATAATGTTTAACTTAACTGAGTCAATAACTTTAAGAACGCCATACATCTAATTATATCTAATTTATGTACTAAATTTAATTTAAATATATTTAAATGCTTTCACGTCGAAAACGAATTGTTATTCATGAATTGTAATTCGTTCCACGGAAGTCAGACTAAACACAAACTTTTCATGCATGCTTATATACAAACAATATGTACTACATAGAGGTCGCCACTTATACTGTTGTAATATGTATTACTTGCTTCTTCATCGTGTCTAACAAAACTTTGTTCGGGAATCGTAATGAATAAAATTCACAGTAAACCGGATGAGTGCGCCCTTGTGTAATGTGAACCACATTTCTTAGGTATTCTACATTCATTTTGTTACGTTATTGTAATTTATTGCTCTAGATTTTACGATGGGGTTTGGTGTTAATTTTTAATAATACCGATGGGAAATTTTTGGGAGTTTTTCGGATATCGTTCGCGTTATAGTAACAGTAATGTACAGAGAGTGTACAAAATTATGTTAAAGTGATACACAAAGAATGTTAAATTATGTTAACATTAACATGAGAAAAAATATTTGTTCAGTATTAAAAAGCATTTATGACACTATTAAGGCAAGTGAAAAACTTTTAAAAATCACCTTTAATATCTAATAGAATTACTCGTTAATGTGTTCAAAGTCCTATGTACCTGGAAGCCACAGATTTGATTAAGGAGAGGAAATGTAGTTAGAAGGTTTAGATATTCTCGGACATTGGATATTCTTGGTTTCTAAAAACATCTTTAATATTTCATTAAAAAGAAGAAATAGATCTGATATAGATCCCGTGTCTTCGTTGCATTTAATGGTCGTTCGGATTTATTGCCATTTATTTCTATGGATCTAACCATTTGTATATTATACTTTTTCCTCTATGGAAAAGCATCGAGAAAAACCATAGCGACATTTAGAATTTTTAGTAACTTTTTTTCAAATATCATCGCTACAAATGTTGTGTATTTATTTTTATTACACAATGTACAGTGGTACTTAAAATATTTATTCAATTGGTAAAATTTACTGGCACAATTGAAAGATATGTACTTTGTCAATAAATCGATAATAAAAAATGTGTTAAATTTCTCAAAAAAATGGATCTTATGTGTACAAAAAGTTTTTCGATTTTATTATTGAAATCTGTACAGAAAATACTACAAGCTTGTCAATTATAACTATATTAGGCTCTCACAGTTGATTATAGGAAGCTTTGATACTTCTTCTTTATCGCAATGATTGTTATAATAATTTTACGTTGGCAATTTTTCCCCATAGCCAAAATTTCTATTCTATTCTTTTACGTAGGACTGGTGTTCGTTTATCTTTTTTTTTGATAGTTGTTTTTGCTTGAACGGTTTCCTGCATTTTCAAATGAAGTTTCTTTTCATACTGATATATCATGGTACATGATACCTATCATACATGCTATTGTATCTTTTTTCCGCTAGTACTTTTTCTGATTTATTGGTTATAGGAAATCCATCAGAAGATTTCCTATCTTTTATTAATATTTTAATTCTTGATCTTTTCATAATTTTTATATATATCCAATATTATTTGAAAATGGATGGAAAGTTTACTTAAAGGAGTTTCCTATCAGATCTATTTCAATTCCATTTTTCCATTACTCTGCACATATTTTTTTATTTTATATTTATATTTACTTGTGTTTTGTAGATAATTACTTACATGTGTGAATAACATGTATACAGATATATAAAATGTCACAATAGTCAATAAAAGTAAATGTATAAAACCAAATATGAACATTCCACAATGCACGCATTTCACAGGCAAAACAGATTAACAATCGCTGTCATGTACGGTAATATTGGAACATCTTCAATTTAGCACCGTTATTTTCTACATTCAAAGGGAATTCAAGTATAAGTACGAGTAAGCAAAAGTTAGAATTTCTATTTTTACAAGTCTCTACAAGGATCCGCGTAGTTAAGATCGTCAATAATTCTGGTCGCCCTGCACTTCAATCCAGTGACCCTTGTCCATAATTCTGCATTACCCCACATCAGTACATCGTACGTCATTACTAATTGAAACAATGCGAAGAATGCGAGACGACATTTTTAAGAAATGTTACTACTCGGAACCCTGAGCATAAATGCGGCACTACTCAACTTTTGCGAAACCACGTGTCTTTCACCCTAGCATGGAGTCAAGATGCATACTCGAGGACTTAATTTAATCTGGATTCTGCGGATCTACAACCAACTTCAAAGAAAGAGTCGTCGTTACCGTCTTGCTGGAATTCGAATGCAGTCCATTCGCATCAAGCCATTGTTCAACCTTGAATCGTGCAACACTTTCGAACCACTATTTAACAGTGTAGCGTCATCAGCGTAAAGAACTACAAATATATATTTATAAGAAAATCATATATATAGTCAATATAAATTAAGAAGAAAAGAGACCCAAAGACCGAACCCTGCGGCACTCCTATTGGTACAGTTCTAAATTTGAAAGTTTGTTATATTTTCCTATCTGCCTTCTTTCTGGTAGATGAGATTTAATTAATTCGTCACTAACGTCGGTGAAGCCATATTTTTCAGTTTTTCTGGTAAAATATCATGCCAACAAAATACTTGTCTTCCTCGAAAGAAGCAACAGTTCTCGTCCCAAAATTCAGGACAGCGTCCTTCGTACTCATGTTGCTCCTAAAACAATATTAAGACTGCAAAGAGATCAGATTCAAAGAAATTTGAAATTCTGTTTCTGGAGCTTCATAATAGATCTTAGAAAATATAGGTTATATAGGTCGATAATAGGAAATATCGGAAGAATCACACTTCTTGTGAACTGGAACAATGGGAGCAATCTTAAAACAATCAGTTTTAACGATTGTCCGATTCTTCTTTTTGTGAGGCACTGGTGTTTATCCATTGTTGGATGATTGTTCCTGTTTGATCGACTTCCTGCATTCTCAAATGAAGAATCTCCTACTTATGTATACATAACTTTTTATTAGCACTTTTTCTAAATTCTTGGTTAACGCCACAAGATTTTCCATCTGTTGGTGACCATTTTAGTTGACCTTTTCGTAATTGTTGTATCTGTCCAATATGAGAAGAAAATGAATGATAAATTTCTTAGATAGTTTATTTTAAGACAATGCCACTAGCTTCCTGACTTTTGTCATATAAAATTGAATAATCATCACGCCTCCGTCTCTCGTCCACTGTACTGAACGATAAAGAGAGAGCGCGTCTGTTTCGCATGTCGATAACTAAGTTACCACAGCGTATCGAAATGATATGATAAACGCTATCAAGGAATCGTTCATTAATAACACAAAATCTGCCTGATGATCGGTCAATCTGTGAAACATATGTAGTAGATAGGATGTTATTAATAATAGAATGATTCCTTTTAACATACATAAAATTGAGTTATAATTCCTTTTATATTAGAACCAGATATATTACTCGAAGCCATCTTTTACGAAACGGCAAATACAATACTATAGATGGTATTTGACAAATACGTAAGTGCTTTGATTATTTTTCAACATATTCTAACCAATTACAAAAATTCAAATATTAATTAAATATTTGTCTAATATCAATATGTATAAGTAAGTAACAAAGGTCATAAAAAGAGAAATATCCTTGGTGGAAAAAGTAATTTACTCTCTCCTCGACAAGATGATTTACCTCAATTAAATATCACTCTTACAACACATTCGTGAAACAGGTACACAGAACTTCCCTTCTGAAAGCCCTCGGAGTAATTGAGTGCTCTCCCACGATCATCCAAATTAAGCCTTTATTATTTTCATCGTTTCACCGCGAACGCGAGACATAAAGGCACGAAATTAACTAAATAGGTTTAAATTGAAACATCCGTCGCTGTCGAGCAGGTGAAACGTACGCTCGTATATACAGGGGTCATCTATGAAAAGGCGTTCAATTACTGCCACGTTTAAATTGAAAAGAAAGGAAAAAAAAACACCGATGCGGAGGGTGCCACTGGAAAAAACAATGGTGAGTCATGTTCATTATGGTGCGTTGGTGTTTAGAAACAATAGATCATCATACGCTTAAGGGAAACGGGAAACGGGGAGTTGTTGAAATTAATGGAGGTATTCGTTAGAAAATTTATGAAGAAAAAATAGATTAGGTTTGGAATAAAATATAAACGAGGCATAGTAATGATGAGTTGAAGTACTTTTTAATGCATGTGATTAGTTTTAACGCTTATTTAGTTTATCAAATATTATTGAAAAATATCAAAGAAACCTATCATCACAATTAAAGTTCGAATTAAATGCAAATATAATTTTTATTAAATGGGATATTAACAAAATTATCAGCTTCTTGAGTTTATAAAATGTTTTTTGATTAAAATAACCCAGATATTTTACTTGATGCATATGAATTTATGAATTATTGTATACTTGTATAGTATCTTTTTGAAATCCTGCTGAACATCCAGAGGGTGGCAAAGTAGTAAAAATTAAGTAGCTAAGAATAACATTTTTTTCTTCTTATGTTTAACCTCTAACAAATTTAACTTCAGATAACTTACCATTGAGTGGTTTATAAAGGGTTTTCCAATAAGGACTTGACAACTTTTTTTAAAAATAAAATGCAGACCATTTGAGATATTTCAAAAACTTTGTTATCGGGTTGAAGTACAATCAAAACATTTATGAATGGAACTCGACCTCGTTCATATGGCCACCGTGGGCTCGCTTATAGCGGTCGTTTCGTTGGACCCAATTTTCGATGACTCGGCCACACAATTCGGCCGAAACGGCTGCTATTTCGCGTTCAATGTTGGCTCTGAGCTCTTCCAACGTTGTCGGCTTGTTGGCATAGACCAATGACTTGACGTAGCCCCAAAGAAAAAAGTCTAGAGGCGTTAAATCGCACGAACGAGGCGGCTAATCGACTTGTCCATTTCTTGAGATAACACGCTCATCAAACTTACTCTTCAATAAATCGATTGTAACGTGTGCTGTATGGCTTGTGGCACCGTCCTGCTGAAACCACATGTTGTCCAAGTCCATATCTTCCAATTCGGGCCAAAAATAATCGGAAATCATGGCGCGATAACGATTACCATTCACAGTAACGTGACGATCATTATCGTCGACGAAAAAATATAGCCCTATGACGCCGCCGGCATGCAAACCGCATCAAACAGTTATTTTTTGTGGATGAAGTGGTGTTTTCATTTTCACCCGACCAATAACGCATATTTTGCTTATTGACGAACCCATTGAGCCAAAAATGAGCTTCGTCACTGAAAATGATTTTGCGATGAAATTGATCATCTTGGCGCATCTTTTCCAGAGCCCAATCGGAGAACGTACGTCGCTTCAAATGGTCCATCGGCTTCAATTCTTGAGTCAGCTTGATCTTGTATGGGTGTAAACCAAGATCCTTACGCAAAATTCACCATAAAGTGGTCTGGGCGATGCCCAACTCTTGAGAACGCCGTGGAATTGACTGGTTTGGATCATTTGCTACGGACGTTTCAACGGCAGCGATATTTTCGACACTTCGACCAACCCGTTGTCTCACTGGCACGGCAACATCACACAACGAATATGTAGACTCAAATTTTTGCACTAAACTTGTTACTGCCTGTCTACTAGGGCGAGAATTACGACTGAAAATCGGAATTAACGCTCTTAAAGTAGTGGTCACCGACTCCGAATTTCTGTAGTAAATTTTTATAATTTGCAGACGTTGTTCATTCGTGTACTTTATCATGATGAAAATGTTAAATTTACTGAATAAATTGACAGTGACAGTTCGATGATTAGTGGAAGAGTGCGTTCACAAATTGAATTAAAAGTTGTCAAGTCCCTATTGGAAAACCCTTTATTTTGCTGCCTGACACTACACGCATTAATGCGTAATGTATAATGCTTGATTCAAATACATATCTGAGTTACGTGCAGCTTTTAAATATTGATGGAATCTCGAAATTATATTTACTTCCCAGTCATTAAATTGTTTAAATTAGCAATATTCTAAGGAATATTATATTGCAAGAAATCTTGAATTTTAATATATTTTCAAATAAAGTCGATTATAGTTATTTATTTCTTGAAATTAGAATCAAGAAGACTGCTTTCGTCTGTAAATTCAGTTAACAAAAGCCATTACGCATTGTCAACTATTAGAGAAACCTGTGAAATAAATTTTAAAAATCTAAACTCAGTATTACAGAAAAATCAAGGACTCCCGTTGTAAACAATTTAAAATATGGATTGGATCATATTTAATTAATTTCGTATTGATGTAGTGGGATCTTGTTCGATGCACACACTTGTTAGATGGCAGACGACATTGATTTAAAATAGTAAATTATGAAGAGTTACCAGGAACTGTAATAAGTAAATAGCTCATATAAACTCATATAAATTATGACATTGATTTAAAATAGTAAATTATGAAGTATTTTAAAGAAGTAGTTATAACAATTAAAATTGAATGCATCAGTTACGTGGGTCTTTTAAGTTTTGTATAGTGGGACATAGACGGCGCCACTAATCAAATCTCACTACTAAAAATTAACCACCATCTTTAGTTAACCTAAATCCCAAGTTTCAATGCGATACGTGAAGTGTTATAGCTACAACGAACTGTCAAAGTTATCAAAATCATTAAAATTTTGCATATAAAATTGAAATAAAACAGTGAATAATTTTTAAAGACTTGCGTTTTTTGAAGGCATCGACTGTTCCTTCTGACGACTGGAACCTTTGACCACGCAGTCCGTTCTTGATTTACGGAGGATGGTCCAACAATTCGACGTTTTGTTGCGTTAAAAATTCAAATGTCTTGCCTGCTTTGTGCGAACTTGCATTATCATCGTGGAGGATGAACTCAGCGATGACTTGCTGCAAACAAATGATTGTATCGCAATTGGCAATAACAGTTCCTTGATCTTGTAGAGGAATTGTTGCTACATGACCTGTTTTCGAGACACATGCCACGATCATCTTTCTGGAGACACTTCGAGAACGGATGACTTGTCGGTTTTTCTTCAACTTGGAACACCCAAAGAGACGACTGGTGTTTATTTTCTGGCTCGTCTGAGTAAATGCAAAAATTATCAACATTTACCATGTTGTACACGTTTTTAAAGTTTCCGGCGTTAAAGTGATTTGGAGTTTTTTGACACCGATTCACCCTAGCTGCTTTCTGTTCTTCGGTCAACAGATGCGCTATCCAATGGGAAACTAATTTTTTACACACAATTCTTTATGCAAAATTGAGGTCTTTGAAATCCCCAATAATGCCCCAATCAGGCGATGTATCAGTGACTGTCGTTTTTGGTGAACCTGCTCTTGGATTGTCGCTAAGATTAATCCGTCCACGTTTGAAATCTCCATATCAACGAGACAATGTTGACTGATGTGGTGCGTAGTTGCCGAAAACAGAAACCAACTCGGCGAGGCATTCTTGTTGAGAGAGTTGTCTTCGAAAATTATAAAAAAATATTCCGCGAAAGTGTTCAACTTTGAGAGTTCCATGTAGCTACAAAATTACGGGTATTGCACTGAAACTTTGGATTTAGATTAACTAAAGAAGGAAGTTCATTCGTAGTACTGACATTTGCTTAGTGGCTTTTTCTATGTCCCACTATGCAAAACTTAAAAGACATCCCACGTATACATATACACGTTTTTAGAAGATAATATAATTAAATGCGAGGTGCCGTAATAATGATACAATGACAACAATTATTACTGTATTCTCTTTCCTGATATCTCAGTTCGTATCCATTTCCATTCTTTACATACATCTAAAATGTATTATTATAAAATTTTTTATCAGTGACAAAGTGTCGTCTGGTACCTTATCAATTCTAGAAACTACAAAGCGAAAATGCCGAAGTCTCGCATCTCTTTGATATCAATGTATAGCTATTATGTTTTAAAAATCAAGAGAATGTACATCAAAGGATGCGTCACGTTACTTGCTCAAACTTTTATCTTTTTATTAGTTTTATTGTCATGCCCCAGCGACGTAACATTTCAGAAAAATTCTTACATTAAACGCTTCCAGCTACACGTACGTAAGAGCGAAATATTTGGAGATATTCCTTTCCTATTCTTACTTGTTCTTCGATAATAAATATGAAATTGTTTTCTTTCAACTTTTAGATAATGAACATTTAGTTTATAATTTCTGATAGACTGTAGATAATAATTACATGTGCTTCATACGTTGTAAATAGCATTTTTTATCATATTCTCATAAGTACAACAAATAATCTTAATTAGCAATACATGTTGGCAAATATATTTGCTTACAGTTTCTTGATATATTTCTTAATTGATATCGGCACTATAACTTGTATGTATTAATCAAAAGCGGGTGGAAAATGACTTTTGGCATCTCAATTTCGAAGAACGAAAAAGTCAGTAATCATTCTAGCCAGCTTCGTTTTTAAAGAAATACGGACAAATTATTCCACCAGCCCATAAAGCACACCAAACAGTCAGTTTTTCTAAATACGGCAGTTTTGTTTATTGACCCATTCAACCAAAAGTGAGCTTCATCGCTAAACAAAATTCGATTATGAAAATCGGGATCACTACGCCTTGCTAGGTGATCGTGTGGCTTCTTCAAGGGATGCAATATTTGTGGCAAAAATTCAGACTGTACTCATTATTTAGTTAACTTTAGATTTTGAAAGGAAAATCAAAATCAACTAATTTTGCCTGTCCATTCGTATTTCGCAGATACTTTTTTTGCTTTAAGTTGGTTAAATGAACATCATTAATGTTGTTTGCTTAAATTTCTATACCTCTAAAAAAAAACACCCCTTATTAATCAAAAGTGGGTGGATAACTACCTTATCACTGCACTTCCTCAAGGTGCAGTTGATTTTGAAAGGAAAATCAAAATCAACTAATTTTAATTAATTAACATCATTAATGTTGTTGCATTTCGAGATATCTTATAAGAAGTTGCAATATGCATGTAACTATATTGCAATTATACAATATCTTAATTTCAGTTATGAATTATAATAATACTTACTTAATTCTTAAAATAACAAAGCATTGTAAAATACCAATTTTGATTGGTCCTATTTCGTCATCAGTATTTGAGTTATTCCTGAATACTTTACATTATCCATATCGATGGTATGTGACTTATGTCTTTCCAGTATAGAAATATGGAGGTAAATCGAAATCCAAAAATTAACATTCAGTATTTTTGCTGTAGATTACTAAAACACTCAGTTCAGCAGTTTAGAGAGTCAGCAAGAAAGAGAAGATTGAAGAATACAAAGAGAAAGGCATTTATGTGCAGTTAAGAAAAAAATAACATGGAAAGAGATTCATTAAGTCTAGACATAACAGCAAATAGTGGGAAAATATTAAACTTTAAAGAGACGGATGAATGTAGGTACTTAGAAACCGTAATAAATAATAGACACGAAGAAGAAAGAGAAGTAAACTTAAGAATAGCAAAAAAATAATAGATGTGCTGCTAGATTGCATATGATATTAAAATTATCCAAGTTGAACTGAAAAAAAAATTAGTCTATACAAGTCAGCATTCAACCCAATTTCAATGTACGGGAACAAGACGTGGGTTTCGAAGAAAAAATTACGAACATGTTCGAAGCATAGGAGAGAAAGATCTTTCATGGAATTTATGGCGGAAAGAAGATAGATATAAGATGGAAGAGGAAAACCAATATAGAAATATATGAAACTGTTGATGGACCAGTGAGGTAATAAAGACTAATTGTTTATGTCAGCAAGGACATTTGGAGAGAACATGTGAAGAAAGCTTTGTTTTGGATGGAAGGAACCGGCACAGAAAAAGACTGGGAAGACCCAGACCCAGATGAAGTGAAGAGAAGAATTGAAGAAGATCTGCACAAGAGGATGTCATTTATTTAGACTTTTTCATTTCTTTTTGCTTTGTAAATTGCAACTCAGTGGTGTTGGGAGAATTTTATTCACACGGATTGCAAGTTACATGGCATTCAGAGCTGTAGTTCTAGTATTCCCTAAGGTAGTTATCTAGCTAGCTTTTCATTGTTGTTTATTTACGATTTCGAAATAAACTGTTGCAGAAAAGTTTAGACTCTTTATTAGGATGGCGTAGAAACAATAAAGTGTACTTGAACGTAGCTAGGTGTAGAATCATTTCATTTTTAAGAAAAGCTTCAACAATGGTACACAATTATTGGCTTCATAATTTTCCGGGGGAACGAGTAGACATAGTGAATGTCCAGAGGATAATATTTGATTGCAGACTTAATTTTATTAATCACATTCAATCGATAATTACTAGACACATTAAGCGATGTGGATCTATTAAAAGAATATTGATGATTCATTGGGTTAATTAGGTAGCTACTAGCGACTTCGATTACATCTTCTTATGTGTATGTTAGGTCGAATAATGAATTACTTGAATATATTTCTGTCATGTACTAATGAATAAATAAAATTGGACATGCTTTAATTGTCAAGAAGTTAATATATTTTCAAAAAATATTAACCAGAAATCAGGAGAATTTTTTTATATTATCTACTTCGTGAAGAAGTTTAATTTAATAAGCGGATCCTAGTATAACTCAAAACACCGACGGTATGATACGTGTTGTATACCCAGAGTTTATGTTCGGTCGCACACGCGTTACCAGTTATAATATCCGGCGTCATCTGTGACGGTGCTCCGTGCAACTGCCCAGACCCCCGCCCGGATCCAAGGTATACTCCCCCGGATATTGGTCACTTTTATTACGGCTAGTGGTCGAGGAACGTGAGACGGTTATTCTGCATGTTTTTCCAGCCATCATTTTTCCTATCTCCTCCGGATAGGAAAGGGAGTCGGCTGTTGAGGGAAAGAGGGGCGGAAAATAAGAACGAAGCGAGTCCTCGACCGTCGGAAAACCTGGCTCCGATGAAGAAATAACATTTTATGTTGTTTTTACAGGCGATCGGTTAGAATTTGGACGTTCGACCTCCCCGTCGACTGCTACTCCTCTCATCCCACGCCCTAGACTCGTATTTCATCGTAATACAACATAAAACCGTGGAATTATACTTTGAATTAATATCTCCACGAGACTAAATTAATACTTGTTCATTTGGGCAAACACAAGCGGTTTGGACATTTTATTCGATCACCCAACAAAAAAAAAGGAATATCCGGTTAATTTTATGGCTCAAACCAAATATCCCTCTCGCAAGTTTTTTTCTATGGTTGAGAATACAAATGAAAGAAGTCTTTTATATTAGGCCAAAGTGGAGATAGTGTATACATATATGCCGGTTAATGTTGTTTTCCACGTAACCGTGAAAATAAATGGCCTGGGAGGACGACCGATGGGTTAGGGTCTATTTCGGACGCTCCGGAGTAAGCTCCCCCCTCCGCGCTTCTCCTTCGAATTCTGCTCGACTTGACGAAAATCGAAAACTATAAACCTATTTTTATTACATGTGTGTTGATACCTATTTTATATGCCATTTTTCATATCTTTATGGCCTAAAGAAATTGGTTTAAAGATAAAGTTATCGTGAGGAGTGGAGGAGCATTTTAGGAACTCCCTGAATATTTTATTTTTATTTAGAAACGAAATTACTGGCTGTAGGAATATTATAAATATTTATTGGTGAAAGATATATTCTGGTTGCGGTTGTTAAATATAAAATTTAATCATAATTTTGTGTTATAGCAAGTTAAGAATCGCATCTAGATGTTCTAATTAATTTAATTAGGAAAGAATCAGTTTTTTCAATCCATCTACAAGTTCTGATTGATTTGATTGGTTCAATCAACTTTTTTTTCTATTTTATGAACGTTTCTGTTCTGTGTAATAGTCCTACCTTTTATAGAAATAAAGCAAAAATTGCTTTCGTATTATTATGTTAGCCTTGAAATGAAGTGCTTAATAAATTTTTCACACTTAAGTAAATGCAAATTCTATGAGCATATTCCGGCTTAGTTGAAAATTATATTCATATTTTTATTTTATAATAAATTAAACACCCCGAGAAGGTCTAACACATTTTTGTTTAATAGCAACAGAGATATTTACATTAAATTAATATTTTAAAATCATTTTTATGTTTAATAGGTAACGGAATTAAAATTCAGTAGTTATTTAACATGCTAGATTAATTTTGTAGATATCAAAATATTAAGAATTGTTCAATTAACTGAAAAACAACGCAGTGAAGTTTTAATAATAATAATAACAAACATTCATACCTTTAAATCCCCTAAAAGATTGACACCAATTACATGAGTTATTATTATGCCTGCGCTCGTTGTGCAAATTAAGATGTTTGTCTTCAGCATCTGATTAAACGGAAAAGTAAAACCACGAATAGCATTCTCAGACCGCAGGCCATCGGACTCGAACCTGAACCCCGGGGCGTGATAAACCAGTGATAAACCACTGAGCTATCAGACGTCTAATTTTGATGATGATTGGTTTGCATCAAAATAGGGTGAACTGTCGTTAGTAAAACTTTGGTAGAACTTGATCGGAAATGTCTGCCGAAGAGCGGACGATGATGTTACTATATTATTAGGAGAATTATTAAAAACTTCTACTACATCTCTCGCATTAAACTTATGATACAAGTTACATTCATGCTACATCGGTAGCATTGAAGCATGAAGGATATCATTCATTATTGAATAGAGATTATGATCGTAGAATTGAATTTTGGGAAAGAATAATGGAGATTCGTAGAATGACCAATATTTTACGTTTTACAATTTATGATTTGCTGCTTTCCTACGAAGCTACGTCTTTTTTGAACGGTACTCTTAATCGCCATAATTGTCGATATTGATCAATTGATAACCCTCATTGAATGCATGAAGCGTATATACAACATCCATAGAAATTAAACGTTTGGGCTAGTATTTTCAAGAACCGTATTGTAGGCCCACTTTGTCATTCATGACATTAACTCGGTAGAGATGTTTAGATCTTTTACGTGTGGTTAAGGAGAGGATATTTTTTAAGAGAATTCTGGACAATTATATAAGTTTAGGACATGGTATGTCTATAAACGTACACGTAGATTTAAGTAAATTAAATGGTCGCGTGTTATTACCTAGAGCTTTCTAAAATATATTTACTTTAATAATAATATTTCATGTCTTCACATCCTCCAACAACTTATCACCAATTACAGGGGGCTTCAGAAGATCATGGGTTATTATTTCGTCCGCGCTCGTAGGATGACTTAAGATCCTTATCTACCAGAAAACTGATACCACGAAAAACCTTTCCGAATAGCTGACTATTGGCCTCGAACTCGAGACCTTCGGCATAATAAGTCAATGATTTACTACTGAACTGTTAGTGGCATTTAGCATTTAGATATAAAATTGAACAAAAAAAACTATGTGGACACAACGCTGCCATTAGTGAAGAAGATTGCTAAAATTGGCTTCCATTTGGATGACTACGATATTGTTAATGTTAACGAAGTCAGTTTCTCTGACGAGATTTTAACATATAGGGAGAAACAATATTATCCTGGGAAGCATAGGATAAGGCGTAACATATTCGCGGGTGGTAATATGGGCGAAAGCCAAAAATTAAAAATTCCTTTAATGAACAAAATTGAAAACCCAGTTATTTTCGAAGTATTTATTTCGTTAGGTTACGGTATATCACTAACATAAAAGCATGGATGTCGGTTCATATTTTTGAAACTCAGCTAATACGACTAGACTTAAAAATTATCAGTGATCACTGTTTCTAGTTGACAAATCTACGACATACTCAAAGGATATTCAAAACAAAGTAGTCAATCAATTTATTTTCCGTGGAATATAATGTTATAAATACTTCCAATAAACTCTAGCGTTATAAATAATAATCTTAAGTAGCATTTTCTCAAGATTTTGAGTTATATTCTCCATGCACTAGAAGAAAATAAATCCATTCATAAAATTTCATTATTAGACTGTCACACTAGTGCTGCGTGGAATAGAAAACAAATTGCATTTTGTAATGATTATAACAGTGATTTAATTGATACCTTACCTAGCAAACAACAACATAAAAAGTCCTAGCTGAAAGCCCAAAAAATATAATTTATTAAGTTATACATGCGCACAATCTAAACAAATAACTAAATTACTTGTGAAACATAATTTAGATATTGCTCTTAGGCTAACAATATACCCTAGGAAAATTAATTAAAAACAGACAGAATAAGTAAATCCAACAAATTGAGAGTCTGTAAGCTTCCTTGTAGTGACTACTCTAAGATATATATCGGACAAACAAAAAAGATCTGTGGAAACAAAGATATCAGAACACAAAAAAAATTTTAATTATGGCAAGTGATTCAAACTATGTTGTACATTTAAATACTTGTAATCATTGTTTTAATTTAGATTTCACCATTTTCATTCAGGACATAAAGGCATAAAATTATCAGTACTTGACACAATAAGAATAAATAAATATAAAAAATGTAATAATTATTAAATAATCAAGTAGATACGAATAATTCTCTACTTTTAAGCTTATTCTAGTGTAATTCTATATCACTCACCCTTAAATTAATTTATCTGTCCAGAATATATTCCGTTCTTGTTAGATACCTCCTAGTCTGAAGAAGTCACAGTGATCGTGAAACAAATGTTGTTAAATGTTGTGTAACTTCCATATTTCTATAACTCGAAGTTTTTGTAAGTCGAAGTAACTTTGTGGTATTTAGGAATTCGGGCAAAATAAGTAAAAAATTTCATTACATTGAAAAATAAGCCAGTTCCTATCCCTCCAAACAAAAGATATATATATATATATATATATATATATATATATATATATAGAGAGAGAGAGAGAGAGAGTATATATATATATATATATATATATATTGAAAGTTAGCTTACGATTGAACCATTATTAAAAAATATTCATTCAGTGTATACAAGATTTTTATAATCTTATCAAATTACATCAAAATTGTCGGTGTTTCCTTTCTTGTATGTTAAGAAGTGGAATTTAATTATGTTATATTTTCGGTAACCTTCGACACACGAAATATTCCAAAACTTTTTATTTAGAGACCCTTTCCTCTTCCGAGAGAGGGTCCTTAAATACAATACTTTCCTCCCAAGATCTTGATCTATTAGCTCTTACAGAATATCGGTATTCGCGAACACGGGTATTAGCAAAAACGGTTCAAATTCTTGCTCGGATTCCTGGCCGCCTCCGCCGCCCTCTTGCCATAATCGCGAAGATCACCGTTTCATATCATCGGAAAAAAGAAAATACATAACAAATCTTTTTCTCTTTATCTCTCGCTCTCTTTCCTTTTCTTTCTTTTCATACCTAAATAATTTTGATTAAACTGAATTCGAGAAGCGTGTATACGTCGCTGTTCGCTTGGCACCTTCCTTTTTTCGTTTCTTCCACCTCCTGCTCTCTGCGCGTCTACTGTTCGTTCCTGGGACGTTGCTTTGATTAAATTCTGATCGCGACGATGCTAATACATAACACAACGTTGCTGTTGCGTGGGAATTCCGTTACCGTTGTTTGATATCGTCTCTGGAAATCGTCAAACAGAAACGGTGTATGCTTTTTTGCTCTAGGTATTCGATGATGGAAGGGACGATCGGCAGACGTTTATTGTCGACGGAGATGTGCACAATCAGTGACGGATTCAGGAAATAAAATTATAGCCTGATCTGTGTTACAAGTTGTCAACGCCTTCTATGTTTAACATATGAAAGTCGCCTATTGATGATAAATCATATAAAAGATTTTATTAATAGAGTTTTTGGATTTGAATGGGAAGAAACTAGATGTTATTTGAAAACGCGTTAAAAGTGAAAAAATATATTTGGAGAACAATTAGTCTTCCACAATGGAGTATTATAAGGTGAAAAATTAATTCTTTAATAATAATTCATTGGATCCAGATGCGTTGTTCGCCATGATATTTATGCTTTTTTCGCAAAATTTCTTAATTATGTCATGACTTAAGAAATATTGCTTTAAAACTACTTTTCTATTGATGAATTGAATTTGGGCTATGAATTGTTTATATCTAAATAAATACATTTTTTGAGGTGTCCATAGAGATTATTCCACGTGACCGTTTCTATTGTGACTTCTCTGCATGTGCTTGAAGTTAAAGTTGATTGCGGATTTTGCTCTCTGTGTAATCTTGGCCCGGTTTCACCAGCTTTGGCACTTTAGCGTTAGATTTTCTAGGTCATCTACCTGATTGGATCCCTCCGTCGGATTTCAGATCTATTTCCTTTACTGGTACATCTTTGACTACCTATATATCTTTTTACATGGACAATTCTTACTTTGCAGCGTTGGAAACTGATTTTTCCCCTTTTTTAGATTTGCTTATACAAAAGAGCAAACGTTGTCAACCTCGACCTCAATCGCTTAAATTTCATTGAATATTTTTAAGATTATGGAAAAGCTAAAACTTTCTTCTACCTACGTGTTAATTCTTAGCCTTTTTATAATTCTTAAGATGATATGCAGAAGTCTTTCTCCTTTATATGACTATTGCAACTTTTCTAGTTATAATTGCCATTCAACGAAACTTTACCGTTTGTTTGTAGATTTCAGTTGTGATTAACTAATCTGTATTTTTTTATTTCAACTCACGTTCTGATAAAAACGTTCTGGTAATAAGAGAATTTCCGCAATTACTGTTATGTAAATCATTGTTATTGTTCTTATTATTAACAAGATAAAAACCTTCCTAACCCTGTACGAGAAATGTTTGATTACAGTTACTCGGCATAAATTGGTTACTAAATAGGAACATCAAAATCCAACTTAATTTGATCAATAAGGTTGATATATAACCCCTTTCCACATTAACTTCTGTAAATTCTGTATACGTATTTCGACAACCAAGTTGTCATCATCAGCAGATAATTTCAAAGAGTCGCACCTGGTAAAACACGGCGAAAAACAACCGCACGAAAATCAAACTCCGTACGCGATCCACACCGTTCAAAACCAAGATGTACACTGTGTTTGTTTCACAAGATTTTTAAAAATTATTCTTACTTAAACTAACATGCACTACATTGAAAAAGGGAATTACGGTCAAGACAGTCAAGTGCCTGCCTGTAATTTATTACATTGTTCCTCCTCTGACATTAGGTAGGGCAAAAAGGGTCGATTGTACGGGGCCAGTTTCATTATTGTTTACCACATGGTTTAAATTCTTTAAGATGTGCATGCTTAGAATTTAAACCATGTGGTAAACAATAATGAAACTGGCCCCGTACAATCGACCCTTTTTTCCCTACTTAATGTCAGAGGACGAACAATGTAATAAATTACAGGCAGGCACTTGACTGTCTTGACCGTAATTCCCTTTTTCAATGTAGTGCATGTTAGTTTAAGTAAGAATAATTTTTAAAAATCTTGTGAAACAAACACAGTGTACATCTTGGTTTTGAACGGTGTGGATCGCGTACGGAGTTTGATTTTCGTGCGGTTGTTTTTCGCCGTGTTTTACCAGGTGCGACAATTTGAAATTATCTGCTGATGATGACAACTTGGTTGTCGAAATACGTATACAGAATTTACAGAAGTTAATGTGGAAAGGGGTTATATATCAACCTTACTGATCAAGTCAATCAACCACAGGCTCCATCAAATTCAACAATCCAACTTAATCACAACAATGTATATCTAATACGTTATCAATGAATTGAGCTTCCATGTGCATACATATATACTGACTTCAAATTAGCTTTGTTTCGAAAATTAATTATTTAGCATTTGCTTCAAAGAATAGGGCTACTCAACAATCTTCTTCAGTTTTCTGACAAACAGAATTAGTACACTTACAAGACTTTGTAATTAATCCCTCTTTGTCAACTCCTTTTCAACGTATCACATTTTCATTTTTACCTTATATCTCAACTACATAATTACTTTATCGATTGATCTTTTGTCGATAAGGCTTGCATTATTATTGTCAGATTATACAGCAAGGAAAAAATGAGCCTGCAAAGATTCTCTTGATATCCAAATTTTTTTGTTGATTTTGAAAAAGTATATCAAATTTCTTTTGCATGTAACGTCCTTTAATAAGCAGCTTATTGTCGGTTTTTAATAGAGTAGAACTTATTACAAATTATTGCAGATGTACGATCATTAATAGATAAGAATGCACCGATTAAATTAGCAAAGTTCTGCTATTGTGGAGGAATTTAAGTTGAACATCCAAAGTTCATACGTTGGGCTATTTTTGGCTATATAAAATCAGAATTAATCCGTATTGCCTACTGAACAAAAAAAATACTTAAAAGGAAATGTAGAATTTGTTTCTTCTCGTGAATTCCACGGGGCTCTTAAAAAATATTAAAGTCCACCCCCTCGGGAGCAATGAAATTCACGGATGGAAATAAAAGTAATCTTCTTCTAAATGTGTCAGCGTAAAGTCTTCTTTGTGCCTGTTTAGCGCCAGGGCAATAAGAGACAAGCACAAAAACGGTTTTCGCACACGACACGATGCCGTAACAAAGAAGCCCAGCCAATACGTGATATATGTGACACGGTTCGCGGAGAAAATTACTTTCCGAAGACAAAGATTCGTCGTCGGTATTCTCAGAAACTGAAACCTGCCGACGTTCCTGCTGATTCCTGGCATACAACTACACGTTCAGATGCACCCCCTACATGTCCGATTATATTTGTACCGTGTTACAAGAACGATATACGAGTTTAATCGTACAGATTTTTCACCCCGAAATGTCGATTGTGACGGGAGTGGGTGGTGGAGGAGACAGGGTGACAAAGTCGATTAATTCTCAACATATTTCGAACGTAAATATTTTCGTAGGAACCCTCCGTAGTAGCCTTAAATTTATTTATTTTTTTCAATCGAATAAAGTAAGAAATATGTTCATTTAATAAAAGCAATTGGCAATAAATTTGAGGTAATCAGCATTATGTTTTACACCAGTTTCCCTTTCTTAATTCTTGACGTACACATGGTTGCGAATATGAACTCAACTTTGTACATTTTATTTATTTAATAATTTTAAGTATAATTACGAAATACTTGTTTATCAACTTTTTAAAAAATTACTCAATTAATAGACAGTTTAATAAATAACTTCTAGGCAAGAATAGAAATTAAGCCGATTATAAATTATTCTTAAAATAAAATTAGTATTTTCTGCCATGCCAATTAAAAATTTCCGCGCTGGAACAGGACTCGAACTTGTGTCTGTTTGATAGACGGCTGCCTTACCAAGTAGGCCACCAGGCAATACAGGTATGAGTCTTAGAATACGTCATAAATCACATTATGGAGACATCTAGTAGTTATAACCCGCACTCAAGTTTTAATGCTAATAATTATATGTAAATATATAATTAAGCACTTTACGATGGGAAATTATGAAAATTAGTATTTCTACCATTCCATAATGGCACGATGATAATATAATTTATGGCGTATTAAGAGACTCGAAACACTACTGCCTGGTGGCCTAATTGGTAGGGCAGCCGCCTAGCAAAAGACAGGTACAAGTTCGAGGCCTACTCCAGTGCAGAAATTTTTAATTGATTTCTGTGATTGTAATCAACGATGGCACAGCATAAAAATATTAATTTTCACTAATTTTTCATCGTAAAGTGCTTAATTATATATTTATATATAATTATTTATTTTATTGATTTATTATTCTTAAAAGAATTAATAATTTTCAGCCTTTCAACAAAGATCAGAGTTGAATTTAATAATATCCTGGGTAATGATATACAAATTGCTAAAAAACTGAAAATACTTCCCGAAAAAAAAAATTGTTTAACCACTGACTTACCGCACATATCACGTTATTGTTTGATGGAAACCGTAAGCATTCTTTAAGTTTTGGAAACAGTTGGTAATCGCTGGAGACCAAATCTGGCGAATATGGCGGATGGTCAACTAATTCGAAGCTTGCCTGAGCTATTGTGACTGTTGAAATTGCGGACCTGGAACTGGGTGCGTTATACCGACGCATGATAAAACCTTTGCGTAACTTCCCCCAATGTTTTTCTTTGATCGCGTCACATAATTTGGGAATTAAGTTTGCCTAATAAGCACATGTAATTACGCCTTCAGTATCCTAGAATACGCATAGCATAACCTTGTCTGCTGAAGGTTGCATCTTGAATTTTCTCGGCGGTGGTGAACCTCGATGTGTCCACTCCTTACTCTGGTCTTTTGCTCTCTACATCATAATTATGAGTCCAGGACTTAGCCATTGTCACGAATCTTGTAAGAAAATTTTCATTGTCATGTCTATACTACGTTAAAAGACGACTGCAAATGTCTTTTCGAGTTTCCTTGTGTGCATTTGTTAACATTCGTGGCACCCATCTTGCAGACAATTTCTTCATGTTTAATTCGGCAGTAATTATATTATACACCACATGGTATGAGAGACCAGTATCTTCAACTAGTTGTCTAATTGTCGCACGCCGATCTTTCAGTACAAGATCATGAAACTTTAAACATTTTCATAGATAGTGATGGTTATGGGCGCTCCACGTGCATGTTCATCTGTATGCGACAGTCTACCATATTTAAACTTACGACACCACCTTTTAACTATGTCATATGATTCAGATTCTCTTAATGTATCCACCAAATCTTGATGAATTTGAGTTGGGGGTCATCTTTTTTAAACGCAAGTATTTGATCACCGCTCGTTGTTTGACGCGATCCATTTTGATACTGATACATATGTGACTCTCCCGACCTCGGGCGTCTACATTTTAACATGTTCAGACTTGTAAGTTTGTAGCGTTAGCCTATATATAGCGGGTTATAATACGACGTGAAGATACATAATTGTTTTGGTTTATAAAAGGATCAGTCCTCGTAGGTTACTTCCTTAAAGTGTTCCCGAAATAGGCGAAAAGTACTTGAAACGATTATTATTATATTCAAGTTATTGACCGCTTTCTATAATGAAGGGCATTCGTCTACACTTTAATTTAAATAGTTGACAAAACTTGCTTTAGATTCCGGTGCTTCGCCTATGGCACTACACCGGATGTAACCTAATCTTAATGTTTTTACTCTTAAAACTACCTATCTATTTCTAAACTAATCCTTAACTAAAACTCTAAGTGCGAGTCTAGCCCGCATTTAAATATAACTCTACATTACTCCTACCTTGCGGAAGTAGTCCGCTCCTTAGTTGAATGCCTATGAGGTATAGGCATTCAACTACAGAGTTATATACACATATATTTGCATTACAGATTTATTAGCCTTTGCATTCGAATTTTTTCACTAATCGCTGTTATTTTTTTCTATCTTTGGCCTCTTATTTCCAGATAAATGCTTTAATGAGTTGTCGTAGGCTAAAACAACCATATTATTTTTTGATTTTCTATTCAGTTTTAAATTTTCTATGAAAGTTCTGAATCTTTACAAATTTCTAATTTATTGCCAGTTCTATCACTTCCAGATTGTCCCCATCACGTATTGGGGTACAAATATGATAAATTTAAACTTTGGCAAACCATCTGTGTACACTATACATACACGAATAAATATTTCATACATGTTCCATAAGAGGACCCTCTTATAACCGCATTCAATATATAATACCTCCAC
The DNA here is from genome assembly GCA_031893035.1 of Dermolepida albohirtum. Taxonomy (NCBI): domain Eukaryota; kingdom Metazoa; phylum Arthropoda; class Insecta; order Coleoptera; family Scarabaeidae; genus Dermolepida; species Dermolepida albohirtum. The sequence continues at coordinate 22,456 of JAVIWB010003930.1, read as the reverse complement.
TTTATACGTGTAACCTATGTATGTATGTACGTCCACCCTCAATTGCCCCCACACAGACACGTTGACCGTAGCAGCACAGTATTTTTATTAGCTAGAGTGTCTCAAGCCAGACCGTCGCCTGGAAGGCCTCGAGCTAGAGAGTCCATACATTTCATACCATCGGGGATTTTTACTTGATGTATGCAGAGTTCAGGTCTGTTATTGCATCGACAGCCTGCGGCTATTCTACCGGTCAAGAATATCGAATACCCAATCATCTCTGTCTCACAGGAGTGGCTTGCTCGTGTCCAGGGAAAATAACCGTTTTATTTCGCGTCTCTGAAGGTCTATTTGAATTGTTTTACCGAGACGCTCTTTTTGCCATTCTTTTCTGAATTGTGTATTTAAAATTACGTTTTGGGTTAATGAAAGTATATATATTTTAATGAAAAAGAAATGCAAAAATGATCACAACAAAATATTGGCGAGAATATTTAAATACACAGATGATATGATGCGCTTAATTTAGGAAATTATGGGACACAAATAATGTAATTGCAGCATGTTTAGATAGGTTTTATAGATAAAAATTTGTAGATAGACAATTATTATTTTGTTCTCAGTTATTACATGGGGAATAGGGAATGTAGATACATACATAATTCCTTTAGATTCCTTTAAAATTCTTCCTTACAAATGGAATATATTATATAAATATTCAAATCTTTTTTGTACATCATGTTAGATACGTTAAGAAACAAATTTAAGCCCTTTATTTAAGTTTTGTCGCAAATTCTGAGTCTTTTTTCATTTTTGGCGTTATCTACATATATAGGTCTTGAAGCTACTTATTCTTTGTTCCAAGATCTGATAATATATCGTTTGGTTTGCCTGGTTGGTTGTATTGGCTCTAAAAGTTTCTGAAATATCTTTTTTATGAATCAAAGTAATTGCTTACATTCTCCATTCTTGTGGTGCCTTACTTTTTCACAAAGCTTGAGACACAATTTTGCAGAATATATAATTTCTATTCTTATTTGAAAGATATAATCTCGAGAAATTCTTCTGAGCTATCTCCTTATCTATCTACTACATATATATATATATATATATATATATATATATATATATATGTATATATATATATATATATATATATATATATATATATATATATATATATATATATATATATATGTTCCTACGTTATCTACATATATAGGTCTTGAAGCTACTTATTCTTTGTTCCAAGATCTGATAATATATCGTTTGGTTTGCCTGGTTGGTTGTATTGGCTCTAAAAGTTTCTGAAATATCTTTTTTATGAATCAAAGTAATTGCTTACATTCTCCATTCTTGTGGTGCCTTACTTTTTCACAAAGCTTGAGAATATATAATTTCTATTCTTATTTGAAAGATATAATCAATTTTGAGCTATCTCCTTATCTATCTACATATATATATATATATATATATATATATATATATATATATATATATATATATATATATATATATATATATATATATATATGTTTCTACATATATAGGTCTTGATACTTATTCTTTGTTCCAAGAGATATATATCTTTGGTTTGCCTGGTTGGTTGTAGAAATTCTTATCTTTTTTATGAATCAAAGTAATTGCTATCTCCATTCTTGTGGTGCCTTACTTTTTCACAAAGCTTGATTTTGCAGAATATATAATTTCTATTCATATATATATATATATATATATATATATATATATATATATATATATATATATATATATATATATATATGTATATATATATGTATATATATATATATATATATATATATATGTATATATATATCGATTTTTTTTTATCTGGTATTATTCCCTGTATCGATTTGGTCCTCAAGCACTTCTGCTGTCTCGTCTCGACGTGTGATGTGGGATGTCGTCTTCGTCTGCGTTAATTGCTCTACAACCGAGTGCTCGATCACTTGTCTTGTCTTCGTTTCTTCTACTATTTGTTTCGGTGGAAATTGTTTCAAAAGTTCACTGTTTCGGACAGACACAATCGTTCAGTGCCGATTCGTGTGTGTACCTAAGTTGCTTAGGGTGAGATGCTGTACTATTATTTTGTTCTTCATGGACGTTAGCAACTTGAAATTCGCTGGTTGTTGTTTGCGTCAACGTTTGTATTTATCTACTGGTAAGCAATGGTCTCCGCATTGGTAGTAAGCGTTGCCCATCATTCCATTTACCTATGATTGTTGATTTTTTCAGTTGCACTTATAATCTCTTCGTATATTCGTATTCTTTATCATTCCTATTATCATAGGAAGTTTTACGAGTTGTGTTAATAGTGATGTAGATGTTTATTTTCTTACTGCGACCTTATGTTCTGCTCTGACGTATATTAGAAAACAGTTTTTGCAGGGAGTTTCGTATACATCTTGATCTTCTAAATGTATCTTGTCTATCAGAGTAGTTAGCACTTTGCTTATTTTTCAGACTGTTGGAATATTGTTTTTATATAGTGTTTCTTTAGTATTCTTATTATATAATAATAGATATGCTGTGTCTCAATAATTTTGAAATATATTTTACATTTATATTTCATTACATTCTTTATGCTACTCAAATTTTCCTACTGTCTACCCATCCTTTTTAATCTTTTCTTCAAAAATTAATTTGTGTTAACTTGACTTGACGCAGAAAATAAAAATAGTTGGTTTAAATAGAGGCTTGTGAGAGAGTTTTTGGGTTTAGAATCTGTTTAACTGTGCTGAATTTTTCGAAACTCTTGGCCACATTTTAAGCATTCACCCTTTAACTTACCCTTACTTAAACTTTTCTCGAATGAATTCATTTCTTTCGCGAATCTAGTCAATGCAGTGTATAGGGGTCAAAAACGTCACTGTCCGGTCCGTGTATTTGAGAAGCGAAAATATATAAAATTGAATATTAATAAATTTTACATCAATTCCAATATTAATTTCGAGTCTGCCGCGGGAAGTAAGAATTTTTTTAAATCTCTGCATTATATATACAATGTAAGAAGCGGTTAAAATTGGAATTTATTTTCATTATTATACGCAAATAAAACCTACTGTGGCTTTCATTTATGTTTCAATAATGCAATTTATGACACGTTAGAAGACGCGTATCCACCATTCTCCGTGGTCTAAGGGTGAAGACACACGCCCGGTTAGTATGAGATCACGGATTCGAGCTTGCACGGAGAGCAGGAATTTTTTCAAAAATTTCTGTATTGTATATACGATGTAAATTAGAACTTTTCAATGGCAAAATTTTAGTTATTTTTCAATATGAGAAATATATTACAAGCTTGTATTATTATAATAGTCTAATTATACTTTACATCCGATTAATAAAATTACATATTAACACAAAAGTTTATACAGTCGAAAATTAACTTTTTAACTCGATTATCGATATAATAATTACGTCACTAACCATTTAAAATGAGCTAAAACCCTCCTCTTCGACAGACACGAGAAAAAAATGAACATTCAGACCCCTGCCATCCACCGCACATATAACACAATGCCACATGATATGTTGTGTGTATATGAATACTGACCCTTTGGAAACTTGTGCTGGAAAATCCAATTATATTTTAATATAACGATCTTAGCCGGCCGTGTGATAAATTGCTGCATTTAACTAATTGCCAGTTATCAGATTACACCTTCGTTTATATGTAGAAAGAGCGATGGAATAGAAGAGAGTGAATGAGAGAGAGAGAGAGGTAGGAAGAGAGAATTGTACCCTCTCCAACGTAACATACGGAGTCAGTTTTTGTCGTTAGTTATATCTTGCCTGTCTAGGTTGTCCTGCAAAAACCTACGTCACTTACTAAAATTCAATACAGTAGAGTGCTCTTGTTTCTCCTCTGACGTCTTCTGTACGTTTTCCACTTATATAGATAGACACGTTAACGAATACGTTCCATGGGTAAAGTCTAAGAGAGTAATTAACCTAATCTCTGTGTTAATAAATTTTTAGTTCAAAATCTTGTTGCATAAACAAAATTATTTTGAAGTTATTTATACAGCAACTTCCACAAATCTCATATGTTAGATATACGAGTACGAACGAAGAGTATGTAGAATGAATTTTAATTGATATAAATATTTAAGTTTTATTAATTTGATTCAAGCTTTTGTTTTTGTCGAATACTTCTTAGGTTGTTGAATTTGATGGAGCCTGTGGTTGATTGACTTGATCAATAAGGTTGATATATAACCCCTTTCCACATTAACTTTTGTAAATTCTGTATACGCATTTCGACAACCAAGTTGTCATTATCAGCAGATAATTTCAAAGTGTCGCACCTGGTAAAACACGGCGAAAAAACAATTGTACGAAAATCAAACTCCGTACGTGATCCACACCGCTCAAAACCAAGATGTACACTGTGTCTGTTTCACAAGATTTTTAAAAATTACTTTTACTTAAACTAACATGCACTAAATTGAAAAAGGTTATTATGGTCAAGCAAGTGCCTGTCTGTGTGATTTATGTGTGATTTATGATATTGTTCCTCCTGTCTTTCAGTAGAGAAGAAGAGGAGTTTGTAAGGGGCCGGCGTCATTATAGTTCACCACATGGCTTAAATTCTTTAAGATGTGCATACTTTCATACGCGTCCAGTTCGCGATAATTGTACACGTTCTTTATCAAATGTAAACAATCCATATTAACACTGTGGTTATTTTCTAATACATGTCTCGCTATACCCGATTTTTCCGGTCGGTTGAATTTTATGTGCGAAAGGTGTTCTTTATACCTGGTTTCGATCGATCTTTTAGTTTGGCCGATGTATTGTCTATTGCACTCTAAACATTCAATTCGGTAGATTCCCGATTTTTTATTTTCTTCGATTTTGTCTTTTGCATTTCCTAAAAGCGTTTTAAGGGAATTATTGGAAATGCAAAAGACAAAATCCAAGAAAATAAAAAATCGGGAATATATCGAATTGAATGTTTAGAGTGCAATAGACAATACATCGGCCAAACTTTCGAAACAGGTATAAAGAACACCTTTCGCACATAAAATTCAACCGACAAAAATCGGGTATAGCGAGACATGTATTAGAAAATAACCACTGTGTTAATATGGATTGTTTACATTTGATAAAGAACGTGTACAATTATCGCGAACTGGACGCGTATGAAAGCATGCACATCTTAAAGAATTTAAGCCATGTGGTGAACTATAATGACGCCGGCCCCTTACAAACTCCTCTTTTCTCTCTACTGAAAGACAGGAGGAACAATATCATAAATCACACATAAATCACACAGACAGGCACTTGCTTGACCATAATAACCTTTTTCAATGTAGTGCATGTTAGTTTAAGTAAAAGTAATTTTTAAAAATCTTGTGAAACAGACACAGTGTACATCTTGGTTTTGAGAGGTGTGGATCGCGTACGGAGTTTGATTTTCGTACAATTGTTTTTTCACCGTGTTTTACCAGGTGCGACACTTTGAAATTATCTGCTGATGATGACAACTTGCGTATACAGAATTTACAAAAGTTAATGTGGAAAGGGGTTATATATCAACCTTATTGATCGAATACTTCTTCAAAGGCATTGTTCTCTAATGTAACAAACTTTTATTAAATCTAAAACCGTATTGCATAAATAAATTTGAAATGTCTATGTTAACACTTTCAATAAATTATGATCTATGTTTTTACGTGCCCGTAACACCTTAATTAAATTGAGTTTTATCTGATCACATTTTCTCGGTGTTAGCTTTTCGTTTGTTATTACTAATATTTTTAATACTTTCCTAATTCATTTTCACTTGTATTAGTTATTTCGAAGTCTGTAAAAGCCACATTTGGTCGGACGTATTTTTGTTCGTTCCGTGTATGCGAAAGCTATCTATTTTATATACGGCATTTATTTTTAAACTTGCATTGGAAAAGGGGGTAATTGAGAAATATTCAATTATTACCGTTATATTTTTTGTATAGTTAGTAATTAGTCCTTTCCTACCTTACGGAAAAATTTGGATATTTCGGACAAAGACGTTTCTTATTTCATTTTTGAGAAATTATAAGATTGCATTAATTCGTTTTCAGAGCACGTGTAGTATTATATTCATATGGGGAGAAAACCATTATAATTTTTCTCACTTTTTTTATTGATGAGTAGTAATTTCTTATTCTGAATGTTTAGGTGGTTTTTCTATGCCTTTATGAAATTTTATCCTTACTATTTTCCCAGCAGAGAAAGAGCAGTAAGCTAGCGCCGACCTATATGAAACACTACCAAAATACCGACTTAAACAGCTCAGATCGTTAATTCCAATTAATTTTCATGTAATCTATGTTTTTATCCTACATGTTAAGACTGTGAGTGAGGGTCGCTACGTCTGCAGGACCTACCTGTTGCGGCGTTTGAAAATTCCAGCCGGCTCGAATTCTCGAACGAAACAAATGAGTTACGGCATTAAATTTTTTATTATTTTACAACATATTATCCTTAATTTTAACGCACTTGGATCAATAATCCTGAAGTATCATTATGCCATTTCTATAATAATCTTTCTCAAAAACTTCAAAATTCTACTTACTTACTGCAATTTCTTTATTCGATCGAAGCCCTTCTCCATTAGGGAAATGTTTGAGTTTGTGGAAGTTGTTTAGCGCTAGATATAACGAATAGGGCAGGCGAAGTCAAACCCGAAGTCTGAATTGATCCAATTTTGCGAATTTGATTCGTGCAAGACAATAGGAGTAATTTTATTTATCATTTCGGAGTCGTAGTTTTTGATAGTCCTGATCATACATTGTCTTTAATGCTCAAATCTAAGTTTCTTACAATCACCTAAAACGTATATTAAGTCCTTTAAAAAATAAATATTGGATCGCACCATAAATGTCTTCTTAGACACCTCATTCGAACTACTGTATCTTTCAAACCAAATGTCGGCAATTGAGTAAATTTCCCCTGCTACCATAAAAACTCCTGACAGACTTAAAATATGTTGCAAAGTTTTCCAAAAGATGGTGCTGATAGTTTAGTCTCTTTTCCCATCAAATCGTCTTCATAATTGTCTTAGTGGTAGAATAAGATTGTTTCAAGGTTAATGAGCAGGTTGTAGAATCGACTGAGGATTTTAGAGCATAGGCTAAGGAGGTTACGTTATAAGATCTTCAAGGCTGGAATTTAAGTTAAAGTCACTCTGACTGAGGAACCTCTTCATATGTATGGTTAAATTATTAAATATAAAGTTTAATATTGGCATGTATGTATATCGATGGAGGCATATAGAGGTAGGGCTTTAAAATATTTGAAAATTATCATGAGCGTTCATTTAATATAAGACAACTAGTTCCCTTCAATTATAATCCTTCGGCTAATTCCACCAAGGCCACATGATGTTGTCAGCAATGCCAAAAGGCTGTTCAGAGTTGAACTTCCAAGTAGAAGTCACCATTTCGAAATCTGTCAAGCCAATTTTTAACTGGCTGTAGAATAGAAGCACTGTCCAAATGAACCCTGAAAAGCTCTAATTGTTTTTTTTGTGTAGTCCCAACACTCATGTCTTCCGGAAACTTGAACAGCATTACATGCCGCAAATGTATCTTTTTGTTCTCTATTTTGAAAAATTTCTTTCGACATGACACTATCACCTACTTAGAGCAGGCAGCATGATCAAACAAAAATCCCGGAGCTCTGTTATGCAGTAAAGCTTGTAGCATTTATGAAATTCGAGCATTAACTTATGCAATCGTCCAATATTTTCACTTAACCAATCTTACTCGTCGATAAAAGTAAATCAAACTAGTGGAAATGACTTTGATTAATAATAATTTACTTTCTCGAAACTAGGTAGTTTTATACTTTAACCCATTTATTCCGAAGTTTTAAATGCGCCAACATAATATTGTTTTTACGAAATATAACTGAAACTCCAGTACAAAATTACGAAAAATTATCAAACCTACGGAACAGCACGTATTAAAAATATTCAAATCATTTTTTCGTGACAGTAATTTCATTAAAACAAAACCTCCCCCGTCTGTTTCATTTAATTTCTCCACCTCCCATTCGTCCTCTCCGACACCCTCCTTATTACTACGAAAAAAAAATTAAACGTGCAAAGGAGAAGCGGGCAAAAGGACACCGCTCTGTTTGTACTGACTTAAAAATATATCAGGACACCGAAATTTTTTCCGCATCGCAGAACGGACCAATTATTTCCGGAAGAAAGGTGAAGAGTGTAAAAAGGTTTTTCAATCAAGACGAGGGGGTCTTTAGTGTCTTTGCGTGACAATGAGAAGTGATCCTTCGCGCCTTGGCGAAGAAATCCTTCAGTGCAGGAAATGGGCCGCTTTCATTACCGATACGTGCTCTATTTAATGGAGTTTTCTTGTAAAAAAAGCCTAGGTAAGAACCAGTCACTACCTCGAGGAGTGGAGTTCTCCACGGTCGACCCATTTATTACTTATCAACAGTGTTAAGTCTCTTTTTCTCGATGCGCCCTCTACCGAGGTAAAGTCTTTTATTCCGTCGCTCTCCTACACTTTCTTTTACTTTCTTACTCTTTTTTCCTCTCTTTCCGGGGCGCGCTTTTTCTTTTTAATAACCCGGTGAACTTTCAATGGATATTCGGGAACGAAAATTGAATTAAATTGGAAAGCCTTTTTGTATTTTTAATATTTCCTGTTGAAAATTTAATTTGAATTGTTAGTTCGATGTGCAGGTCGTTAATAAATTCCATTTATCTGTTTGTTACAATAATCAGGTATTCAGTAACGATAAATTCTTAACGAATCCGTTATTTTTATATTTTCAAGTTCCTAATGTGCAATATTATTTTTTTACAAATTTTAAAATTTTGCTGAATGTCTATGATATTTGTTTGTAGCTAAGGAAAGATTCTGGAAACAAAAACAAATGTTTAAAGTCCCCAAGTGTGCTTTGTTGATAGTTTTGATAGGTTATTTTGATTACATTTCGGTTTAAAACTTGAAAAAATATAGAATTTTTGGAATGATATAAAAGTTTTCAAAAGAATCTCTATCAACGTCATCACTATGCTACTTTTAAGCATTTATAATTTAAAATGTCTTTAGGATCCGGACAAGTGCCAACAAATATCTTGGTACATTAGGAGTTCCTCAGGCATCCATTTCAGGTCAATTATACATATTTCGTATTGTTCATGGAATATTTGTTGAAGATACTCACATGAGAAGTATTTGTCTATATAGTCTATCTAATGATATATTTTAGAATTACAGTAACTGGGATATGAGTTTATAAAATGTTCTAGATCGCATAAATTTATTCTAAATATTGACATCTGTAAGTGTGTACTCTATAAATAGTTGTATATTTCCTATTTTTGCTTAATACAAACATCAAACTATTTACTAGAGGTACCATCGTTAGAAGTCTTGGAGTGTCATCGATTAAGATTGTTACTTCCACGATACATTATTATGACTGTCTCTCTAGATCAATAATACTGGAGTTTATAATACGATTGATAAACTACTTCATGACTTCATAGGTGTTGAAGATTTTAAATATAAGTTTGGCAGTAAGTAAACTAAAATAGATGTCCATAGTGTAATAGTAGTAGTAATCCTTTCGCTCCCTTCTAGAAGAATAAAAGTTATACATAAATTCGAGACGGTACCCAAAAGTTAGCAAAATGAAGCGATAAATAAAATTTTAGAATGCCAAGATTTTATTCACATCCATCACTTTCAAACTGATGCTCTTGGAGGTGCAAGCGCCGAATCCAAAGTTCCCGCTATGAAAGGAATTAATTCTGAAGGTCATTCTTAATATTCTTGACACAAAGTGTCGTCCTACGACAATCTTACCGAGCTGAACAGAACTTGATAACATAACTTGCACCACGAGCTCGAAAATAATTGATTGGCTCTCTAATTCGTATTAAGCTATTGAAAGATGTGAAAGTATGGATTGTTATTAAATTTCCAGATCCTATGGATACCGTCCAAATCTCCAAGCTAGTTTATATTTACTTTTCATAATTTTTTTCGTTAATCAAACTGATTGATGCTAATAGGAAGAAGAAAGGTGATAGAATATATCCCCTTTCTCTCTATTTATTTTGTTTGATGTTTAGTACCTGCAATATCTCTCCGTAACCGTACATAAAAGCCCAATCGTGCGTATAAATGTCTTAAATATTTTGTATTCTTCTAGTACGTTTAATATTGATAAAGTATTGACCATATTATTAATGCTATCAGTACATAATTAACAGAAAAGATATTTTTTATGTATTTGTCTATCTACGAAAGTATGTAATGATGTATGATGCAATTGTAGAGACTTTTTTTGTACTCCAGCGTGTAGTTTGGAATTCGTTTAATGAAGAAAATTGGTCAGTTACAGATCCGTTCTTCCTAAATTTTGCGCTATATTTGCCTAAAGAGTTTTGAGTATAAATCTGGATAATGAACGCATATAATGTTCTAATAAAATATGTCATTAACAAATGTGAATGCTCCAATTAAGATTAAGATTCTCTGTCGTTCAATTTCAGTATCTTCATATCGAATTTATTATTATATCCCTCGAATTTTAGTATATCTAACGACTAAATATACGAAAATTACCATCCCATAAGTAACCACGACGTCTTACATAGGTAATAACACACGCAGATGTAACCTATTCAAGAACATCACAATGCCAATTCGCATTCTACACTAATGGTACATTAGGCATTGTTACCTTTTGCTCAACCCCATCTGTATTCAAGACCTTTTCTTTACCATACACACACAGACAGACGTAAGTGACGTATATAGTTCGCTGTATATATTATTTGAAAAGCCAGAATTTATATCTCTTTCTACCTTTAAGTGCATTAACCTTTCTGCGCGAAAGAGGGAAAATCCCGTCAGTAAAAGCGGGCTTCATCTGTTATTATGATGGATAACGGGAGGTATCAATTAAGATTAGACTTTAACAATACCTTCGCCCTTATGAAACGGCGCACAGTCGGACTTCCTCCATTCGCTTCTATTGTGAAGTTGAAGTAGTGTTAGCCAACGTGGTCACACATTATATGCGTATATAAATGTGTTGGTAGATGTACATAGTACATATACATACTTACATGTCTGCACACCCCGTGATAGAAATAAATATTGAAACTCTTGATTGTGATGAATCTAAAGTTTACTCTAAATTTATTTATAAAAATTTAAATAGAAAAATCGTACTGAAAAAAAAACAAATAAACCAACAACCTTTAATGGAATATAGTATAGGAGAATTATTTATTTTGTATCCTCTTTCCTTATCACTCAAAAATAGAATATTGGGTCTGGGAAAAAGTTCGTGGCGTTTTTTCAGTAAAATTCAACTGGTCCCCGCATGGCGCGTGGACGAATTCATTTAAACCGAATATGCTCCATTATTATCGACAATGTTTCGCCATTTTTTTGGTAGATCCATGATCCCATCGGTGAAAAACTTCTGTGGTTTCTGGTCGAAAAACTGAATCAAGTAGTTTTCACAGGCTTCTTTTGAAACCAACTTAATTCCATTGAGAGAGTTCTGCAGAGATCGAAACAGATGATAGTCAGAGGGTGCTATATCCGGACTGTAAGGTGGGTGCATCAAAACTTGCCAACCAAACTCTCTCAATTTTTGACGGGTCATCAAAGAAGTGTGTGGTCGGGCGTTGTCATGATGGAAGACAACACCTTTCCTATTAATCAATTCGGGCCGTTTTCTTTCAATCGCCTGGCGTAATCTCTCTAGTTGTGCACAGTAGAGTTGAGAATCAATCGTCTGACCAGTTGGAAGTAGCTCGTAGTGGACGATTCCCCTCCAGTACCACCATACACACAGCATCACTTTTTTTGGCGTCAATGTTGGCTTAGCGAACGCTTGTGACGGCTCACCATCCTTTATCCACGATCTTTTACGCTTCCGATTATCGTACGTAATCCATTTTTCATCTCCGGTTATTAAACGTTTCAGAAACGGCTCGATTTCATTCCGTTTCAGCAGCGCATCGCAGATGTTAATTCGGTCAATCATGTTTTTCACGCTCAACTCATGAGGAACCCATACGTCAAGCTTTTTTTTGTAACCAGCTTTGTGTAAATGGTTCAAAACAGTTTTGTGGTCAATGCCTAGCTCCATGCCAATATCGACACTGCTGATATGCTTATCTTGTTGGACTTTTTCAAGAATTTCATCAGATTTTTCAGTGATTGGACGACCGCAGCGTGACTCATCTTTCACATTGAAATTTCCAGAACGAAAGCGAGCGAACCATTTCCGCGCAACAGATTTCGATAAAGTACCTTCACCGTACACAGCACAAATTTTATCACAAGCCTGCGCAGCGTTCTTCCCCTTATCATAATAATATTGCAGAATATAGCGAAATTTCTCATTATTCTTCTCCATTTTCAAGTGCGAATAACTTTCCAACCACTGCACCGATTACAATGTTTCTACGCTCAAACTAACGTTCGGAAGGTCATCTAAAAAACGAGCCCTCGGTGGTGTCGCTGTGACTTGTTGTTCTTTAGTTATCGGCAACCAATGCCATCTATCGGGAAAAACGCCACGAACTTTTTCCCAGACCCAATATTATCTCAAAATACTAAAAGCAAATTTTACTCCATATAATCCATACATGATTATGTGATTTTTCAATCTAAAATTCTTATCAATAATTCATTAAGCAGTACCAAATACGTCCATATAAAAATAAAATGGGTTAGAGAAAATTTTTTCAGAATTTGAATATAAGACAAATATTCCTTGTGTTTCATTTATTCTCGAAATTTTTCATTCAATTGAGCAGTTTTTAGAAGAAAACCTTGAAAATGTAATGACGTGTAATTGAACTCATTTTATTTTATTTAAGCATTCAAAAGAAGATTCCTTTTACTGGACAACACATAGAGAATACACGACAGACTCATCTACATCTAATTATGCTACCTACATACAAAGGGTACTAGGAAAGTTTTGCAATACAGCTTTGTTTATTTAATTTTTTCAAAGTAATTTCCTCTATACTCAATACATCTCTGCACCCTCCGAAACCAATCTTTAAACCAATTCTGCCAAGTTTTACTAGGAAGTAAAGCATACTCGTTGTCCCAAGCCCGCAGAAGGTCCTCATCACTGGAAAACCGCCTCCCTTTTAGCTTCATTTTCACATGCGGGAACAGTGCAACGTCGCAGGGAGCAAGATCTGGACTGCAGGGAGGGTGCTCGAGAAGCTTCAATCCTGTCGTGGTCAAATATTCGGTGCAGGCTTTGGCGCGGTGAACTGGAACATTATCGAGATGGAGGAACCAGGTGTCCATTCTTGACTTTGGCCGCAGGTTCTTCATAGATCCAATGACTTTAGGCATGCACTGTTTCAGTGTGCCCAAAACGACGCGTTTCGCAATTCCATTCGATTTGAAAAATATCATTTTCTTCTTTACGGATCGGGATTTTCTGACAACTACGGGTGTGTCCTCATTATTAAAGACCCAAACTTTGTTTTGAGCTTTGGTCGGCACATCGTAATAATACAGTCAAGTCCCGTCACCTATTGTTCACATACCGAGATTGTCCTTTATGTCATCTGCTCTTCAGTCGGTCGATGCGGCATCCAGAGAGAATAAAGTTTTTTTCACGTGCGAATGATCATGCAGAATCGAAAGAATTGCTGGTGAATTTAGGCCTGAAGTACCCTCTGTCTGTTGGTAGCCACCTGAATATCGTTATGCGATGTGGACAAACATCACCTAGAGCAAGAGTCATTTCTTCGAAACACTGGTCTATGTTTAAACCACGCACGAAATTATAACGGAGTACTGCCCTTATCTCATTTTGTGACCAGGATGCCATCGCAAGCACTTTACACTCTCACTGCTAATGAATAACTGAGCCCATCGACATGGAGCGGCGGCTACTATGCACTTATGAACGTGTCTCAACATGCAGTTACAAGCAATTCCTACGATTCATTGTTGCGTCATATTGCAAAACTTTCCTAGTACCCTTTGTATATGCTACTCATACGTGAAAGTATATGTATGTACATATTATTCAGAGAAATGACAATAATTGCAAATAATTCATATACAATATAATAACACGTTCATCAAGCACGCTGAAAAGTATTACTTAAAATTTATCATGTCAAAAATACGATGTCACAGTCTCAGACGCCTCATTTAAGGTGTAGTGACTATCGCAATGATCAACCAAGTCTACAGCACGGCACATTATGTGTAAGGGGAATTGCCAATGATATTAGTTCATGCATTGACATATAAAAGGTGCGACGTCAACGAGTAAATGGCCTATCTACCAAAAATTGAATTGAAGGAGAAATTGTGGACAATCAATCTGATTACGCAACAAGTTGTTCAAAAATTTTACCAAAGCCAACCCGTGCCTGCATTTGATAGAAACTGTTTAATTCTAACGAGTATTATGTTATAATAAATACCCCTGGGAGGGTATACTCCTGCCATGGGATAGCATAGAAACTTCAGAAATTATACTTTTTCAAGAGCAAATTTATGCACTTCGTGATAGTACAAGGATCCGCATAGTTTAACGTTAAACCGAATTTGCAATCTAAGTAAACTCAAGGTCTCTGATTTCGTGACTTCGAGTGAACACTATATTTTCCAGAGTATAGTTGTAAACTATAGATATACTTTTATTCGAGTAAGTCAGTAGTCTAAATTCCGGACCGTTCATATATGTAGCATGTTATCTGCACACCATTCAGAGATCTTTCTCAGTTGTCTTTGCAGGCGAAAACAGTCAGCTGCTGTGAATATAGCGCCATATACTTTCAAGTTATCAGCAATTGCACTCATCTCGCAGTCAAAAACATTGAGCAAATCATGATTAAAAATTAAAAATAGTATTGGTCCTAGATTGCAGCCTTGAGGTACTCCAGAAGTAACATAAAAGGTGTGAGATTTATGACCTCAGTAAATATAGATAGAAGAGAATCGACAAAACCAAAAGATTTTAACATGCGGTCCATCCCTGATTTTTATTCCTCGAGGATTCTATTGAAGAACAGTGTTACAAGGAATGCTTTGGAATGCCCTACGAGAATAATACTTCATAATCTGTATTTTCTTTTCGTAATTTGGTCATTTATATCTTATCCTATTTCCTTTCGCCTATATACATATTTCTTGAACATTAGTTGGTCAAAGATTACCTTTTTTATTTATTTTCTGAATACCATTAGTGTCTCTAATACATGTAAGAGAATTGACTTGATTATTACCATATTATACATACATATATACGTAGTGAATTCTGTTCATAAAATACCTTCTCATCTTAGTTCCAGAATATCTTAATCGGAATCAAAATTATTGGCAATTGCCAAAAACTTTTTGAAACATTTGAGCAATATTATAGTGATTTGTGACCATTATCCTATCCATTATAAAATGACGTTGACTTCTGTTTATAAATGTACTCCATTAGTATATCTAAATATACTGTACATGGACCGTAATCTTGAAAATTTGACGAAATTTAGGGGTCAGGTAAGTCAGGAGGATAGGGCGACGATTTGAAATTTCACTTGAAAATCAGCATTGTTTTATTCTTTCTTGCATTAGTCGAGTAGTATCCTATGTCTAATAAAGTAGTTGCAAATGAATTTGTAGGATTTCATAAGGGATTTAATGCAACCTCTTAAAAAAATATAGTGTTAACATTAGAAATTTCTTCTTGATGTCCTTTTTTGGTTTGTGAATGCCCATGTCAAATATGTATATTGTTTATTAATCATTTTTAATAAAATTAGAGAAATGTTACCGAAATATGTTTCAACAATGATATAATATGACCTTCGTTTACCATGTCTGTATATAACATGCACACAACCGTTCACATTGGGTATAATACATCATTCACTAGTAGAATGAGAGTAATAACAATACACACACACAGAGAAGCGATTCAATTACATTTTATGTACAATCTGCACTCGAACGAGGGACCATGAAAACAAGTGGTTCTAGAGTGAAGTTTCGGGGGCGCACGCTACGTAGATCCGAGGGCAAGAGAAACTGGTTACAACCGCTGCTACCGCACCGACGTTCGAGTGCATTTGTCACTCTGCAGTTCCGCCTGATTTGACGGGTCGCCGCGACGATCCTCCGCTCGCGACGCACTCCGCTGTATACTGTCAGCGCCGAGGTACCACGCTCAACGGTCCGAATGGAATACACGAGTAACAGAAGCGTCCCCGGCAGCACGACCGTCAGATATCAAACAAATCACATTAAACACAAATAATCACATTACACTCTCCGTTGATTTATACGTCACGTTTATTTAAGCGACCTCTATTGTTGTAAATCACGCGTTAAACTGTTTAGTGATGGAATGGAACGAATAGATTGGCGAATTGTTATTTATTTCGGGTCTGTTATTGAAACAGGAGAGAAAAGTTGTCATTTAATGTTAATATGTGTGTAGATGGGATAGTTCTTTTTATTGCATTTTATTGTATGTATATGCAGGGTAGGCTATTTTATTAGATATTTAGGATGCTCCTAATTAGAACGCTATGTTTATCTCTATTTCTTTATAAGGAATATATTCTTCTAGTTCAGAACTACTTTTTTACATTCTAGGAAGACAAAGTTTAAAACTTTATATTTTGAAAAAATTCTCAATTTGGACTTGATTCTAAGATAATTGACGATCCGCGTCAAAATGTAAACTTTTGAACGTGTTGGAGTATGCAGTATTGGAATATGTGCGAAATTTGAATTATTTCATTACAAAAAAATTAGTGAGTTTTAATTTTGCTAACTCTAAACCAGTGTCTTGCATATACAAAAACTAGATTCGAAAATCATAATGTATATCACAGCGATTACATTTTCACGTGTTAACACGTTGAATGCCACGTTAATTTTACATGGCTTACCCGTGAACCCAACATGAATTTGTTATGTGCTACGTATTATGTTGAAATATTATTTGGAATGGATAAATTAAAGTGTGGAATCATGTATAACGCAATTACCTTACTGAGAATCATGGCGCTGAAATGCATCTCTTTATTATCGTTTGCATGTACGGTTTTTTAACTATTTTTCAATAGTTAGTCCGTTATCTCGTCTTTACTTTATTTGTTGAGTCTTTTCCAGCGAGTCATTAGTATATGCCGGTAGTTATTTCACTTGTTCGTTCAATTTTGTAAAATATGTTATGAAAATTCAAAACCTAGATAGACAAAAGGCAAAAAACCGCACCAAAAAAACTGACATATTGTGGAAACTGTACTGGTTCACCTTTCCTTTATTTAGAGTACTTTAGTACGACATATCGCGTATTAAATTTGAGCACACATATTATACATGTATTAATAGAACTATTCTTATTGGATTAATTTAATCACATTATTGTAGTAACGAACATAAAAAGAATTAGAAGCATTAACACTCGTTCAAGTTATGTGTTTCTAGTAACCGGTCACCGGTAATCTCCGCGGCTTCAACGTGTTATCTCATTTTGAATACGATTCGCAAACTCTTCACGACGCTCTTTAGTCACGATGATATTTTTATAATTGCACGAAAACATCACATTCCTGATATTTTGCACTATATCAATGCATATGCGTCGCTCATGAAACTACAACATCGAACCCTGCCAGATACCCGATTTTTTACGACTATTCCTCGTATATTTCAGGAAGTTTTCAAAATAATAATAGCAAGACAATGTATTTTATTTAGGTTTCATGATAGTAGTACTAGCATTTACAATTATCATTAAATAGATTACGCGTTGTTGGTATTAATTAAGGCGTAAGTTATAAAAATAATAATAAAATATAACCTTTACATATGCAATCTTAGTATTAAAAGAGATTATTTTCAAGAAAATAGAATACCGGGGTAATACTCTGATATTAAAGTTTTATTATAGTAAAAAAAGAATGTATTCGAACAATCAACTGCAAATAAATTCAATAAACATTTCTTAGAAGCAAATTAATCAAATTATAAAATGTTCATTGATGAAATGTAGGTTAGCATTATCTAGTTCCTAGACAAATATGCAGCCGAAATAAATTCATGTTTTGCATACAGATCTTCCACCGTCACTACGTAAGTTCAACAAAACTTTTTCTAAAGTAATTCATTGCCAAATATTTACATGCATGTCTTCTGATATATACTTGAAGGTAGTTTATTGGACTCGTTGCGGTGAAGCCGCTATTTGTTTAGACGCTGGCCTCTCAGAAAGGCCAACGACGACGACGACGACGACGCCTGACGTTCGTGCCGCCCTCTGGCGTCCGCGTTGGACATCAAACAACGGCAAATATCTAACTCTTGAACTCCTCACACTTACACGGATATATATACATGTACACATACCCACACACTAACAATAGACATATACACATATAGTGTTTGCTTTGTATTGACTGCAGAAGTTTGGAAACTATTTATTTCGGAAAATAATCCCAGATCGACAGGAAATCCGGAAGGATTACTAGCTATTATCTAACAAATAGAACAAGGCGTTTCCGTCTAATATTGTTTATGGACAAATACGATTAAAACTGTTTCATTTACGCTGTTAATGATCATACTTATTTTTTCTTTCATCAAAGAAAACTAGCACAGCTACCAGGAAATAATAAACACAATTACAAACAAAATGCCTGCAAATTATTGGTAACAAAAAGGATTTAAGGAATCAGTAATTTCGCAAAATGTATAAACATCAGGTGTTGAATAAAGATAAAATTACGGAAGCTAGTCAAATATTTAATACTTAAAATATACTATCTGAAATCGTAAAAGTAAATATTCGACATTGGAAAGTAGAGGTAATTAAAAAAAATTGTTGTGCAACTCAATTCTTGTGTGCACTAAAAAAATACGAGTTGGAATTCCTTGGATAGTCGCAAGGTAACTACCTAAGACTTAATTGGTAGCTCCCTCATGGCCATCTGTTCGCGAAGCCACCATTTCAGAGTGAAGTTGTTAACTTTCAAACATGTGAAACTTGTAGGTATGTAATTTTCTCCGTAAATGTAGTTACACAAATAGAAATTACGATGCAGAAGAAAAATGTAAAGGAGAATAGATTATGCGAATATGGCATACTTATTTTCATTTCGCCGACAATGTAAGGCTATTTCCGGCGAAGATATTTTATTCTGGATGTAACTTAAATAAAATGGAAAACACCTTAAAACGCAATTCAAATCGACGTTATGTTCCAAATAGAGGCAAATAGATTAGATTTTTTTTGTGAAATTCACTCTTTTGTGGAGCTAAATATATCCAAAATAGAAGAGATGAATACTATCTTCTTCTGGGCTTCCGGGTTGGAACTGCGTCACTGGTATAATTGCAGACGTTTCGTACCCACTCATATGGGACATCTTCAGAGCTCAACTACTGCTACTGTCTGTCGCACTGAAACTGAGTTTCAGTGCGACGTACGAGTGTGTACGAAACGTCGGCATTTCTACCAGTGACGCGGTTCCAGCCCGGAAGCCCAGAAGTAGTCTACGTACCAGATTAGAAGAGATGAATTTTCCTCCGAAAAAAATTTCATTGGTGTTTCGGTAATTCGTAATTCAATCTTCAAAATGTATTTTGGTGTTTGCCACACGTATGTTTTTCAATCTTAAACCTGCGAAGAGTTTCAAAAGAGAAGGATCCTGTGTTAAATCACAATAACCCGTTTACATACCCGTTTGCTAATAGAGAAAGAATTATAAAAGAATTAAACACTTTGTTTGGTGTTCAATAGTACATATATACATAAGTCATGCTACATTATGGAGAATGTTGAAACGTATTGGAAATCTTTCAAAACTATTGCACAATTGAACAAAACAATGCATGATGGAGCAATCTATATTCTTCTCACAATATAATTAGTCACAATCATTCAAATAGGAAAAAGAGTTAAACAAAGATGATACTATTGTTTCTATATTTGGATTATGTACAGAACAATAGAATATGAAAATCAAATAAAATGAAATGACCCGTCGAGCAAGACTATGCGGATTATATCTGTCTAGTGCTACACAAAAGACACAAGAAAATACTTATAAAATAGGAAAGAAAAATTGTAACACTTTGAGTTGAAAGTAAAGGTAGTCAAAATGAAAGAAAAGCCAGGACATAAATCAGTAAAAGATAGAACAGGTAAAGGAACTCTGTTACTGGAACAATAGAATTGACGCTGAAAAAGATTAGAGTCAAACCTAACACAACGACAATGGCGCAACAAACATAAGTTATATCCAAGAATGTATAGTCGCTAGTGATTTATGGTATAAAAGAAGTAAACTACAAATTTTTAAGAGTAACACGATGTTTGTTTTGTTATACGCATGTAAAATCTGATCTACAAGCAATATATTAAAAATGAATTCAGGTGCCTCAGGAGAATACTAAAATTTACTGACCCGTGAACTGACAATCCCTAATGAAAAATTGTAAAATTGAACAAATCCAAAGCCTATAAGAAAAGAAATATTAAAAGGAAAGTGGAATTAGGTAAGACATTCGATAAGAAAAAATAAAGAAGATATAGCAATGCAAGATTAGCCATAGTGGGATAGAGAACCATGGAAAGGAAGGGTAGAAGCGTAAATCAGGAAGTCTGGAAAAATTTAGGAAGAATTGATAACACTACCAGTAATGATGAAAGTTATCATATCTTAATTCCTAATTGCAATAGGTTCTCGATAGAGATATTAATCCTTCTAGCAATTTTCTTCAAAATATATCGTTCTTTGTAGTCCTTCTAAGTAAGTTGTTTTAAAGAATTTAATCCTGATGGACATGAAAATAAATTAGATTCCACTTTAATAGATTTCTTTCTCTTCGTCTTGCTGAATTTAAACATGGTCGTTCATTCATTGCCGATGATGCCCTGCGTGCCAAAGCGAGTTACGAAATCGCTACAAAACTTCGAAGTGTTGTTTTAAAAGATCGCTGATTGAATGTACGTGAACTTGTTAATATTACAAAAATATCATTAGACCGTGCCTACTATATTTCACACGATGTTTTTGATACGAAGAAGCTTTCCAGTCGACGGAGCCGCGTTCGTTACCAATAAACACATTCACACTTCTCGAGAATGTCTAGATTTATTTAAATGCAATAACAGTAGATTAAACAAGAAAAGTAGCAGTCCAAACAATGTATGTTAGACGTGCACCAAAGAAAGTGTAATCGGTTCCACTTGTAGATAAAATTATGGCTATGGTTTTCTAGGATTCTCGAGATGTGGCGCTTATTGGGTATGAGGAACAACGCAGAAGCATCGTTGGAAAGAAATATTATACTTCACTACTGCTACTGAGGATAAGCATACATATCCGGCCAAAAAGTTCGTTTTGGTATCTGTATACGCAGGTTTCTGAACGTTATTGCAAAGTCTATGACCTACGTTCCAAAGTGCACCATATTTGCCGTTTGCCTTCCAGCTATTATTGCCTCTTCATAAACTTCAATAAATTGCTCGTTGGTTGAAGATTGGTTGTTAAATCGAAACTAGGAAATACGCCTATTTTGCGGAGTTGGACAAGTCGTAATACACTTACATAATAGTAATAAGAAATTGAAAAAAACTTTAACGTAAATGTACTGCATTGCAAGACAAATACATTGAAAATTACTAAGTAAATTGTTGTACCCGATTTGACTGCATTTTTAAACCAATTTCTTATCAATTAAATTTTGATTGCATAATGACATTCTATCTAATAATATTTCTCCTTAATAAGCATTCAGTTGTCATAGGATTATAACATTTTTTTGTACTACTTGAACTTTACAGTACATTAGAATCGAACTGGGGCTGAAAAAATGTCATTGATGTTATTGTCTATACCAAGGGTACCAGGTCAAATATATTGACCTGTCCACTGAACGTATGAGACCAGTCGTCTAATATCCATAAAAAAAAAACAGTCGAGTCTTCTATTTCTGGCTAATAATTGTAAAACTTTAAGAAGTCCTGTAATTTCTAAAAATTTCTAAGTTTATTTACAAGTGTTCATTTCTGAATTTTCATTCCATTACGTAATTTCATCTAGTACGACTGACGTATTATGTATCAATTAAATGGCCGAAACAAGCGCCGGAATATTACTGTTATATCACAACAACAAACGAAAGAATAATGTACAAAGAAATTAAATATCCTTTTCAAAACAGTAAAACAAATAAAATAAATAAAACTATATTTTATTCCAATAATAGATTTCATAAAACATATGTACACTCCGCGCAACATGAATAGGACCAACTGCATATATGACATTTGTAGTTGGTATAAACATGGTAGCGCGCTGGAATTGTTATTCTCGAAAATAAGAGGGTTGATAAAAAGATGTATGTAGGTACCAAATATAATTTTTGTAAAAGTCAGTGCAAATGTATGTTACTAATGACAA